>VDFB02086081.1:419806135-419935842 GCA_007258455.2 Sequoia sempervirens
AATATGCACCCTTGTCAGATTTGTAGAAATCAAACTATCTGTTGAAACATGGAAACTCTTTTTAGATGTGGGTGATCTGTGCAAAAAGAGAACCTCCAAAGTGAGCTGGTTCTTCGAAAGATGGATCCTATTCTAAGTATTTTCTGGGAAAAGGGATAGAAGGATAGCTTGAAAATGAAATTTAACACTAATTGATGATTAACTATTATTTCTGAAAAATCCAAATTTTACCACTCACAACAATTCCTCTATTACAATAGCTCTCACAATCTCATTGGTACATGGTTTCATCAGTAATTTGCATGAAGATTTGAAAGAATTGAATACATCATGCAACCTGAAAAAATGACATTCTATGCAAAGACTCATAAAAGCAAGATATATAAGGCTTCAAATTTGAAATCACAAAGACATCAAACTATTGTTACAAGGTTGAGACAAGAAATGAGAAGAACTTTGTTGCTTTATTGAAACTGAAAGAGTGTATCTGTCTGAACTAAGTACAAATGAGTTTACAAGCTCAAAATGTTAAGAGCAAGAAACTGAAATCTGAACTGAGAAGAGGAAAAAACTAAGCTTTCTTCAAGATATGATCCCCTAGAAACCCTAATCCGAGCTCACAAGAAAAGCTCAAGGAAAAGGTACCAAACTGTCTCAAAAGTCTACATAAAAGCAGAAAAACCACACTGTTTTCATGTTCATGCTAAAAAGCCTTAAAAAATAGGCTAAATCTGCCTTTAAAGCAAATAAAGCACCTTATCCATCTAGCAGACAACTCAAATCCGACCTAGGAAGAAAACAAAACAATCTGCTAAAAATAGCAAAGAATAAAGCGATTTATAAAAGCACCACTTTAATCTTGCTTTACATGATATGCAGATTTCACAATCTCATAATTAGGCCTATTTTTGCAATTAAAGATTGTTTTGAAATCTTTTGCAAAAAAACAACTACCACCTTATTTCTCCAATACAACAATTGATTTTTCTTTAAAAAAAATCATAAAACATATGAATATCTCTTATATATATCCCCTTTCCCTGAAAATAATTCCCAATCTATAATTGATTTCTCAAAAATCAATCAAAACAAATAATAGAAGCATGGATATTGAATTGATTTCTTTAAAATCAATAAAAAAAATCTAAGGCTTATCCTTATGCTTAAAACAATTCCCTCCAAAATCTAATTGACTTCCTCACAAACCTTTGAATATAGTCCAAGGCTTCAAATCCTATCCCCTTTTTAACTAAGGAAAAAACTAAAGGCCTAAAGTATTCAAATAATTTATTAAATAAACAAGACTTAGGAAAAATTTAATCACTCAAAACTCTACATGGTTCGACCTAGCATTGGGGTAATCAGCCATTCAAAACCTTCCATAAGGTTTGATAAAGAATGATAAGTCCCTATTTCGAATTAGGGCAATATAGCAAAATAGGGGAAAACCCTAATCTTCACTTCATTTTGCATTTGACACTTTGAAAGTTTGGCTCTGCCTGGGTGTCGCCTCCATGAGAACGTAGGGTTTCAGCTTGCAAATGATTGATTTTCATGACTCTTTCTATAGATTGGTCGATTCTTCTTCAACAAACAATGGGTGAGCCTTTTTTAAGCCTTCTGAGTTCTCTCGCTTCATTTTTGAGCCATCTCTTTCCCTTGTGGCCACGGCTATAACATAATTTTTGATGCATTTATTTCTTTCATGTGCTTGTTCTTGATACCTTTGTGGCCATTCTACTCATTGGTTGACCCATATGAGCTTGAACTTGATGAAGAGGACCCAAGTACTATTGTTGCTATTCTTGTTGAATCTTAAGGTAAAGAGTCGACTCCAAATCTCATGTGGCTTTTGCGAACTCATTTATTCTATTCTAAACAAGATTTGGCTTTTGAACCATGGCCATAATTATTGTTTCTGATGCATATATGTGCTTCTGTGTGTTTACTGTTGATGCCATGCCATTTGGCCGCCATGTTTGAACTCGACCTGGGCATTTTTACTTGATTCTTCAATGCTCAGCCGTGGGTCTTTCTCCAACGATGAGGGTAAGTAAATGCCTTTCCTTTTCCTGCATCTCCCTCTTTGACTAGATCATTTTGAGCTAAATTTCAAAAAGATATTGGAAATTTGTGTTTCTCTAACTGCGGCTATGCACATTTTCTATAACATCTTTTTGTTGTATTTCTGTATTTGCTCACTGATAACTCCATTCGGTCGCACCATATGTGAGCTCTTTGGAAGCTCTTTAAGAGCTTTTCTTCTGTGTTTGAGAGCTCTTAAGAGTTGGTCACACCATGAGCATGTTTTCATTGGGTTTATTGAACCTCACTCCATTTCATAATCTCTATCTTCAGATTTGTAGAAAACCCTACATGGGTACTTGTAAAAAATGAAAAAGACTTGCAGTTTATAAAAACCCCAAAGTGGGTATCTCTGAAAATTGTATTAGCTGTATTTTTTGTTCAAAACCCCAATGTGGGTAAATTGTATTATGAAGAAATATGTGTTTACTGAACACGACTCACCGTTATTTCTTCTATTTTATGTTGTTTATATAAAACCCTTCATGGGTGACTTTGAAAATAATAGAAAGCATAAATTTTGTTTATCAGTAGAAATCTTCATATGGGTAACCTGGAAATGGTATTAAATCTGTCTTTTAAATTCAAACCCCAATGTGGGTATTCAGAATTCTAACAAGAACATGTATATTTAATGATTTATGCAAAATTTGGGCTCGACTCAATATGATATTTATTGACACTTCTAAAATTGGTATCTTATTCTAAAAATCAAACTTATCAGAATATACTTATGTTGTATTTGAGCCCATCGATGGAACACTGTGTAAAGCTTGTAATTTGTCAAAACCCCACCATGATAAACTTATAGTCAAAAGGAAAACACACTTCCTTTGTGTTCTGTTAAAAACCCTCAAGTTGTTTTTCCTTGTACAAAGAACTTTTTTTTGAACCTGTAGACTATTTGTTTGCTTTAGTCTCTCATGCACTCACAACTACATTCTTCGCGGATGCATTCCAAACCTTCATTCAGAATTTTACTTGCTTACTTGTTGTACCACTATTTGAAATACATGATAAATGAGGAAAGGAAAACTTTAAAAATAGTGCACTCTTGGACTATTTCATTCCACTGTCAGCCAAAAAGATTGTATCAAACACACCTGATCACTGTATTTTGTACTTACAAGCAAGTTGATTGCTTCACCTCTTAATAGATGATTGAACTGTTCATGCATTGATTAGATGTTGCCACTGTTTCTTATCTGGCACTCTTCATGCATTTTTATGCTCCATTTAACAAAGTTGTTCCATGCACTTGCTTTCTTCTGAGATGAAAATCTGAAACAATTCTCTTCGTTGAGGCATTATGTATGCCTGTTCACTATCCTTGATTGACAAAAAGGACACTGTTGAACCTTGCAAAATATCATGAACATGATGACTCATAATACTATGGCAGAAGAACATAAACCATACATCAATGTTTGAGATGAATGTATTCAGTTAAATCAATTGAGCAGATTAAACCCATTGTTCACTCGTAGCTTTCAGAAAGCATTTACATGATTGTTATGAATGCACAGTTGGTTTAATGGCTTGATGGATTAACTCTTCTTTACTCTTTCAGTTGCATTTCCTTTCTTGATGATCATGATGATTGTAATCTCTTCATCCCACTTGTAATGAATAAGGGGCAGCATGTCGAGCTCTACCCTTGTGGGAGCTCATTTTTCTCCACATGCTTGGTCTTCAAATGATAATCAGCTTCATGATTTTCCCTATACCTGCACAAAGAAGTAAATGATGTTAGCATAAAACAATATATGATCATGTTGATATATCTCTTTCAGCCCATGTTTCTGCACTTTTCTTGATTGTTTCAGTGCATGATTAGTAGCATACTACATTATCGTTGATGGTTCATGTAGGTATATTCATAGTCGGAGCCTCTGACATCCTTTTCTTCTTTCCTATAGGTCAATGGAGCTCGAAGAAGACAAATGGTGCACCATGTCTGTGTCGGTCATCAATAAACAGGTAATGATGATTATGTTTATACTTATGTGATTGTTCCTTTTATGCATCTTCCATAGTATAGTGTGTTGTTTATGATGCACTGTGACAGTCCCATCCATGGCTTGTGTGGATATTTGATTTCAATCTTCTGCTTTTCATTTTAAAAAGAAAATGCATCTCAATGCAATTTTGTACTATCATTTGAATTCTCACAATCAAATGAAATTTTGTAAATATGAATCACTTAATGAAATAAAAGAAAGCAATTGAAATGCTTTGTTATTGAACGCTCAATACTGTACTTCATTTGATTGTAAAATGATAAACAATTCTTGAAATTTTGTTTCCTCACCTCAATTCATAACTGTCACTTATATGATAAAAAAGATGCAATCAACACTTAGCATATGCAGAAATAACTGCATTTTCCACTTTTAAATATAACAGTATTTAATCCAGCTCCACCAATTGAGTTGTAGCGAAAAATTGGTAACATTTTGGTGATTTCCGCTAAATGCTTGCCTGCTAAGCATAGATTAGTTGCCTTAAAACACCCCATTGGGCGTGGAGTCAAATCTGCCCCTTCATGAAACTCAGAAACTTTGAACAACAACATTCCAAACAACAACAAAACAAAATGAAACTTAACTGAAAGAAAACTAGCTGGCCCTGAAGGCCAACAGAACATGTGCAACAACGCTTAGGGAAAGCAAAAACTACTGAAAGTAAATGTGTATAACACACTTATTTGCAATACTACTCTACTTATCTACAAGATAGAACTTATCTCAGAGGCAATTCTTGAGGTGGATCCCATTAACTGGGATAGACAACACCTTTCCAGTCAACTTAGAAATTTGGAACGCATTGTGTTCCTTGCACTCTGTGATCACATAAGGCCCATCCCAAATTGCATCGAACTTGGAATGTCATCCAGGTTTTCTTTTAAATTCATTCCATTTGAAAACTAGATCTCCAACAATGAAATCACGTGGTCTTGCCCTCTTATCAAAAGAATTCTTCATCTGAGCTTGATGTATCTCAAGCTGCCTTAGAGCTTCTTTCCTAGTTTCCTCCAACTCTACTAGCTGTGCAAATCTCACCTCAAGAGGTTGTTCATTCAGCAATTCCAGTTCTTTTACATAACTTAAAGTTGGTAACTCAATGGAAATAGGTAACTTAGCTTCTTTACCATAAGTTAGAACAAAAGGAGCACAACCAATGGCCCTTTTAGGAGTTATTCTGTCAGCCCAAAGGGCTAACTTCAGCTTTTTATGCCATGTCCATTAATTATCCTCAACAGTCCTCTTGATTATCTGAATCAGATTCTTATTTGTAGATTCTGCCTGACCATTGCCCTGCGGATAATAATTAGAAAATGTGTTCAAATAAATACTATTTCTAACTGACCAATCAAAAATCCTCAAGCCAATAAAAGCTAAACCATTGTCAGAAATGATTGAATCTAGGACACCAAATCTCGACATGAGATCCTAATAGAAGTTAAGCACCGAAGTCTTGTTTGCTTCCTTTAAAGCAACTGCCTCGGTCCATTTGGTAAAATAATCTGTGGCAGTAAGTATCCACCTATGACCCACACTTGAAGGCAGATTAATAGGGCCAATAAAATCTAAGCCCCACTTAGCAAAGGGTTGTTCTACCTGAATCAGATGCAGGGGCATCGCTGCAAGCCTCTGTTTTCCAGAAAATAAAGCACATTTCTCACATTTTCTAACCCAAGCAATAGCATCTTTGAACAAATCTGGCCAGTAATAACCAACTCACATAATTTTCAGAGCTGTTGTTCTTGCAGCAAAATGGCTTCCGGAAGGCCCATCATGAAACTCTGCTAAAATCTTGTCAACTTGATCAGGCTGAATACAACGCAATAAAACACCTTGGAAATCTCTCCTATAAAGAATGCCATCAATGATTGCATAAGTAATGGCTTGTAATCTATAATACCTTTGTTTTGCTCTATCTAAGCCTTCAGGGCACTCGCTTGTTTGCAAATAATACATCATTTGCTGCAACCAAGTAGCAGGAGACGCTGGAACATCTGCATCCTCATTGTTTAGCACTATATCCATATTTTTTACTTCTTTTAAGTTGTTGTCTTCATTACCAACAATTTTTTCACATAAACCCTTGCCTCTAACGAGCTTGGTTACCTTTATATCAACGTCAAATTCCATTACTTTGGTAATCCAACTAGCATGCTTATCATTTATATCTTTGTTAAGTAAGAAATCCTTAACAGTTGAATGAGCTACCAACAAATGAATCTTGTTGTTGGACAACATATGCCTAAATTTTTTTAAACTTCTCACAATGTTCAACAAAAACATGCTTCTCGATAAAAGAATATTTTACCTCGTAATCATGCAATACTTGGCTGAAAAATGCTACAGGTTGCTCTAAGCCTTCATCATTTTGCTAGCATAACATAGCTAAAACTGTATCTACTCCTCCAAAGGCATACAAAATGAAGTCTTTGTCAAAATTTGGATTGATGAGAGTAGAAGCAACTGCAAGGGCCTCCTTAATCTACTCAAAGCTCCTCTTACCTTCCTTGGTCCAACTGAAAGGCATATTCTTTTTAAACATAGAAGTGAGAGGTTGTAGAAAAGCTGCAATATTCGGTATGAACCTCACGAAATTTATTCTTCCAAGAAATCTTTGCAAGCCTTTCTTGTGAGTTCGTAATGGCAATTCAAGAATTGCAGAGACTCTTTCAGGATCTATAGAAATACCTTGCTTTGAAACAATATGTCCGAGGAGTTTACCTTCATGTACGAAAATATACACTTCTTTGTATTGAGACACTCTGAACTCTCTGCATCTCTGAAAAATTTTCTCTAAATGATCAAGATGTTCATTAGCATTTCTGGAAAAAAAAGTAATATCATCTAAATATACCAGAACGAACTTGTTCATAAGGCTGTGAAAGGCCATATCCATCGCTCACTGAAAATTTGCTCCAGCGTTGGATAAGCAGAAAGGAATCTTCTTGTAGGCCATCATGCCCTACTTGGTGGTAAATGTTGTCTTGAATTGATCTTCTTGCTTAACCAGAATCTGGTTGTAACCTGAGTAACCATCTAGCAAAGAAAATATGTCAGAACTAGAAACTACCTACAGAATTTGCTCCATGGAAGGGAGTGGGTAGTGATCCTTCAATGATGCTTTATTTAAATCTCAAAAATTGACACATAATCTGATTTCCCCACTTTTCTTCCTAACTGGCACTAAATTTGACACCCAAGAGGTGTGTTTGATAGGAAAAATAATACCACTCTCAACTAATTTATTTAGTTCAACCTTCATAAGGTGTTCTAATTTGGGGTTAAGAGGTCTCCATTTATGCCTTATTGGTTTTGCACCAGGCTCTAATTCAATAGTATGCTGGGCTAGTTCTAGGTTAAAACCTCTCAAATCCTTGTACTCCCAAGCAAAAACATCACTGAATTTCTGACATAACAAAAAAAATGCTTGTTGTTCCTCTTTATTACATACCTTTCCCAACTTGAGAAGCTTTCCTTTGAAGATTTCAATGGCTGCATAATGTTCTTCCTTAATAGTCAGGCTACACTTGTCTTTACGCACTTGGTCATCTGAATTGAACACAAATTCCAAGGTCACCAATCCTTTTGGCAGCTTGTTGGTTTCCAACTGCACAATCTAGTCATCATATTGCTGCTACCATTTTTGCTGGTTTTCATCTGCAAAATCAGCTTCAACAATCAAGAAATTTACAATTTGCTCATCGCTGTCAAAAACCTGCCAGCTCACATTATTGTTAGGCACAGAAGGTCTGACCACTATTTTTACATATTGGCGTGCCTCTACTTTATGAATTTCATTGGGAATATCAAACTGGGCTCCTATGGCAGCGAGCCTATCAGCATACTTATTTTCATTTCTAGGAATCAAAACAATATTAAAAGCATCAAAATCTTCCATCAAATCCCATACATGATGCTTATATTTCTTAATCAAATCATTCTTGGTAGCATTTAAATTTTTGATCTGATTTACAATTAGTTCTAAATCACCATAAAATTGCAAGCGTTTAATACCTCTTTTACAGGCCCATTCGAGGCCATGCAACAATGCTTCATACTCAGTTGTATTATTCACACAGCTGAAAGCAAATCTGCAGGCTAAAAAGTATTTATCTTCCTCTGGTGAAACCAACATAGCCCCACCTCCAGCACCAATACTGCTTCTTGAACCATCGAAGTAAATCTTCCAAAGCTCATTTCCTATTTTTATATACACTTCCTCCTCTTTACAAAGATTAGGCATATCACAATCAAGTTCTCGAATCATATAGACTCCTAATCCTATCTCATCTGTGTGCTGAAACGGATCAAGCTCATGATCTTTGGCTTCCCATTCATCTAGATTGATATTTTCTACATGGGTGCTACAGTCTAAGGTCATGGTTTGCTCCTCTAGTGCAGAGGTGGCGTAGAGGTTAGCGTTTATAGGATTTGGTGAATATGGTTCGATATGGTCTTGGCGAGAGGCTCAGATTTTATGGTCACTTTCGTACCATACCTTGTTCTAAAGAAGAGATGAGACCAATCTAAAGATAGAAACCCACCCAACTTGGCTGTAAAATCCCTCGAGAGACAAATGGCAAAGTGCGGTGGCAAGTCAATGACATGTATATCCTGATGAACAGAAAAACTCGAGAATGCATGCAAAGTAAGAGCCAAATTTTTGATAATACCATTAGTTTTAACAACAGACCCATCTAGTTGCACTACGCCTTTCTAAGGATTAGGCTCATAAACAAGACCTAACTTATCGACTAAACCTTTAGGCATGACTGAACTACTAGCACCAAAATCAACCATACAATTATGAACGATTTTATCGCCAATAATCAGACTTAAGTAAAATGGAGGAGGCTTTACCTCTTTAGTTTTCTGCCCATTTTTATCCTCCAGATCGTTAGCAAGCACGACCTTAGCAACCCTTTGATCAGTATCATCAGAAATAGACAATTCAACTAAAGCATTCTGCAGTAAACCTTTCTGCCCTGGGAGGTGCAAAACATCTAATACCGACATACTAACGATGGTTTTCTTGAGATGCTCAACAATATTAAATGATGAAGAATTTACCTTCTATTGGTTTTTTGTGATAGTAGCATCGTTTTTCCTCTGCAAAGGCTGTGAATACGTTCTTGATTGCTCCTTGCTAGGTATCTCTTGGCCTCTTTGTAGAATCTGCATTTTAGGCTGCGTTGCAGCGTTAATATTTGATGAAATGGGCTGCTTACTATTTGTGAGTTACTGCTGTGAATTTATAGCTTGCTGTCCCAAATCCATAGCTCTCTTTTTTGACCTGGTATTAGCCGAAACAGGAGAATTTTTCTGATCTTGACCATTCACGCCACAAAATTCAAAGCTCTGCCAGTTTGGGAAGGCAACTTCCACGCTATCTTGTTGTTCTTGATTTTGATCTGCAACATTTTCTGAACCAGCATAACTATTTTGGACCATTAAAGCCTAATTTCTCATTCCATTAGCGCACTCTGATTGGTTATGGGGCTGATTGTACAGATAACACCAATCGAAATCCTGGGCAACATTATTTTGGGGCACAAGTTCCTTTGACGAACTGGCTACATTTGGATTGTATGGCTGGAATGGCCTAGGGTTAAAATTCCTTCTTTGGGCTTGGTAATCATTCTGAAAAGCAGGCCTATTTGGCTGGTTTTGTTGATAAGGGGCTTGATAAGGCTTATGTTCATGACCTACCTGCTTCTTAATGCTCACAAGATCATTCCTGGAGGTCTTGAGTATACTTTTAATCTCTTGAAATTCTTGGTTCGAGGCTGGAGCAACAACTTCTTGGGCTGTGTTATGATAGCCTATTGCTGGAACAGGCGGGACAACAGCTAAGGGGGGTACAACAGTAGGGGTAAGTGGTTGTATTTCTAGAAACAAATGCATAGGAGGTCTAGGGGTTATGTCTCCAGCTTGGATGAGATATTTCTCAGCTATAATGGCTATGTCGTAAGCGTTAGGGAGTGTAAGCCCACCCATAGATTCAGTCATGACTAAAATCTTACTATTCAAAGCTTTTACGTAAAACAGAAAAGCATGCACTGGTAAAGGTTTTACCGTTGCAAAAATCCTATCCCAGGTTCTCTAAAATTGGTAGTTGAAATCAGCCAAGTGCTCATGCGGTGCCCTCTAAATGGTGCTTAGTTGTTCTAATAGAGACAAATTATCATATTTATTAGCAAAAAATTGATATAAACCGTTACCTAATGCATCCCATGTTGCGATTGAATTGGCTGCGAGGCCTCTGAACCATTGTAACACCTTCCCTTTGAGCGACGCAACCAACAACCTTAATGCAATGTTCTCCTGTGTGATGTTGTGAACCGAGCATAATGTGGCTATGTCACGGATGTGCTCAACCGGCATAGTGAGGCCCTCCTCAGTGAAGTATGACAAACTTCTAAGGGCTGCAACTCGGATGTCATCGTGTTAAGCAATATCTAATGGACTACCTCCATTAAAAGGGGCAAACGGGTACTACCTTGGTGCTGCCACTTGTGATATCGAAACCGGTACTCCTGGTGATAAAACCAAGGAACTGAAAACAAGAGGTGCTGACTTCGATCTTGTAGGTGTCTCAAAGAGCCTCCTTGTTGTTCTACCTCTTCTTTGTGGTGGGGACAACTCTTGATATTTGAAGGGTACAGTACTTGATCTGGTCTATAATTTTCTCGTGCACAGGGTGCACTAGGTCTGCATGTAAAATCAGGATCAGAGTTGCCAGGTATATTGAAATGAACCTCCAAAAGGTTGCACAAATCTTCTGCATACACTAAACAACAAAATTAAAAAATTCTAAAACTTCTCTGAAATGGCTTTCAGAGTCCCACCAGGCATGCCAAAAACTGTTATCAATCAAATATGCACCCTTGTTAGATTTGAAAAAATCAAACTATCTGTTGAAACATGGAAACTCTTTTCAGATGTGGGTGATCTATGCAAAAAGAGAATCTCCAGAGTGAGCTGGTTCTCCGAAAGATGGATCCTATTCTAAGTATTTTCTGGGAAAAGGGATAGAAGGATAGCTTGAAAATAAAATTTAACACTAATTGATGATTAACTGTTATTTTTGAAAAATCCAGATTTTACCACTCACAACAATTCCTCTATTACAATAGCTCTCACAATCTCATTGGTACATGGTTTCATCAGTAATTTGCATGAAGATTCGAAGGCATTGAATACATCATGCAACCTGAAAACATGAAATTTTATGCAAAGACTCATAAAAGAAAGATATATAAGGCTTCAAATTTGAAAACACAAAGACATCAAACTGTTGTTACAAGGTTGAGACAAGAAATGAGAAGAACTATGCTGCTTTATTGAAACTGAAAGAGTGTATCTGTCTGAACTGAGTACAAATGAGTTTACAAGCTCAAAATGCTAAGAGAAAGACACTGAAATCTGAACTGAGAAGAGGAAAAAACTAAGCTTTCTTCAAGATATAATCCCCTAGAAACCCTAATCCGAGCTCACAAGAAAAGCTCAAGGAAAAGGTACCAAACTGTCTCAAAAGTCTACATAAAAGTAGAAAAAACACACTGTTTTCATGTTCATACTGAAAAGTCTCTAAAAAATAGGCTAAATCTGCCTTTAAAGCAAATAAAGCACCTTATCCATCCAACAGACAACTCAAATCTGACCCAGGAAGAAAACAAAACAATCTGCTAAAAATAGCAGAGAATAAAGCAATTTATAAAAGCACCGCTTTAATCTTGCTTTAAATGATATGCAGATTTCACAATCTCATAATTAGGCCTATTTTTGCAATTAAAGATTGTTTTGAAATCTTTTGCAAAAAAACAACTACCACCTTATTTCTCCAATACAACAATTGATTTTTCTTTAAAAAAAATCATAAAACATATGAATATCTCTTATCTATATCCCCTTTCCCTGAAAATAATTCCCACTCTATAATTGATTTCTCAAAAATCAATCAAAACAAATAATAGAAGCATGGATATTGAATTGATTTCTTTAAAATCAATAAAAAAAATCTAAGGCTTATCCTTGTGCTTAAAACAATTCCCTCCAAAATCTAATTGACTTCCTCACAAACCTTTGAATATAGTCTAAGGCTTCAAATCATATCCCCTTTTTGACTAAGGCAACAACTAAAGCCCTAAAGTCTTCAACTAATTCATTAAATAAACAAGACTTAGGAAAAATTTAATCACTCAAAACTCTACATGGTTTGACCTAGCATTGGGGTAATCGGCCATTCAAAACCTTGCATAAGGTTTGATAAAGAATGATAAGTCCCTATTTCGAGTTAGGGAAACATAGCAAAACAGGGGAAAACCCTAATCTTCACTTCATTTTGCATTTGACACTTTGAAAGTTTGGCTCTGCCTGGGCGCCGCCTCCATGAGAACTTAGGGTTTCAGCTTGCAAATGATTGATTTTCATGACTCTTTCTACAAATTGGTTGATTCTTCTTCAACAAACAATGGGTGAGCCTTTTTTAAGCCTTCTGAGTTCTCTCGCTTCATTTCTGAGCCATCTCTTGCCCTTGTGGCCGCAACTGTAACACAATTTTTGATGCATTTATTTATTTCATGTGCTTGTTCTTGATACCTTTGTGGCCATTCTACTCATTGTCCAACCCATAGGAGCTTGAACTTGATGAAGGGGACCCAAGTACCATTGTTGCTATTCTTGTTGAATCTTCAGGTAAAGAGTCGACTCCAAATCTCATGTGGCTTTTGCGAACTCATTTGTTCTATTCTGAACAAGATTTGGCTTTTGAACCGTGAACATAATTATTGTTTCTGATGCATATATGTGATTTTGTGTGTTTACTGTTGATGCCATACCATTTGGCTGCCACGTTTGAACTCAACCTGGGCATTTTTACTTGATTCTTCAATGCTCGGCCATGGGTCTTTCTCCAACGATGAGGGTAAGTAAATGCCTTTCCTTTTCCTACATCTCCCTCTTCGACTAGATCATTTTGAGCTAAATTTCAAAAAGATATTGGAAATATTTGTTTCTCTAGCCGTGGCTATGCACATTTTCTATAACATTTTTTTGTTGTATTTCTGTATTTGCTCACTGATAACTCCATTCGGCTGCACCATATGTGAGCTCTCTGGAAGCTCTTTGAGAGCTTGTCTTCTGTGTTTGAGAGCTCTTAAGAGTTGGTCATGCCATGAGCATGTTTTCCTTGGGTTTATTGAACCTCACTCCATTTCATAATCTCTATCTTCATATTTGTAGAAAACCCTACATGGGTACTTGTAAGAAATGAAAAAGACTTGCAGTTTATAAAAACCCCAAAGTGGGTATCTCTGAAAATTGTATTAGCTATATTTTCTGTTCAAAACCCCAATGTGGGTAAACTGTATTCTGAAGAAATTTGTGTTTATTGAACACGACTCACCATGATTTCTTCTATTTTCTATTGTTTCTATAAAACCCTTCATGGGTGACTTTGAAAATAATAGAAAGCATAAATTTTGTTTATTAGTAGAAATTTTCATATGGGTAATCTGGAAATGGTATTAAATATGTCTTTTAAATTCAAACCCCAATGTGGGTATTCATAATTCGAACAAGAACCTATATATTTAATGATTTATGCAAAATCTGGGCTCGACCCAGTATGATATTTATTGACACTTCTGAAATGGGTATCTTATTCTAAAAATCAAACTTATCAGAATATACTTCTGTTGTATTCGAGCCCAACCATGGAACACTGTGTAAAGCTTGTAATTTTTCAAAACCCCACCATGATAAACTGATATTCAAAAGGAAAACACACTTCCTTTGTGTTCTGTTAAAAACCCTCAAGTGTTTTTCCTTGTACAAAGAAATCCTTTTGTTTGAACCTGTAGACTATTTGTTTGCTTTAGTCTCTCATGCACTCACAACTACATTCTTCGCGGATGCATTCCAAACCTTCATTTAGAATTTTACCTATTTACTTGTTGTACCACTATTTGAAATACGTGATAAATGAGGAAAGGAAAACTTTAGAAACAGTGCAGTCTTGGACTATTTCATTCCACTGTCAGCCAAAAAGATTGTATCAAACACACCTGATCACTGTATTTTTTACTTACAAGCAAGTTGATTGCTTCACCTCCTAATAGATGACTGAACTGTTCATGCATTGATTAGATGTTGTCTTTGTTTCTTATCTGGCACTCTTCATGCATTTTTATGCTCCATTTAACAAAGTTGTTCCATGCACTTGCTTTCTTTTGAGATGAAAATCTGAAACAATTCTCTTCGTTGAGGCATTATGTATGCCTGTTCACTATCCTTGATTTAGAAAAAGGACATTGTTGAACCTTGCAAAATATCATGAACTAGATGACTCATAATACTATGGCATAAGAACATAAACCATACAACAATGTTTGAGATGAATGTATTTAGTTAAATCGATTGAGCAGATTAAACCCACTGTTTAGCCGTAGCTTTCAGAAAGCATTTACATGATTGTTATGAATGCACAATTGGTTTAATGGCTTGATGGATTAACTCTTCTTTACTCTTTCAGTTGCATTTCCTTTCTTGATGATGATGACGATTGTAATCTCTTCATCCCACTTGTAATGAATAAGGGGCAGCATGTCGAGCTCTACCCTTGTGGGAGCCCATTTTTCCCCACATGCTTGGTCTTCAAATGATAATCAACTTCATGATTTTCCCTATACCTGCACAAAGAAACAAACGATGTTAGCATAAAACAATATATGATCATGTCGATATATCTCTTTTAGCTCATGTTTCTACACTTTTCTTGATTGTTTCAATGCATGATTAGTAGCATACTACATTATTGTTGATGGTTCATGTAGGTATATTCATAGTTGGAGCCTCTGACATCCCTCTCTTCCTTCCTACAAGTCAACGGAGCTCGAAGAAGACAAATGGTGCACCACGTCTGCGTCGGTCGTCAATAAACATGCAATGATGATTATGTTTATACTTATGTGATTGTTCCTTTTATGTATCTTCCATAGTATAGTGTGTTGTTTATGATGCACTATGACAGTCCCATCCATGGCTTGTGTGGATATTTGATTTCAATCTTCTGCTTTTCATTTTAAAAAGAAAATGCATCTCAATGTAATGTTGTACTATCATTTGAATTCTCGCAATCAAATGAAATTCTGTAAATATGAATCACTTAATGAAATAAAAGAAAGCAATTGAAATGCTTTGTTATTGAATGCTCAATCCTATACTTCATTGGATTGTAAAATGATAAACAATTCTTGAAACTCTGTTTCCTCACCTCAGTTCATAACTGTCACTTATAAAATGATAAACAAGATGCAATCAACACTTAGCATATGCAGAAATAACTGTATTTTCCACTTTTAAATATAACAGTATTTAATCCAACTCCACCAATTGAGCTGTAGTGAAAAATTGGTAACAAGATGATAGATAATTGGCTAGTTAACTAAATAGATTGTTTAGTCAACTGAAAGAAGAATTATTCTGTGTGGGGAAATTAATTAATTAATAAGAGGAACGTGCAAGGTGAGCTGACTTTAATAAATAAATTTTATTTATTAAAGGGATGATGTTGAATTTTTTTTTTATTCAAGGGGTAAACGCTTTGGACCAGAGTTATGAACCAGATACAACCATTTAATACCACCCCAACGGGGTTTGAACCTTGGTGGCAAGAACAACAATGCCACCTATAAACCATCGCACCATGCCAATATCGGCCAGGGGATGATGTTGAATGAATTAAATAATTTAATTTAATTATTTAATTTGTAAAGGGGAAAGTTGATTAACTAAACAATTAATAATAACCATTTAATTAATTTAGAAGAATAGGGTAAGTTAGCGACATAATTAAATAATTGATGTTTATTTAATTAATCAAAAGGAATAAAGCTAGATAAATGAAAAGATAGCTGAATTAATTAAATAATGTAATATTATTCAATTAATAGAAGAAAAAGGTTAAATTAGGACATTTATTAAATAAATGAGATTTATTTAATTAGCCATAAATGATAATTGATGATGAATTAATTAAATAATTAAATAATGTTTCACTTAATTAATAGGTGAATATAAAATTTGATAATAATTAAATAATAGTGTATTATTTAATCATTTAGGGAAGAAGGGTGAAAGTTAGTTTTTAAATAGTGTTGTTCATGAGTCAAGACAATTTAGGGTATCTACACCAATTCATCCTAAATGTAAAGTCCAATATTTCCACACTTACACTTTGGAGATATAATACTACTTTCCCCTTTCCATCATCACACTTTTTCTTTCATTATGTTGTTTCTTTGGTAGCAAACTTATTATGGGTAAAAAAGGGTAATGGGAAGAGTCATGATATGAACTAGGGTTCCATCCTTCATCCTTACACTTTATTCCTCCACATATCACTTATCCAAAATATAGAGCTATTGACTTATCTCATGGTATCCTCTAAAACTATGATAGCTTGCATAAAAATTGTAGTGAAAAACATGAAAGGTGATATCCATTTGTTTGTCTATAAGATAACTTGTGGTACACAATAATCTCCCATGGACTATAATATGAGCACCCTTATCCATTTATCCATTATTTTTCCATGCACTGCACTATCCTTAGAATTTTTATGATACAAAGAAAATATAAGCAAAGCTCATTTGTGATCCCATTGCCTCATTGATAGCATTCTCTAATGGGAATACCATAATACTCAAGCATGCACAAAACTAGGAGCACACCATAATGAAACTCTTATCCTTTCCTCCATGATTGCATTGATAGAATATCTACATGATCATAAATGACATGTTTCTCCCCCACTTGGTACTTTGCATATGAAACTAAAAATTTGTCATCATGTGGGGTGGATTTGTACAAAAAAATCATCCAAATAATCTTGCAAGCCATGTGCACTTGTGCATCCTCCATTTGTAGGAAATAAATCCAAGTTGACTATTGTGATGACTCTTTGAATAAAATTAAATACACCTATGCAACATCATATTTTTTCCTCAAATACCTTCTCAAAATCAAGGAATCTATTAATTTCATCTTGTCACACTTGTGTTCATAGAGTTTTTTATTCATGGTGAGCCTCGTGATATTTCAATCATAAATTACATGGAAAAAATTATTATGGACTTCAAAATAATAGTGATCTTGAAAATATGCCATATTACTTGGATTTGATTTATGTGTATTGGAACCACACATATATAGAATTATAATCATTAGGTGCATTCAAATCCAATTCCACATAACTAGTTGGAGATAAAGTAGGAATCCCTATGTAATATGAAAGTTGCACACCATCATTGTGGCTAAAAACTTATAATCATATTATGTATGCACAATACTCCTATTGCAAGAACATATAATCCTCTTCTATAATATATTTTATATGATATCACATGGTTCGCAAACATTGGTGAAGATGGATTTGTGTCATAAATAAATGAACCTCCATTCCTTATATACTAGTGTCTTAGTTGAAAAACTAAAAAAATTCATTTATAAAAAGGTGATTACAATAGCCACTAAGGAACTAAAATCACCAAAAGGAACAATACCTTAGACTTAAATAAATGGTTATGTGAAATAACTAGCTGCAATAACCTTATGAGAAAAAGCTTATGAAATCATGACATACAACCACTCCACATATGGTTAGTCTTTTGCCATTCAGTTTTATTTTGAGCATTCTTCCATCTAACATGTCTAAAATTATAACATCATTAGCTATAATTTTTTCTAGATTATATAGGTCATGTAGCCACTACATCTTCAACTTAGTAGGGTGGTGCTAGAATTGGATATTGAAAAGGAGCATCAAACTCCCTATTTGAAACTCAAGTAGTACTCAATTTAGTCATCATGCCACTAGTTTTGGCTCCACTTTTCCATGTGCTAGCTCCACAACACTAAAAATGGTTCTCTTCAAGACCCTCAATTTTTTTTTACTACTCCTCAAGATACAAAATATATGTAATATGAAAAATTAGCATTGAGAATTCCATCAAAACAACTACCTCTTTTCTATAAACCAATTAAAATAGGGAATATCTAAATATTTTCTTAGAGGTTGTGTGATACATCAATAAAACATCAAGCACTCTTTCAACCTAATCATGGAAACCTACATCAAAAACTTCTAGTAAAATATGGCCTAAATTTTTATTATAGGATTGAACCATACCAATGGCCTACAAATGATAGGGTGTGTTGTTATGATGTTAGATCATGAATTTGAATAATAGTACCTAACTATTGAGGTAATGAAGTGTGATCCATTATCACTTATAAGCTTAGTGGACACCCAAATCACATGATGATGTTTTCAAATATCAAGTGCACTATAGTAATTTTATGCAATCCTTTGTCAATGTATCTTTAGCTCATGTAGTAAGGTATTTCATGACTATTATGATATAGCATATTCAATTAGATCACACAACATATTAGATGAGTCCCATAATGTTAGTTTCCCAATTTTAAATGCCTCCTAGGTTAGCACTAGGTTAAATTCAAAGTCTCATTCCTTTAATTCAAAATGTCTCATGTGTTGATGTGTCTCACAAATACATACACATTCTTAGGAATAATCTCAAAAATTTAGCCAGAAAAGACAATAATGAGGATAATTTACATGTTGGTGCACCCTTGATGGTGACCTCTATGGACTCCCCTTCATAAATTTCATGCAACGTGGATGCATTCTCACGCTCAAGAACATAACTACACAAAACTTCATCTAAGCCCATCTTTTGTAATTACTCATTGATAAGATAATAAGGTATTGCACACACCACTAGTTATTTGCATTATGTGAAATGTACATTTGGAGTGTTTTTCCAAAACTTGTGAATGTCATGATCACTTCTATGCCTTTGGAGATGATATTTATCCAAAATAATTGTGCATATAGAAGATCACCTTCAATAGGTACAATACTAGATCCACCTATATCAATGCATGATAAATGGTCTAGTCCCATATGGTGTTTTCCTAGTCTTACCATAATAGTGAAACTTAAAACACTGGTAATAGAATAAGCCACTTGCATATGTGACCATGTAATACATGATTATTCACCAATTACTTCAACACTTGGTGATTAGTGAAGAAGATAAATGGTGTGTGCAAAATGTATTCTTATAATTTTATAATTCATACACCATTATTAGTGCTTCATGCTCTATTGTGGTGTAATTATATTTTATTGCATTCAAATTTCATGTGATGAATTACTAAATGGGTATGTAAATGGTGCAAGAATAAAATCATGACATGATAGAGATTAGAGGAGATATCTAACATGAGAAGGCATGGAGATAATACCCTATAAAATATGTAAAATAAGTGTATTTTAGTAGTTTAGGAGTATAATTTAAGAATAAATCCTACTAAATGCACAGAAGATGATTTTCAATTTTAAATAGAAATTAATGAGATAATAGAAAATAAAGTGAGCTTTTAGGTCATAAATGAAAAAAATAACCATTAGAAATTATAAAATTGGAGCAATTTTGACATAATTCATTGAAAAAATAAAATTGTGTGAAGCATTGTGTAAATATGTTGAACTAAAAGCTAGGGCAAAGCTAGGGTATCAAGCTATTGTTATTGACAAAAGATTTAAAATAAATATAATTGAGGGTTGAGTGTTGAAGTTTGAGTAGAAGGAAGAAAAGGAAATAATCACACGACCAAACTTGGTTGAGGTAAATGATATTCCATGGTTGGTATAAAAGAAATACCATAGAAATCCAAGAAAAATGACCTAGAAGAGGATTTTTCAAATGGACTAGCAAGGGTGGTCTACACTAAAAATGTTAATAAATACATAATAATTAATCTTACAAAGATAGACCACTTTATGCTTCGAGTTGAATGAGAAACCCTTGCTAGGGTTAACCCCAATGAAAAAACATTGAATATTTGGAGTACAATAAAATTAGGGAGTTGAAATAAGACGTATGGGAGGGGTTTCTAAATTTTAAAGATGAAAATGCATATATTAATCACATCGAGTAAGATCCATGTATATTTTAATTTTTTTACAAACCATAAACATCAAACAAATATGTCATTAAATTGATAACTATTTTATGGGATAGGGGAGAACTACCAAAGATAATTGAGAACAAGAAAACAATGACTTTGACAAGAACCATGTATGATCAAAGGAACTTGGAAATGAATTAAATTTAAAACCCTAGAGTGAGATATGTTACATAAATGATTTCACACACAGTCTCTTATATATTGATATAAAAAATGTGGTCGTGTCAATACTTTAATCTTCATATCAAATGAAATGGTGTTAAATGGAAGAGATTACAATAGGTATGTGAGACTCTACAAGAATATCTAATAAAGAGCATCACCGAACCAAATATAAGATCTTACATGAGTTTGTGTATGGACTTCAAATCACATGTTCAACCCTATATTTCAAAAGTGAATTATTTGATTGGGAAGATGCATTTGGAGAATTGGAAGACTCATATGGTGCCAAATATATGTATTAACATGTATTCAATGTGTTCTTCACAAAATTATTAAAAAATAGAAAGAAGGAAAAAATGAGTTATAAAATTGTTAAGAAGTATGAAAATGAGGTGATCTTCATAGTTGACATAGACTACATCTACCTTTATGTCATAGATCCTACAACTACATGGTCACTCATCTTATAAGCAAAGAAACACATTACTAGAATCCACTACTAATTTTTTATGTGAACTCCCTAAACACTATAACACAAAACAATTTATAACATGGAAATAGTTATAGGACAAGAAAATTTAAAAAAAAGTAACAATAAAGAAAGAGAATGAAAATGTGCAAGAAGCAAAGAAAAAGAAAAATTCCCTACCCCTAAAATTAATTGATAAATGTAAAACATTAGAGAAAGAGAAAGGGAAGGAAAATGAGAAAAACCTAGAAGATTAGATAGAACATTTGAGTACATCCAACATAGTTGTATCATCACTACCTGCAAATTTTGAGATCAAGGAATCCAAAACAAAGAAGCCCTTGGGAGAAAAATAACTAAGATAAAAGGAGAACTATAATATAAGGTGAAGGGAAAGAAGAGGAAAATAGAGTATGTTATGCCACAACATAGAGAAGAAGTATTTATCTCATTATAAAAATAACCCCTTTACCAACTAGTTCACCCATAAAAGATGCTTCAAAGGTGATATTACAAATGAGTGGGTAAAAGAGAAAGGGGGAATAAGAAAAACCAACAAATACAAAATTTAGAAGGAAAATTCTAAGATGTTCAAGTTGTGGTAGTATATTGATTCTTCAAAAGAGAAAGTAGTGTAAAATTTTGAAACCCCACAAGAACAAGTTTATAAAAAATGGCCACAATATGAGAATGACACAAAGTAAAATTTTGGGAGGAAAAGAGGAGACACAAGTGGAATATGTATTTGATGGAAAAAACCTATACAAATCACTATATACAAAGGAAATACCTCTAGCAATAGCAAAAACATATCCTACTACAATCATAAGGAAACAAAAGATCATATCGTCTAGAAGAAATATTATTTTTCATATCTATTATACCTTACACACTTTGATCTAATAAAAGGTTTCTAGATGAGTTGATAGATAAATCCAAGAAAGTATCATAGAATGAAAATAAGCCTTAAAAAATGAGGTATTTATTAGAAAAAAATCATTAGATGAAGTTTCCAAAGAACTTAAGTTATCTACTATGAGAAAAGAACAAGTTCAATCCCTTTAGAAGATCTCAAATTGAGAACCAAATAGAGATTGGTAAATAAATAAGTAATTAAATGGATGAAAACCTCTTGGAAGCTACTAGAATAATAGAGACAAAGAAAAAAACATTAAAGATACCATCTAGGACCTTAAACATGTAACCACCTTCACTACAATTTTTTGCACTAGTAGTATCTAAACACAAGTAGATGTTGGGAAAGAAACACAAGGATAGTGATAGTAGAAGGAAGAAGTCAAAATGTAAGAACAAACACAAAAGGAATCATCAACAATGGATGATACTAAGATATAGAGGTTAAAGTAAAATGCAAGAGCAAAGAGATAGTAGCTAAGAAGAATGGCACGATGAATAAGAAAATCAAACTACACAAGGTATTCAATAGGCTTTGATGAGTCACTTAGTGCACCAAGAAACTAATGTAAATGTGAAAATAAAATAATTTAGGGTAAGCAAAAGAAAATTACACATGTGGTTATCTTCATATAAGCTTATACAATGACATACAACTCGCAAGGGCTTTCCACCCTTATCAATGAAAAGAGAATTTGTATAATTCCATGGTATATGTGTGATGGGCCTACAATAAGAAATTATCTATTTATATTTTCTAGTGTCCACCCAATACTAGGCATGAATCTATAAAGATAATAGTATGAAGGAAATCTATCTTAGTAGATGTAGAAGCAGAGGTAGAACATCTTGGTTTCCCTCTTGTTATATTTTCTAACTTGTCTACCAAAGACTAGCCATTGGTCCACCCAAGACTAGCCACTGGATCTATAAAGCTAAAATTATGAAGGAAATATATCTTCAATTGTTCCCAAGTTGATATTTATTTGCATAGTTTTTTTTAATACTAGAGGAGTACTAGGCCACCTAAGGTATTTGTATTTTTATGGGCCCATACCTACACATGTAAACCAATAAGTTCAACATACTTTATGTAATCTTATATAATATACAATATGAGACCTCACAAAGGTTTACCAAATGAGGCACAATGTGTACTACACTCTAAGTGCTTAATATATTGCAGGTTCTATATAGAAAGTTTATATTTTGATACTAAGGAATAATGTACCACCTACCACTAGGTTGCTATGTCTTGAAGAGTGCATAGTATGGTAATGAGATAAGCAAGAGATCTTGGGGGAGAACCTAGACTCCATTACTATGAAATATTCAATAAGATTATTAGTGCCATAAAATTATGGCATGATTGTGATGATTTGGTAAAATAAACACACACACACATTAAATATTGAGTAGATGTATTCTTGTATTTCTTCTTATGCACCCACATAAATTTTGCAACAAGGGTTTAAAAACTTTAAGGCCAAATAGGATACAAATGCACATTATGTAGGGGACAAAACACCACCACATGCGGGTGATCCCACAATACTGGTTTACAATTTTTGGCCAAACTGGACACTGAACTGATTTTTTCTAACTAAATATTCACTTTTGAGCACCTATAGCAGCTAAACCGTGAGGAATTTGAAGATGATGCAAACTAGTGATTTGTGACATTTTTCTGTAGATTCTAAATATATATTTTTTTAAAATTTTGGAATCATATTGGACTTCTTTTTCCATCTCCTTCGAAAACTAGTTTTTTTAAGTAAACACCATTTTTAAGGAGTGATGCTCATCGTATAACACAACTTTTTTTCCATGAAGGATACAATTATAAATTTTTGAATTTAGATTTGTAACTATGATATCTAGTGCTTCCAATTGGTTTCATAGTGTTTTATTGAATATTTTTTCCTTAATCAAGTTTCAAAGTCAAACCAATTACAATTCAGACATAGGAACTATATAACACAATTTTTTGTATGTATCAAAAATTTTTTTTTGTTGGATCAAGGACTTCAATATCTAATGCACTCATATTTTTCAATTTTTTATAATCTTCTATTTTTCCACATGTGCGAACATAGAGCTTGATTTTCGTGAAAAACCTACATTCACAAGAAATAAAAAATAAATATAATAATAAAATAAAATTTATTTAAAATTATACTTTTTGGGAAGCTTATAATAAGGACTACATACTTCCAAAAAAAATTTTAAATGAATTCATTTGATCCCCCAAAAGGTAAATCAAAAGTGGTTTTTTATCAGCATTTTGATAGGTGTAAAGGAGACTCTATTATAGGTATGGTTTAAAACTAGCGGGGTTCTATCCAAGGGGTTTGATCTAACTAACCCTCTTCGATTGGAATGCTTTAAATGGAACTTTTTAAGGCTTAAATCATTATATTTTCTAAAAATATGTGATTTCAGCAAAAAATAGAATCTCCCAGAAATTGTAAACCAACTTTGTGGGATCGCCCATGCATCCCTTACAATGCATACTCCTCTATGAACTAGTGCTACATCTAATCACCGAGTCAACATTAGACACATTTTATCCCACCATACAATACTCTCAAAATGATAATATCCCTCAATACCTCTTTTAGATGTTTGTTTATGATGATATATTTATCACAACCCATTTTAATTTGGATGTGGTTAATTGAATTGGATGAATTATGGTATGCGAGACCATGGATTGAGTTCACTTGTGTTTGTTGACACGTGATTTATTTGATATTATTAATATTTAAACATCAATTATATTTTTTTATGGTTATCTAATAATGTTACTAAGTTATTTTATTGCAAGATATGATGATTGAGAGAAATAAGTATTAGGGAAGGTGAACTAGGTCTTAGTATTGAAGTACATCAACCTATGATTCAATTGTGTGAATGAAATTAATCAAATTAGATAAGTTAATTAATTGATACTAAATGAATTAATTGTGTTTACTTGATTCATAATGTATGGGATATGCATAACTAAATTAATTATTATGCTAGTAATTTAGTTAATGTTATTTTAGAATGAAAAGATAAATTGATTGAAATTTTACTTATTTATTTATTTATTTGAATGTGTAAGTTCTATTGATAGGTCATTGTAAATTAGAATATTTATTTATATTTTATTCTTATGTATGAATTTAAATAAAATATTTCTCTACAATTAGGTTTAGAAGGAATTTAAAAATTAAGATAATTATCTAAATATAAATTGATTTAGAAAAAAATATTTTTTTTTCTAAAATTAGTTAGAGATGTTTTTTAATATTAAAAAATAAATTAGTTAAGTCTAATCGATTTTGTAAGTTGTCTATTCTTTATTTTACATTGTGGAATCTTTTAAATTTAGATTCTTGAATTAAATAAATTGATGAAAGAAAATCATGTTATTATATTTAAATTTGGGAGAGTTAATTATTGAAATTTGAAATTGAATATTGAAGTAAAATTTCAATTGTTTTAATGCATGAATGTAGGTAATGAAAAAAAAATACTTATTAAATAAATAATAAAATATTATTAATATGAAAATAATATTTTTATAAAAAAAACTTTTATTCTAATTGCAAGTATTTTTCTTCTTCATTCTGGTTTGAATTGCTAAGTCATTCAGGTAGGAACTAGTATTTGGAATTAATTCAGTGCACAAATATTATAATTTGATAGGATATGCATAAATAAATTGATGATTATGCTAGTAGTTTAGTTAATATTATTTTAGAATGAAAAGATAAATTGATTGAAATTTTAATTCCTTATTTAATTAATTAAATGTGTAAATTGTTATGGTAGAAATTTGGAAATTAGAATATTTATTTAATTTTATTCTTATTTATGAATTTAAATAAAAGATTTATCTACAATTAGTTTTAGGAGGAATTCAAAAATTAAGATAATTATTTAAGTTTAAATTGATTTAGAAAAAAAAAAATCTCTAAAATTAATTAGAGATGCTTTTAATATTAAACAAAAAATAAATTGATAAATTAAGTATATTGATTTTGCAAGTTGTATATTCTTAATTTTTTATTAAGTGCAATATTTTAAATTTAGATTTTTGAATTATATAAATTGAAGAAAGAAAAACATGTTTTTATATTTAAATTTAGAAGAGTTTATTGAAATTTGGAAATGAATATTGAATTAAAATTTCAATTTCTATGGTGGGTGAATGTAGGTAATGAGAATATATATATATATATATATATATTAATATTAATGAATAATAAAATATTATTATCTTGATTTTATTCCTAAAATTAGGATTTGGAATATGAAAATTATAATTTACATAGGTTTTTTGGAATGACTAAAGTTTGAAGATTGAATTTCTTTCTCTTAGAATTCAAGGATTGTAATTGCAAGTATTTTTCTTCTTCAATTTGATTTGAATTGCTAAATGATTGAGATAAGAACTAGCATTATGGAATTACTTTAATAAAGATTTCATTTGGTTTAATTAATGAATTTAAGACTTTATTTGTGAAAGAGATGTTTGATCTTGTATAAAGGCGTGTTTGCTTGTGAAGGATTTAACATTGAAATTGTGAACCTATTGAAATTAAAAGTTTAAATCAATTTAAAAAAGAGTTTGATATTTAAAGAGTATTTTACAATGATTAAAAAACCACTATATCTAGTTTGATAAGCTATAAATCTAAAAAAAGATTTTGTGAGGACATTTAAGGTTTCTAGCATAGGAAGAAATATAGGAAAATATAGGAGTTCACTTAGATTAGATTTTAAAAGAATATACCATGATTAAGAGCTATTTGAAACATGAAATATTTCTAATTTGTTCTTCTCAAAATTGAGAAACATATATAGAATTGGGTGCTTGAAACTCTAATAATATATTTAGGGACACTTAAAAAAATGGGTAACCTAAGGAAAGGGTTTTCTCATTGAACAAAGGCTTGGTGTTAAGAAAAATTAATGGATGAATCCATGGCGTGTAATTCGATTATACATGAATGTTTATTTATATTTTGGAACAACAAGTTTATGATTTTGTGTTAAATTGAATGTAATTGTGAAATAGAAGAAAATTAAAAGAAAAGTGAAATTGGTATGAAAATAAATAGTCTATTTCTACTATAATAAAATGTTTTGTAAAATATATTCATCTACATTTTTTAGGAACGGTACATCGTCAAGTAGTGAAAATTCACAACAAATTATCTAAAACTTTATTTTGAGATATAATCAAATTAGTGAATGTGTATTTGTGCTAATATTATAAAAAAATCAGGTTTTATTATTGATTTCTACTAATACTAGCAAGCCAGGGAGAAAACATGATAATTTAATGGGAGACTTGGACAAGGAGTTTTGGAATTTAACAACCTTATTCTCTATGTCACTAAAGCCATATTCAAGGTGTGGATTTAGAATGAGATGTATAATATTTTTTGATTGTTATGAGTGGTCAAAGTTAATATATCTTCATTGGGTGAAGCCTTTGTTGACTATATTGATATGATAAGATTATCCTAATGATTATTTATGTTCCCAATGTATCTTGGTGATGTGTTGTCTCCTTGGATGAGCTAGACATTTGTATGGTTATAAAGTGGTATTTATGAATCCATAATAGATAATAATTTATATGGTTAAATATTAAAGTACTTAAGCATTTTAATCTTGGAGGTTTAGCGATTAAGTCACTCACTATGAGTTTAATAATTTTGAATTTGAGTGTTCCTTAGTAGATTTGGGCTTGAAATTCTTGATTTCATGTTTGGAATGTTTTATACTTCTATTGTTGTTTTATGTTCACTCCCTAACTTAGTTTGGGTGTAGGTAATCTATTTAATAATATTTTATTATTATGATAGGTAATAGATGAGGTAAACATATAATGGGAAGTTTATCTCAATATTCTATTATACGTAATTATCATATTGATGTTGATTATCTTGGTTACCATTGAGGTGATATGATTAGTTTGGAGTGGGAAAAGTTAGGTGTCCTTGTCATGGATGGATACATACTAGAATCATATTCTCTACTATGTGTACAACAAGTTTGAAGGTGATCATTCCTTTAAGATGTGTTCACATAAGAATTGGAGCTTGCTCTTCTTGCTATAGGAATCACATCATATAGGCTCTAGTGCTCTCATTGTTAGAGGTTTATATGATTTTATATACATAATTGACCACCTTCCACCACTGGAGCTAAGAGATTACCTATTTTGAAGCTATTTGGTCCAATTTGTTAGTGTTTGCACTACTTTATATGTTAACCTATAGCATGCTCTATGGTTGGTATAGTTAACCTTATTTCTTATGTGATGTACTTGATAAAGAGGTACACTACGTATTTGCGATATAATCCTTTGTGTGTTTTGGAACACTTTTAATTGTGTTGTATTATGAATATTGAGCTATGTGAGTGTTGTTATTTATCATAATTGTGTCTTATATGAGGTTTTCTTTGGTATTTTTCCATTTTATTCTTGTTCTTATTTCCTTATTTTAGATGTGTTCTACTCAAGTGTTTTCCATCATTTATTTATTGTTATTGTATGTGTTGTGATTGTAAGTTGGCTCCATGTGTTGAAATAATTTATTGTGTTAAGGTGAGAGGATACATGCAATATGAGATACATGATATTCTACCTTGGGCATGTGATTATTTGTTAAGATATATGACATTGAATGTTGAGTGATCTCATAGTATGAAATGCAAGAAGTAATCATTTGGAAGTGTTGCATATGATCTTAAATGTTCATTATATTTATTGATCTTAGTGTGGTCCAGTATGTCTTATTGGATGCAATTTATGATTGTATATTCTTTGTACTTTTGTTCCTCATGTTATTTTTGTGAGTTTGAGTTGATGTTTTGTGAATCATTTTAAAGATATCTAGCTGGATTTGTATGATTTATTTGTCCTAAACATTTATTGTGAAAATGTTTCATCTTAGATAAGTTATTCAAATTATAGATTTGATTGTATGTCTATGTGAATAAAAGAGAAATGGACTAAAAAGATAATCACTAGTCTTGTTTTTATACTTCACACTTTTGGATTATTGGTTGAATGCTTTACTGTTAGACTAATTATCAGGAAGGATCAAGTTTCTTCAATATGCAGGTTCAATTCCTTTCCCACCAACAACTAGAGCTTGAAGGGATTATCTTGTGGATTCAAGATATAGAGTTTATATATGTATACTTTATTTGAGAAGACCATGTTTTGTTGTGATAGTTTGGATTATTAGCCTAATTGTACTTTATTTAATTAACACTGAGAGTGGTAGTTCTTTATCCATTGCATTATGGAATTGGATGTATTATTCTTGACCTTGTATAGATTTATGTACTTGGGAGATTTTAGAATTAATATAATTTACTCTATATTGATTAATTGTGTTTATTTACATGCATAGAATGTGATATATTTGTAATTATTATTTTAAAGAAATAAAAAATGTTCTAGCTAGATATTTTTGGATATGTTACACAAGTGTGGCTAGATTGGGTCCAATGCACTTGTAGTTATCTTAGGCATATTATTGAGGTCCTTTTTACTTGATATGTAACCTCTTGAAACACATGGTATGCCTTATGCATGGTCCAATAGAATCATTGCTCACTATTTCTCATTTTGAAAACTCATAGTTCTCTATTGGAACCTCATCTCAACCTTGGCCTAAAAATAGAAAGGCCTACCCAACAAGGTAGGATTCCTTTCTACATATTCTATCTTAACAAGTTTAAATTCAATACAAAAATAGACTCCTTGATATTGATTTCCACATCCTTGAGCAAGCCCAAATGTAACTTTCTTAAATTATTATTGGTATAAAGGAAATGTGATGATGGGTATGGTGCAAGGTGATCTATTGCTTCCCAAATAGCTTTCTTGAGAAAATATACTCATACACTATGTCCACTAATATATCACGCAAGAATAAGAGATTAATGCATACCTAGGTTATTTTACACACATCACCTTGCCAACTTTGCCTTCTTTAGGTACACAAGTTGTGGAAATTTTAGAATCATCTTACAACCCACACCAATGTTTCCAACAACTTCTTGAATTTAGTGAAAGTACCTCCATCAAGGAGAAGCTTCAAAATCACGTATCCCACATCCACTTCATCACACTCTAAAGTGTTTTCTTTAGCAACTTCATATTATACTACATGGAGCGTATGTGCTAGATCTTAATAGAATTGGAATTGAGCTTCTACTCCTATGGGTTCACATGGGTCCATACTAATGGCCTCTTCTTACATAGGTTGTGGTTGCTCTAATGGAATAATCATGCACATGATGGTCTAGTATTCCATATTCTTATCTTATTGATGCGTGCCACTTTGAGTTAGGACCTACTAAACAAGTCATTTTGGAGGTATAGTAGCATGACCCTTTTAGATCATTTACTTAGACTTCTTCTATGATTTCATATGCTATATAAATACTAGGTAATATTTAATTTTATGATCTCCATCATAATATTAGCAAAGGGGAACTTCACAATTTCCTTTAGATATGGCTCTATTCACTACAATTATAAAAATTGAGCAGGTAAGATCACTAAGTGCCTTGCCTGGACCACCTTGTCCACCATGCCAATAACATCTAGAGCCTTAACCTTGGTACTATTGGTTGTTCTATTGTTTAGTTTACAACTGAGTTCAAATAGTCATTATTGATTTACCAATTTATTCTTTAGGCACCTAAACCACTCTATAAGCATTGGTGTCATGTGTGGACCTTTGGCACACTTCACACCAAAAATTGATTGTCACCCCTTGTAGTTCTTGTAATGATGCACAAGAAGAAGTTTTATGTGCTTCCTAATATATTGAACATTGGGGAATGTACAAATTTACATGAAACATAGAGTAGCCTATTGCTTAGGCTCTTACCACCATATAATTGATTACCATATGCCTTTCATCTTGGCACCCTATACACAAGAGTCTCCTATTGAATTGGCCTATAAGCTACTTTGGATTTGAGTCACCATTTGTATATTCTTCTCTTTGAGCCATGCAGTGGAGCCTTATGATTTTAATTCTCCTAGATACTCCAATCAAATTGTGACCTCAAGAGCCTCTTTCTAAGTGGATATCACACATTACACTAATTCCCTTTGGATGTATATCACTCCATTGATAAACCACTCCTCCTTTATGACATCATTATGATGTCTAGAATCTTTAAGATGACTCCTTAAAATGTTGATCATACATGTACACATTATACAGCATTATCTCCTTTAGTGTAGTTATGTTCTAGTAGGATATCTCTAAATAGTCAAATTCTATAAGGAAATTGGTTCTAAGATAACCCATTTAGCCAATATGCTAGTCGGGTCATAGCGTGCATACTAGTCGTTCATGCAACCTTATAATGTGTTCGCAAAATTTTAGTAACCATTAGTTAATGTTGCTTAATTTACGGTCATGTGTATCAATAAAAAAGCATTGAATGAAGAGTGAAATTTTCGATAAACGGTAAAAATTCTGGAGGAATCTGCTTTGATGTTTTCTTGTTTAACCAAAAATGGCAAAGAAAATTTTATGACTGGCACTGTCGACCCTTCAAATTTACGCCAAACATGTGAGGGATGAAGCAAAAGCAAAAGTATTATTATTGTTATGATGTGGGGAGCGCAGGGGCAGGGGCAGGGGCATGGGCATGTAAAGATGATACTTGTATGCAATCCCTGTGGATATCCACATTATGGAATTGCAATGCCCCTCTGCGTTCACTCTCTGTTATGGAAGGCGTGAGATACTCCCTTCCCAACATTGATGATGTCCTCGTCATCACCATGATGAGCCCAATGCCCATAGCATGACCTCCAAATTGTCCTGCTCAACGCACGCGCGCCCCTCTTCTCCTTCTCCTTCTCCTCTATAAATCGCCACTCTTCTACCGCATTCCTCGCATCCTTAACCAACTCCAACAATCCGCTTGGACAACATGCCTTTTCTTCGTACCCAAAGGTACAACAATTTCGTGTTAGCTGCTTTTTAAAGCTGTGTTTGTCTGGTATTTGGGTAATGTAGGCCATAATCCATTGAGATGTTTGCGTTGGTAAAGTTGACACTGTTTATAGGGGTTGTAGCTAAAAAGCTGGACATGCGAGAGAGCAGGGCAATTAAAGGTCCAGAATGCTTATCCGTTTGTCCACGCCCACAATCACTGCTCCCTCCCTACTTATCTATGTACGCCCGTGTCACACTCTGTCAATCTCCCTCTTATCCGTTTCCAAACTTTTGGCCCCTTTCCTCTCTACAATTTTTTTGAGCTCTTTCTTCTGCTATACTGCTCTTAAGTTTTTATGCAAGTTCTTCAGTGCTACCTTGGTGTGAATGCTTTTCCAGCAAATGGAAGTGGGTAACTTGAGCTCTTTGAACACCACTTGTTGGTGAATCAGGACGCTCACCTGTTACCATTTCCTTTTATATAAGCCACTTGGGTTTTGCTTGTACAGTGTCTAGGCTAGATACTACAGCACATGAGCAATAGATGTTGTATCCAGGAAATTACCATCAACAGAGCATATTTATGTGCCACGGTTGATTCACAATGCTTGTCCACACCCGCACAACACAGTAGGATTTTGGGCTCATCTTTGTATTACATGGGGAATGCCATAATTGTATAGTATTGAATGGGTTTTGTCCATTTTAGATTGTAATGCTTTGTTTCTGGATAACTTTTCATGATTCAGGGGCAAAGGAGAATGCTGTAATGGAGAAGAGAGGAAAGAGCATGATCATCCGTGTATCACATTATGGTCGAGATAGTGAGGAGGACAAAGTAAGGACGTTGGACCCCGCGCCTGCATCAACATATAACTTATTGTTGCCTACTGTAAACTGTAATGTGAGTACTCCACAGGTGTGCTGCCTTACTGATAGCTTAAAGCGGATTTTCGTTGTGTATAATCATGACCCATGTGCTGTGCAGTGTGTGAAAAAGCCTTCCGGAGCTGCTCGTTTTTAGCAAACCTGAAGCTAACAAGTCTTGGAATGGTTGATAAAATGGCTGGTGGTGGTGTTGGTGGAACAGACGCCGTGCCCTTTGAGGGCTTTGAGAAGAGGCTGGAAATGGAGTTCGAAATCATGGGCGAAGCAGCAGCATGGAAGGAGAAATCATTAGGGCTTAGAGGTCTGAGCGTGGCAGAGTTGGAGGCAATTCTGAGGGAGGCGCAGTGCAGCATAGTGGCTGGGCTGAGCAATGCCCTGTTCGACTCATACGTTCTGTCGGAGTCGAGCTTGTTCATATATCCGTTGAAAGTGGTGATCAAGACTTGCGGCAGCACGCAGCTCCTCAAAGCAATCCCTGCGCTTCTGTCCCACGCAGCACAGATGTGGTTGAGCGTGAGAGGATGCAGATACAGCCGCGGGAGCTTCCTTTTCTCCGCCGCTCAGCCCTTCCCTCACCGCAGCTTCGCTGAGGAAGTGGAATTCCTCGACCGCCACTTCCCCACCCTGACCACTAAAGCATCCTACGTCATGGGCAATGACAATGAATCGAAAATGAGATGGCACGTTTATAGTGCAGTGGGAAAGGAGGAGTCGTTGGTTCCAAACTACACAGTGGAAGTGTGCATGAAGGAGCTCGACAAAGGGGCAGCTGCTCATTTCTTCAACAAGACCTCAAATGAGATGACGGTGTCATCGGGCATCGACACTCTGCTTGGCAACTGTGACATTTGTGATTTCGCCTTCCACCCATGTGGGTACTCCATGAACACCATCGAAAGAGGGGGCGCAGGCTATTCGACCATTCATGTGACTCCAGAGGAGGGTTACAGCTATGCCAGTTTTGAACTCATGGATTTCGACCTAACCACTCTGGATCTGCAACACCTGTTGAACCGCGTTGCCGCCATATTCAATCCTTCCGCTTTCTCCATCTCTCTGTACACAAACCGCCACATTCATTCTTTCCGCTTTCTGTCGCCTCGTCCTACCGGTTACCAATGCCAAACCTCGACCCGCCGCTACCTTCCTGCAGGTGGGCTGCAAGTTTTTCATACCTTCACCAAGCAAAAAAACACAAATTGCATTGCCGACAAAGTCCCTCTGCCACTGTTTCCGAAGGAGATCGGGATAGAGGTCGAGGTAGAGGCGGATGTGGAGGAGAACAGTTTGAAGAGCATAAATAATAACATACGCTATCGAATACAGTGCTGCGGAATGGATGCTGCTTCCCTGCAGGCAGATGCAAGATCTTCTTCTGCGGCGGCTGCTGTGGACATAGGTAGAAAGTATTGATTCTAATCTTCCTGCCAGATACTCACGTGAGGTTGGGGTGTAGTTTGGTGGGGTTTCATGAATTTAATATCAATCGTACAAAGCTTCGGTGTCCGGCTTTGTGCAACAAAGCTCACCCAAATGTCATATCGATGTTCCAGTTTTTGGCTTCTCGATGTTCAATTTTTTCATATCCATTGGACAGAGATACTGTGGGACATTCTCTTTGTACGGCACACAAAATGGCGTGCCTTAGTATTTTTGGTCTGCTAAGGATAATATGTTTGAATTTGATGTTAGTAGTCGACCTGATAATGCACAAAAGAGCTTAAAACCATGAACAGCTAAAGCACATTCCTCGGATAAATGATAAAATCATTACTTGTTTCTATGCCCATTTATCTTCAATCAAGGAATTTCTATCTCAAAACCAGCTAAGGATTCATCCTTCTGCGCATTTGGTTTCAATTTTAGATAAACTGTTTGGCCGGGACGGATGTTTATTTGTGCATTGAAAACTCAACAGAGGTGGGCAAAGTTATAGCAGTTATATTGTTTTATGGAAGGGTTATTTAGATTTATTCAGCAGGCGTTAGTTGATAAATTTAGAAGTTTTTAATAGTCTGAGGTTTTATAAATTTTATTGAAGTAATTAATATAAAAAAATTAGAGGATAGTTTTTAGAAATTGATAGTTTATGATTTACTTAAGAATGTAATGTTAAAAATATTTTTTTCTTTTAAAAGTTATTCCAAATATTAATGGTTAGAATCTAAAAATTTAAGTGTTTTCTATTGATGTTACATGAATCAAAACTTTTGAGTTTGGTGGGAAAAATATAGCCTTACCTGACATGCATCCCTTAAAGTTGGATTAAGCATCTCGTGTAGCTTACATATGTGGAAGCATGGATTGGGATGTGTGATGACATGGTTCTCATTTGTTCGTTCACATGGAGGAGTGCAATTGTGTTGCTTAATGCTTCAAAGGCCTTGCATGGAAACTTTGCATGAGTATTGTAATCTTGTTCTTGAGATAACAACATTGAGTGTGTGAGTGCTTTTGGAGGCTAAGTTTTCCTTTGAGAGGGTTTCCCCAAGGTACATCTAGTGTTATCTTGCGATATGTTTGTTATTCTTTTGCATTGTGAATTCTAAATACTTGTTTTGTATTTGTTTCTCTCATGAGGATTATATGGAAATGGTATATTATTGCTACACTTTCCTTTCAAAAACTCCCAATTTGAACCCCCAACCATGGATTGAATCTTATTAATATCTTCCCAAAGGAATAGGAATTTTCATAGATGTTTTGTTTCCGCCTTTTTTGTAAAACCTAAGCTTTTTTTCTTCCACACAACCATAGAAGTAAGTTGAGTAATTATTTTGAATGTTTTTGGCAAAGGCTTGTTCTCTTCATAAGCATTCTATAGTATACACCTCTTTAAATCCCTTAGGCTCTCCAAATCAATCATTTGTTAGTTCTAAATATTTATAATCAATGGTTACAATAGTAAATACTCTTGAGTTTTTGTTTCCTCGATCTTTTTTTTAACTTCTCCACTCCGTTTTCATCAAGAAGGATTTCCAAATTTGTGAGAAGGAAAGAGATGGCATCAAGTTTAACCTTTGAGGATATGGATGTCATAATATCCCAATCATGGGATTCATTTATTTCATTTTCAATTAATTAGAATATTTTTATTTAGTAAAGTAGAATAATTAAAATCAAAGTTAATTACTTTAATACCTTTTCTCTAGATCTACAACATTCCATTACATTTTCTCAAATTTAGCAATTAAAGTAGATTATATTATTCTAATTATATTACTTTAATTTTGTTGCAAATCATTATTTTGCTATCTAGCAAAGTACTTCTTTCAAGATCAAGAGAGCTATCAACTTAAAAGTTGAGGGAGTTAAAATTCAAAATATGTTATTACATTGATGAGAATGAACTTGGTTAACAAAAATTCAACTATGGAACATTTAGCTAAACTAGTAGCTATTTACAACTATCAATAATTGATTTTGGAAGTACTAGACCAACAAAAGATCAACTATCAATATAAAACTATTTTGTTGAGTGTAACTATTAATCACTCATGTGAAGATTCTAGTGTTCTTGGAAATTGACAATGCTCATTAGTGTGACTTTTGGTCTCTCTTTCCATTATAGATGTAGAAATAAAAAATGCATCATGAAATAATTTGGAGATGAAAAGTTGAAATTTGACGGACCTATAGATCTACTAGGGTTTTGTCTTGGATTGGCTTGTGTCCTTGCTTGTGCTAGTGTCTTATCTATGTCACCCTTTTTTATTCTATGTTTAAAAGTAGGAGGCATCTTCACTTATTGTGAGCTATTTTTAGTTTTTTCACAGGTTTGAGTTATTAGTATTTTTAATGGATACCAACCTTAGTACTCTAATAGTTGTTGGTTTGTGTAATGGCCCAATCTTTTGCCCAAGACATTAATAAACAAAAAATAGATGAACAATTTTTCACTTTACAAGTAAGAAATTTACATGTTGTATTGCACAATACACGAGGCATCACCAACAATGCTACAAGAAAGGTGGAACAAGTAAAAAACTTCAAAAGAATGGAATAAGTCACCATAATGATTATGCAAGAAGATGGAGATTTCTCCACAATGAAGATCAAGCACTAGCCCATGATTTTGTTCTCTCATGAAAACATAGAGTAGAATGAGAATGATGCTCACTTTATATCCATTCCAAGATGACACAAAATATTTCCATACCCATAAGAATAACTTCACAAGAGGTAGATCCATCGAGGTATAATATTTCGACCAATCAAATCATCAGCTAGTCAATTTTACTCCAAGGCACATATCCCAACATGAAAGAGATGATAATATAAAATATATAACATTGTAGAGACTGAAAAATGTCCTAAGTCTACGAGCGTCATTTTTTTTCTTCGTCTTCGTCCTTCAATAATTGAATAATTTTAATTATTCAATTATGTCTGATTATATTACTCTATTAATTAAATAATTTTAATTATTTAATTAATTCACCTTCTCATTTCTATCCTGATCAATTATGATTATTTAATTGCATCACTAATTTCTCCCTCTTCTTCAATAGTAAAATAAATGATTATTTATTTAATTATTTTATCACCTTTCATCTATAGTTAAATAATTACCATTAATTATTTAACTATTCATGGTCTTTTAATTCTTCTATGGTTAATTATTTAACTATTTCCTTGTCATCTTTCTTTATTAAATAATTAATCTAAGTTAATTATTTAATGTCTCTATTTCTATTTTTCCTCTTATTTAACTAAATGGTTGAATAATCATTTTAATTAAATGCCCATTTTCATTTTCCTCCAAATAAATAATTTGAATAAATTATTTCTCTCCACTTGTCATTTTCCTCCATTTTTGAATAAATTATTTGAAATAAATTATTTATGCACCACCCGGTCAAAGATGCTCTGTCATAATCCCCTAGATCATAACATTCATTTCTATCATAGCCTACATGTCCTACATGTCTGTCATAGTCGTTAGGCGTCATAGCTTTTCCATGCATGGCATATATTTGGTGCATCAATTCCAGACCGTTGATCTTGGCATATTTTCTAAGGCTCAATCTTGGCCATCCATTTCATAACCTCCCTCTCATGTATTCTCATCCATTGATCTTGGAATCCTTCTAGAGGATTAATCTCAGTTGTCCATTCGAAAGGTTGTCTACAAAAGCAGCCTTCCCCCTCCACTTTGTCCTTAACAACCATTATCTCCAACTTTCTTGCGTACTATTTGTAGGTATTTGCACAACTTCAACAACAAATCTGAGGGAAATATTGGCATAAGAAGAAGGAGAGACAAGAGAAGTGAAGCAACCACAATGGGGAGTGTTTATTCATGAATGCTTTCATTTTAATTCCTTAATTTGTTTGTTTTCTCTTGTTTGATGTGGTTTTGTAGTCTAGAGGTGTTTAGCTATCATTATTCTAGGCTAGAAATTAAGAACCCCATCTTACAAACATATTTTGATAAAGTGAGATGATAGGAAGATAAAGAAAACTAAGGGGAATAATATTTATTTAGAATTTATCTTCAAAACAATATAGAAAGTGTATTGTATGATAGATCAAGACTATAACACACAACTAGAAAACAACACATGTTAAATACTCTAACATACCTAGAGGAATCAAATGTGCTTGCACTATAGCCCTAGCTAGATCTTTTCTAAAGCTAGCTACTTAGGAATCAAAAATAGAATTTTCCTAAGGTTCTTCACAAATCTTAGTCTTATAATATGCTACACACCCAAGTTATTCAAAAAAGTTCCATAAGACAATCCATAAGGTTACCAACTTGAAAAAGTTCAAAAAAAACATAGCCACCAAGATATGGATTTGACATGCAGATCTAAGGATCATGTGCCAATAGAACTAGAGATGTAGGGGAAACCTACTAACACACCCAACATACTATATGATACTTTTTCTAACATGAGGCATGACCAAATTGTAAAAGAATGCTCAAAATAAAAAATATAAGACTTCACTCAATTCAAGGGTTGGATACGTGGACAAATCACATGACTTCATTAAAACAAAAGAACCATAAAACTATTTTCAACCATCTAAGGTACATTCAAATTACATCAATTATACATGTCATAAATTTTATCTATACAAGTTTTCATGTTCATACTACAAGAATATGAAATTGGGATTCCCTATTCATTTCCACCACATAGGAAAATATGATAAATATATGAAATTATATGTAAATTTATAGCCAACAGGGAGATTTACCAAAATAAAATATAGATCCATGACCACTTAAGTAGGTGTAGTACAATCCAACTCAAATAAGAGAAAAATAATGAATACAACTTTAAATATGAGGGCACTAACATCCCTAATTATACAATTTCTTCAAATTGCATAAAAGTGATAAGTTACAACACTAATAAGATGATTATCCTTTCCACACAATCTCAAGCTCCTCCAAAGGACCTATGAGTCCCTAAAATTAGTTCAACACCACCCAACCATGTGGAGCTCATAGGCCCTCCCCTTTGTACTAAGATATGGTTGACTAGGTAACAATCACATCAAACACATCAAAAAGAAACATAGATACACACATGCCAAACATATCACAAATAGAATACAAAAAAACATACATGTACAAGGGTTATTCCCACCATTAATATACATATGAGGTGTATGAACATACATTAGATACAAAATCCAATGAAATAATTAGGAAGAGGATCCTATATGTAAGGTAAGTGCAATACTTTGGCACAATAACCATGTAGGTTGTTTAGTGGTCCTCCTATCCATGATAGGAGAATCCAATGAAATCCATCCAAATCAATGACTTGTGAAACATCCTACTTCTCCAAGTCATTAATCCTCTAAGGCATTCCACCATTAAATTGAATGTTTATCTTTCTTATGATTATAATTTGTTTAATCCCCATTAAGTTAAGTTGTTCAAGTTTCATTAGACTCTCACTTAGCATGTTTGATGTGTTCCTTTCAAGCCCTAATAATACATCAATTCATAATTTCCTAATGATTTTTTTGTGGCACAAAAATCAATGTGTTAAAAAAACTAGAATATTGAGAGGGGGGTGAATCAATATTCTCTAAAACCACTTGTAGACATGTAAAACTAACTTAAAACCTATCACACTTAGAATCAACCCGAAATGTCTTGGACCAACTTTGAATCAACTCAGAACATCTCAGAACGACTCTAAATCAACTCAGAAGGACTTTGAATCAACTCAGAACGTCTCAGAATATTTCTAAACATCTCTAAAACATCTCAAATCATCTCAAAATCATCCCATGATCATCAAACGACATCAAATGACATATGAAACCCCGATTTCCTCTATTAATTGAATAATACAACATTATTTAATTAATTCACTTTTTCATCATTCTTGACAAATTAAATAAATACCGTTTATTTAATAAAGTCTTGAAAACCCTAATTCTACTATTAATTGAATAATGTACAATGTTATTTGATTAATTCATGTTTCATCGTTTCGACCAATTAAATAAATTACATTTATTTAATAAAGTTCTAATCCAATCTTACTTCATCCTGATTAGTCAAACAAAATTAATTATTTGATTACATCACTAATTCACCTTATTCTTCAAAATTGATTAAATTATTAAATCATAATAATTTAATTATCACACTTTCCCTCCAAAATTTGAATAATCAAATCAAACTATTCAAATCAATTATCAAAAATCAAATCAAACTAATGCAACTCTATTTGCAAAAGTCAAAGTTGATTTGCGCATTCAACACAAAACAGAATTAATTAAATTAATTAATATTCCTCACCCACTTTTTGATTGAGAAAATCATGGATTGCTAACTAAGCAATCTAATTTTGCTAACTGTCACATCTCAAACTTTGGTACTGCTTGATTTTATTATAAGTGGAACTGAAACATGAATAAATGTGTGTGGTAGAATAATTGTTGTGAGGTTTGAATAAGAAATTAGGTGAATGATTATTTTATTTGAAAATGAAATGCAATGGATGATATTTTATTTCAATTAAATAAAATGTGATGGTTATTATGATGTAGCAAAGAGAATGATATGTATTTTCTTGATTATATTTTTGGATACTAATCTATTAATGGGTGCCTGAGTTTATATGAGATGCAGGTTTGTCGAAGACCAAGAGTGTGGTTGAGGTAGAGGAGGTTAGCCACCTGGCAGGGTTAAGTTGGAACAGATTCTCTCGCACACACCACTTAGTAACCATATTAAATTGCATTTAGGATGTTATTTAATTAATTAATTATATTGTTTTACTTTGCAATATTAATAAAGTGGTAAATTAAATGCATAGAAATAAAAATAATTAGTTTAGTATATTTTTAGTTGATGTTTTATTTGAAGATTAAGATGTTATTTATTTTGTTAAATTATGGATAATGCGTGCATGGAAAATGAATCTTGCTTTATTTTAAAATCAAATTTATTAGAAAACTTAGAATAAAAATGAAATATAGGAAGATTCTCGAAAAACAAAGTGATAAGATAGAAAACAATAAAAATAGAAAAATATGAGCAAAGATGATTAAAAAATTAGAAAAACAAAACAGAAAACAAAGCAAAGTAAAGCAAAATAAAGCTAGAAAAAGTAAATAAAAGTTTATAAAACTCTTTAATTCTCAACAAGAGAATGGATTCTGAAAATTATTATTTTTCTATTATCTTCTTCTTTCTCTCTGAAAAACAAAAATGGAAGCAAAATAAGAATAGTAGAATTTGATAGAAATGGGAAAAAGGAGGAGGAACTGGAAGGGACAACAGAACCAGAGCAATTTCATCAAGATAGCATATGAACCAGGTTTTTGAATTCTTTTTCCAATGAATTTCAATTTCAACAGGTGTGAATAAATGACTATGTTGAGGAAAGATCGAATTCTTTGATGATACCATTTGTATATTTCAACTGTACTCATGCATTGATGTTTTAAATAAGATTCATCATCATGGTTGTACTCTTTGAGTTTTCTTGCTCCTTATATAATATATATATTTATATAAATATATGTATATATATATTTATGAATATACATATATATGTAAAAATTGTATTATCTTATTGCGGAGAAATGTATCCGGTATAGAAAAACAAGTCTTATGTTTAATGAATTAGTGAATTGTTTCCTTTATCTCTCTTCTTCAGTCAGTATTGAAAATAATAACATTACTCTTATATATATATATATATATATATACACGGTAGAGTATTTTACATAATACCTTTGAGCATAAGTATGAATTTCTAAATAGAAAATACAAATTCTATCTAGGATTTATTTTATAATTCCACTGAATCCTTGTAATTACTTAATCCCATATGTATAAATATATATATACACATATGTATATATATATATATATATATATATATATATATATATATATATATACACATTATAAAATGAGTATACAAAAGTCTTACTACTGTAGATTGTAATTCTTTATAATGTATATATATTAATATGTGAAACAACATTGAAAATATTCACATTTTGTATGCAATCTGCTGAACAGAGGATGAATATTACTCCATTCCAAAAAAAAAAAACACAGGTTATTAGTGAATGGTAGTTTATTTTATTTATGAGCTTGAAAATAGGAAAAGATGAAGCTTTTTAATTCCAGTCTATGTTGCCTCCTTATGTTCCTACGCAGCCCTCAATCTTTAATTCGTTGCCTCTCAATGCTTCAACATTGCAAATTGTAGACACAACGTAGCCTATACAAAGCAATTTGCATCACTTAAATAATACTTTGCCTCCTTTAATTAGTTTGTTGTCCTCCTCACTCCATTCCAAAGGCTTTGCCTTTACCAATTTTAACACTGTTCATGCTATTTTAAAACCACCGTAAGGGATTTAATTCGCATATATTGTTATACATATAAGTATAGATATGTATGTATGTTCCTTAATGTATATGATTAAATGTTAATAATCTGTACTTGTCACATACAATTTTTAGTTCAGGGAACTATAGGCACCACCAGAATTTAACTTGTTATTAATAACTCTCATTTTAACCGAGAAATTTTTCTATTTGAAATTTTTTAATCTATATCAATGTATACATGCGAATTATTTAACAAAATATATTTCAAAAATCATTTCTCTTCAATTTCATTGGTACACAATTTTCACCTGATATAAGCGATTTTTCCGCTTCCATTACCTCCATTTTTCCATTTCAAAAGGGAATTGGTTAGAATTATTAATCATAAAAAATAATTAATCAAATCACAACAATATTATTTGTAAAGCTTAGAAATAATTATAAAATTAAACTAAATTTTAATTTCTAAAATTTATAATGTATTTATTTTCTAGTTTTGAAAATAATCATTTAAATTATATTAATTACATACTACAAATAAATTAAATTAAAACTAAATTTTATTTTTAAAATAATTCAACAATTATTAATTATAATTTTAAAATAAATTAGGAATATATATATATAGATATATAAATATAATATATTATATTATTAATTTAACAAAATATTAATATACACACACAGATATATATATATATATATATATATATATATAATTAATTTAACAAAATATTATATGTATAATATATAATTTTAACATTGTATTATACTATATATACAATATAATATATAACATATGTAACATCTAATATATAATATAATATATTAAATAATAATATTAAAATTTTATATTTTAATTTTAAATTATGTAATATATTATTTTTAAATAATTTAAAATATTCTTAAAAAAGACATTTAAATAAATTATTAATTTTTTTAGAATTACTCCCTCATTTCTTTAAAATAATGACATGTAGCAATTAAGACTACTACCAATTAAAATTAATTCTCCCTTCTAAAATTCTATTTGTTTTACAATTTAACCCCATAATAATTATTGATTATAAAAAATAATTCAAAACAAATACTAATTAAAATAATAATTCTTAAACATAAAGATTAAAAATAAATATCTAAATTTTCAATTTAAATAATTGTTTTATAGAATTATAATATTTATTAATTTAATCATTTTATGAAATAATACTTCACTATAATAAAAAAGATTAAATTTTAAAATTTCATTTACTATTTAAATAATAAGTTAAAAATTTAGGACATAGAAAAGAGAAGGTAATAAAATATGTGCAACTATATGGCATGTTTTTCATGAGACTACATATATACTTTTAAAAGCGTGTTTTTAAGAATGGTGGACATGTTATTTTTTAAAGTACAATTTTATTAAAAATTTAAGAATACAAAATTTCTAAGTGCTTAAATAAAAACAATATACATCCTAAAAATGTTAGGCAAAGGAGAAATCAAACTAATAGTGTTTTTTAATCTATGGATAGGGTATTTAATTTTTTTTAGATACATGTTTAGAATGATTTTATAAACGTAGTTCATAGAGTTTCATGTTAGCATGAAAAGAGGTTTTGACTATCTAGTTTAGTTTTCACCCAATAGAGATGTTCACATTACACTTAGAAATGTTATTTTAATCACATTTATTGTTTTTTTGATTAGATAGTTTATGAGATTTATTAACGTGAACAGACTTTATAATTTGTCTTAATTGCTTGTTGTAAAGTTTTGTATGAGAATTGTTCTATATTGATATTATGTTTGACTATTAGACTCTTTCAAAATAATTATCCTCAATTCTCTTAATATTAAAAAATATTGATACATACATAATTATTGAAGATGATAAAATCTATAAAAAATAATATATATTTTTAAAAAAATGTATACAATTTTTTGAAAATTATTTTAATTAAATTAATATATTAATAATATAGTTGTCCTATATTGATATTATGCTTGACTACTAGAATCTTTAATAATAATTTCTTAATATTAAAAAAATATTAATATATACATAATTATTGAAGAAGATAGAATGTATAAAAACTAATATATAATATATTAAACAAAAATACATATTCAATTATTTTAAAGATTATTTTAATTAAATTAATATATTGATAATATAAAAAAGTAAAATTTTATTTATGAAACTAAAAGGAATATAAGTTATAAAAGATAAAAAAGAGGGTGGCACACATCAAAAGAAAAATACGAAATTTAATTTATATAACAAAAAAAATATTTAGATTTCATACATAATTCTTTAAAGACTACATAGTTACATTCATTTTTATTTGATTGTCATTAGTGTTGTTTTTAGAATATTTATATAATTTTATTACTTAATAATTATTTTTTTTAAATATATTTTTAAAGGATAGATTATACTCATTAATTTTTTATTTTTAATTAAAAAATAAAAATAATGAATTATGTCATTTTTAATTATTTATGTTCTAATTAAAAATTATGTATCAATAAAATATCTTTATCTTTATTAATAATTTACTTTATATAAAAAAATAGTCACAATAATACTCAAATATTTTATTTAATTATATACAACAGGAAAGAAAGTTGTGTAATTAATTTCCTGAAATGTAATTGGCTCAAAACTTTTGAGTGATAAGGGCGATTTTCCCCGTAGGAGAAAATGGCATGCTTTTCACTGAACGTGCTCAAACTGCAATGATTTATTTCAGCTTGAATAGTTTCAAAATTCATTTGAAATTCATTTCTTTCTCGAAGGTTGCCAAGAGCTCTACTGTAAGCTAAAAGTTTAGGCTTACACTTTTGCATCAAACAATTCCAGTTTTGAAGCAACTCTATGCTGCAATGCGTGTGTAAATACTTGTAATTCATCATATGCTATAAGGTTTGAAGAAATAAAAAATCTTGCCACAATTTGGAAGTGCACTTCGCACACATGACATCCTATTATACAGTTAATTTCTACCTTTGGACTTATCTTTCCCTTTTATTGTACGGATGACATCCTATTATACAGTTAATTTCTACCTTTGGACTTATCTTGCCCTTTTATTGTGCGGATGATGCAAACTTTATGTATCTGATTTCTATTGATGCATAATTAATCAAGATTTTTAAAACTAATGCACAAGCTAGTTTTGCAAGTTTCCAGATTCTTGAATTTTTTGTTTCTCCTTCCCACATATTTGATAAAGTCTGGTTAATCAAGGAGACATATGCAAGGATGTGCATAAACAATCCAACACCTATGCTAACTGAGGAAAGCTATGACTTTTGTGTGCTAATGCATTGTGTTCTTTTTTTTTTAAGTGTTTCAGTCATATCGGGTTTCCTTCCTTGAAGTTAGGTATTAATCCTATGCTATTTTCATTATGGGTTTCTTAGTATTTAAAATTGTTTCTTGAATGGTTGAAGTCTCTTGCTCCTGGTCAAACTCTTGCTCCTGGTCAAACTATGGATGTTGTGTACATTCAGGCTGCTCCTCAAGCAATTGTCTCTAAGAAGTTGAATACTTGATGTTGCTTGAATCATGAATGTTGTGTTAAAATCAAGTTATGAATGATTTACTGTGTTTTTATTTTTTTCATCTTTCTTTAGCATTTTGGTTTTTCTCTAAACCTCCAGTTTCTAAGGAAATGTATTAGCACTACTCATGCTAGAGCGCATTACAATACATTAGCTTCTAAGGAAATGTTTATAACTATACTTGAAAAGTTGAATTGTTATAAACTTGAAACCATTCATATTACATGTATTTCTTATGAAACCACTTCCGGGACAGGATGCCAAGTGTGGATATACAGAGATGATAGTTTCCCTTTTCGAAACTATCACTTTTTTGTTATTTTGTTGCTTGGCCAAGCATATGCACCAGTGAAATAGATGGTAATTTTTTAAAAGCCTGGATATTATTGATATTAGTCTCTACCACACCCTGTTTGCAAGAGTTATGCCATTCTAGATTAGATTGCATATAGGCACCAAGCTTGCATCGAGAGCTCCCTCTTGCCTCTCTGTTCCAGGTTGCTAGGCTCCTCGCGCAGGGTCAGAGTTTTCTTCGAGCTAGGAAGAAATATGGGGAAGTATTTATACTTCATGGTTGGGCGGAAAAGGCACTTAGACCCACTCTTGGTCTCGACTTTGTGGAAGACAAAGCAGTGTCATGGCGGTCAAGCACTGAGGATTTATCATCACATGGATATTATATATACATTTCTTGTATTACTTTGTATGGCTTGCATAGCCAATTGTAATTTAACTTGTGAACTTGATGTAATCATTGATATGTATTTACACATGTAACATTGAAATAGATGTTGTAACATTACTTGATGTAAACTTTTACATTCAACATTGTAATTGCTTGGTAGCAATCTTATATATATATATATATATATATAGATTTATATATAGTTTCATTATTCTTCTATGGATATGAATTTTTGTATCAATATCTTTAATTGGTAGAGTGAATATTCTTGGGATTTCCATGTTTAGTAAGTAAGGTTGGCGTACCTTTACATTAACTCAACCATCTAATTCCTAACTAAACCCTAACTAATCAATCAATTACTAACTGATCAATCTAAAACCCTAACTAGCCAATCTATTCTTCAATCACCCTAATTGTGCAATCAACTTTGCACAATCTTCTCATGCCTAAATCCTCTCAACACATGTTGACTGTTGATTTGGATATTCTCCAACGCGATCTTGACCGTTGATTCAAAATCTCATTTCCTATATAACAAACTCCTCTCCTCACAAATAAGGATCAGTTCATTTCAACTTACCTTATGCAACGAAGTGTTGTCAAGATCACCATTGATAGAGCTTCCTCATTTCTTCAAACACAAGCATCATTCATAAAGCTTTTGCGTACAAGTAATGGAGGCTTTGTAGTGATACGAACAACCCAACATCATGCAAATACACTCCAACATGGTATGGTAAACTCTTATTTTGTTTGTTTGAATTCCTTTTGAATATCTTAGGACATCATTTCATTCAAATAGCTTAGATTTTTACATTTCATGAGTGATGGAATAAGATAGACTAAGTGTTTTGGATTAGATAGATTTATGATTTCAATCTTGCATTTGATCTTGTTTTCGCATCATTCCTGATGGATTCTTTCCCCTCACACATTCTGGCATGCCCGATGGGACCAATGGTCCTCAATACTAATGTTTTTGTGAGTTGAATTGAAGCTATAGGGCTCTAGAGGGATTCTGAAAGGCATTCCATGCCACTACCCAAAAGAAATTCACCATTGCCAGGCCCAGAAACTTGCCTTTGCTACAAGGTCACTTTTGCTCTAAGAAGGTCACATTTGCCACGAGAAGGTCGCATTTGCTATAAGAAACTCGTATTTGCTTCTGACAAGGGAGCCTTTGTTTATCCTATCTTTAAATGACCATATCTTGGTCATACGAAAGTATTTTTCATTGATTTTTTTAAAAAAATGGGGTAGAATTTCATGATCTTTGCATTGGTGTAGGTGGTTTTCAATTTTTATGAATTTAAATTTTTCATTGGTTCACTTAAAGTTAACTTACCTCACAATTTGGTCTAGGTTGTAGGGTTTTTTATGCTTAATCAATTGTCTAATGCTAACATTTGATTGTGTGTTGTGTTTGGAAAGTTTCTAACATCTCTTGGGAAGATCTTGTACCTACTCCTGATTTATGGTGCATTTTTTTATGAAAACAACTAACACCTTTGTTACAGGGAAGACGATCGGTCCAAGATCTTTGGAACCACAAATATTTTTGTTTATTAACTTAGGAACTTTCTTTTGGTGCATTAAAATGAACAACAAAAACTCTCACATTTGATTTGGTGTTGCTAAAATGAACCATTTTTAAGTTTTCTAAGTTAGGAATTTCCTTTTGGTGCTCTAAAATGAACAACTCTCACATTTTGATTTTGGTGCTATTTAAAATGAACAAATTTGAATTTTTTCTAAAGTAGTAACTTCCTTTTGGTGCTCTAAAATGAACAACAACTCTCACACTTGATTTGGTGTTGTTAAAATAAACCATTTTGAAACTTTCTAAAGTAGGAACTCTCTTTTGGTGCCCATAAAAAGAACATAAAACACTTCAATTTTGGGCTCTAAAAATGAACACATTTTATGTTTTCATAATTAGGAACCTTTAAATTTAGTGCATAATAAAAACACAAATGTTTTTTATTTTGTTGACGTACGTACAATTTACATTTGTTGACCAGTTAGGACCAGGCTTGATTTTCTTAGAAACACTTCAACTTTGGGGCTTAAAATGAACAAAAAATTTTGTTACATTTTCACACCATTACTATCTTAACTGCTTGATGTCTTGAACACTTCAATTGGTGCAAAAATTAAAAAAACTTTGTTTTCTTTACTCACAAATTTTTGGGGTTAACATCGCTCGAGGTGTTTAAAATGAATCAAACTGCAATGAATTATTTTTTGTGCATACATTGATTGGAAAATTTGAAGTGTTTTGTCTTCTCCCTCACACCGTTTTGGTGATCTTGGGTGAGCGAAGAACATTTTTGAGCTTTGTATTTTTTTTTTTCAAATTTTACCTTAGAGAGGGGGCTTGCTTTGAGACACATCCCACGCTAGAGAACTCATTGCAAGGTCTCAAAGCACATTTACTGGCGAGCTATATCAAAGGTTGTGAAATCGTAAGAAAGTAGCTTCAAGCTGTGTTGACAACAGACTACACATAATCCCATGCCTTAAGTGGAACAGGAATAGTTAAAGAGCCTTAAGTGGCCAACAGGTGAGTGCCAGATTTTTGCATTCACAGTTACACTAAGATCTAATTGTTTTAGAAGCCATCCATTTACCAAAAAGAGTATTTTAAGGTAGTACATTGGAATAGCTCTATTCCAAGAAGTTACTTACCATGTTCAGTTTTTGGTTGAGGCAATAAAGCAAATAGGGAAGGGACTCTTTTGCTTGGCGTGTCAAGACGGTACATTTCCTTGGCATAGCCTATTTTTCCATTCCATCTTCTCGGATTAATCATCCTGGGGATGATTGGTAGGCCTACTAAGAAATACGTACCCACTTGAGCTTAGGATTGTAAAGCACTTATTAATGTTAAACTTTCCCACTTACATTCAAAAAAATAATTGTGACATCAAATTATGTGTTTGATTTAAAGAAAAAGAACACATCAAAACAAACATTGAACAAGATGGTCAAACCACAAACCCTTTGAATTAGTGTATACTTGTGAAAGAAGCCCTATGTTTGCACTCCTTGAAAGGATTTATCCTTAAAGGTTTCTGAACATGTTGGTTTTTATTTTTAGGTTGCATTGATCAAAGTAAACACTTTGGTAACTATGGCTTGGGTGTTGTGATTTCACAACTTGACCTATAGACATTTAGGTCACATAAAGTCCATGCTTTTGGGTTAATCTAGTGCTATTATATCATTTGTCATACTCAAGAACACAAAGAAAACATACAAAGGTTACAAACTACCATTCCAACTCACAATATTTTTAAAACACTTAGGGGAAAACAAATTGAAGTTGTTTATCAGGTCATTTCTTGAACAGGACGCCAAATTGGTCACAAAGTCTCTCACCCATTATTCCCATACTACTTATTTGAAATCAAAATACAAAAAAACATTAGGATCATTCCTCCACTCAAAAATTCTATGATATCAACAGCTACTTGGAACTCACAGATAATTCAAGTATCTTTCCCACAACATATCGTCTAGACCAAGAAGTGGAATATTGACCCTAGTTCTTCAACATTTTGATTTCCGAAAAGTAGCTACATTCCAAAACAACACTTAAACTTTAGGGTTTTTTGAGTTTCATAGCAAACCACCCCATACTACCACACCTTATGACCATCTAGCGACCCACAACTCCCATTCAAAAACCAGGCCATGTAGCACCTATTATTCAACCTAGTCTCACACACATTGAAGGTGCCCAATCCGACATCATAAGTAGTTTGAGAACCTTTATATTTGAGAAAAATGAGACACCTCGCCAATTTCTCACCGCATCAATTATCTTAAACAAAGAGGAAGAAAAATAAAACATAGCAGTTAGAAGACACATGTTACTACCTCCTGCATGGCAATAGGTATTGAGTGACTTTATGATAGGGTATTGAACACCATAATCACCTCACAACACCATCATACCTTATGACCATTTGGCGACCTGCAGCTCCTATTCAACAACCAGGCCTTACAACACCAATCTTTCAACTAGGTAACACACATATTGAAGGTGCCCAAACTAACATCATAAGTAGTTTGAGAAATTTCATTTTTGAGAAAAATGAAACACCCCGCCAATTTCTCACCGTATCTATCATCTTAGACGAAGAGGAAGAAAAGGAAGACCTAGCAGCCGAAAGACCTATATTACCACCACCTATGTGGAAATAAATATATATCCCTCATGCTTTTTGGGAAGAAAAAGATCCTTAGTTCTGGAAAGAGAAAGATCCTTAAATGAAAATCTATACTTAGGCTCTCAAAGAATCGTCCTACAAAAAAGTTTGTCAAAGGTTTCTTCTCAAGGAGATATCACAATTGTCAAAACCGGCTAGATCACTTCTATTATTGCTTTGTACCAATAGGCCACATCTTTTCTAGAGAATAGGAATCAAGAAAACAATCACAAAAGCTTGGTAATTATTTATGACAACCACAAGGTCACAACACAAAAAGAAAATGGAAGCAAACAAAACCAACACTAGCATCCCATCAAACAATGCCATAAACGATGAAAGTAGCCCTTGGGGCTATAGGCCAAGTGATCTTGAAACACCACAAAAGAGGCCTATGTATAGAAATCCCTTTAGTGAAGAGGAACTAAATCACAAACATAAGGAGGTAATTGAACAAAACAACCAAGACCTAAACAAAGTGGTTATAGAGGAGGTAGAAATAGAGGAATAAATAAATGAGGATGAATTGTTTGAACATTCGAACAACCCAAAGGTTCTTAAACTAATGGACAAGTTATTGAGAAAGGATCCAAACTCCTATTTCTTCAAGTTAGCACAAAGTGGTGCTAAATTACCAGTGAATTTCAATGTAGAAGCTCTCAAGGATGCCAACCTTATTCCCTTAGGGGATAACTCGGTTGTAAGATAGATGACCGAACCTCTAGAAATTCCAAACATGCCACCCGTGTTCTCACAAAGTGACGGTTAACCCAAAGAGAACCCTGTATTCAGAAGACCAACTCAAGTTGAACAAGCAGTAGTAGCACAATTGTATGAAGGAGGACCATCATAGTATGAACCACCAAACAACAATCCTCCTCCCGGATAGTATATACCTTAGAATAACTCAAACATTGACCCATCCCAAAATATTCAATACCTTCAATAGGGTGGAACATAGGGCCCCCCTCCCAATGGTCAATACCTTCAATAGGGTGGAACACAAGGCCCCCCTCTGAACAATCAGTACCACCAACAAGGTGGACCATATGGTCCCCTTTTGAACCAACAATACCAGCCTCAAGGTGTGCCACAGAGCACCCTTTTTAGTCAACTCATCAACAAGGTGTCCCAATAACGCATCAATAAGGTAACTTTCAGTTTAATCCTGCCCAACAACAAGGTGTGCCACAAAGTTCCCTTCCTCAATCAACCCATCAACAAGGTGTCCCAATAACGCATCAATAGGGTAACCTTCAGTTTAGTCCTGCCCAATAGCAAGGTGTGCCACAGAGTGCCCTTCCTCAGTCGTCCTACCAACAAGGTGTCCTGATAATGCATCAATAGGGTAACCTTTAGTTTAGTCCTACCCAACAGCAAGGTGTGCCACAAAGCGCCCTTCCTCAGTCATCCTACCAACAAGGTGTCCTGATAACACATCAACAGGGTAACCTTCAATTTAGTCCTGCCCAATAGCAAGGTGTTCCACAGAGCGCCCTTCCTCAGTCATCCTACCAACAAGGTGTCCCGATAATGCATCAACAGGGTAACCTTTAGTTTAGTCTGCCCAACAAAAAGGTATGCCACAGAGTTCCCTTCATCAATCATCCTACCAACAAGGTGTCCCAATAATGCATCAATAGGGTAACCTTCAATACACTTCATCTCAACAACAAGGAGCTAACCCTCCTTACACCCAACAAGGACCTAACCCAATATATGCCCAAAACAGATACCAAGGTCTCATACCTTCATAATATCTGATATATGACCCAAACATGGTGAGACAATAAGGCTATTATACAAAAAACTCACAAACAAACGTGCCAAAAACAAAGATGGGAATGAGGCTAGAGGTCATCACCCAACAAGTAGCAGGCATGCAAGCTAGAAAACAAAAGAAAACCTATACTATCCAAGAGATATGCCTATTCCCATTTGATCAATCTATCACTACAATACCCTTTCCAAAGAATTTTGAAATACCTAGGTTTGACAAAAAATACAAAGGGAGAGGGGACCCAGTAGAGCATATACATGATTTCTTTGTATCATGCATGGAAGTACGACACAATGACTCATACCTCATGAGACTATTTCCATGTAGCCTTATGGGCCATGCTATGGAGTGGTTCACCTGTTTGACACCAGTAGTCAAAACCTTTGATGAACTGTCTAACAAATTCATAAGTCACTTCTCCTTCAACATTGAACAAGATGTCACCATCACAAGCTTATCCATGATCAAACAAAATCAAGGAAAATATTTTATCTCTTACCTACAACGATGGAGACATAAGGCTAGTAGATGTAAATGGCCCATTCCTGACAAGGAATTGGTGGACATATTCATTACCAATGTCTTACTGGATCAATTATCAACTCACAATGTTATGTCCAGTAGAATTTAAGGAAACCATTGAGAAGGGATTGAATATTGAGAGAGCCCTCATTGCAAGAGGTTCCCTTAAAACAAATAGCTCAAAAGATAGTCTGTCTAGTTCAAATGAGAAACCTAAAGTCTGGGCTAAAAACAAAAATGTCACAAACAATGGGGTGGTTGATGCTAGAACATTATGTTAGGCACAAAAATCAGCTCAAAACAAACCACAAGTAGCACAAACAAGCTATGTTCCAAACAATGCGTAAAATAACCAAAATACCTATCCCAAGAACAATCAGGTTGTGAACCCACAAATGAATTAGGGAGGACAACAGAGGCAGTACGATCAACCAAGAAGGAAATTCACAGTACTAGGTGAGTCACTAGAAACATCCATGCGCAAACTAGTACAACAAAACCTCCTCAAAACTAATGACAATCCAAACTATGAGGAACCTAGTTTCAAAACACTGTGGTATAACAAGAAAGACTTGTGTGACTTCCATATGATCAAAGGAAACACCACAAAAAATTCCATGAGACTCAAGCACCTTATCCAAGATTTAATAGACAAAGGGGAGGTAGATGTCAAACATTGTCCTAGGAATAAGGACCTGCAAATATACTCAAACCCAATCTTGAACCATGCCAAAGGAAATGACAAAGGAAAGAAACAACAATACCATAATGCCAATTACACATATGGGGACACAATGTTAGGAACACTCTCACAAGTTGATGATAATAGGGAAAACGTAGTGACTCTACGAGGTGGAGACAATAACTGTAACATATCCACCCGCCGAGGAAGAGTTACAATTCAAGGAGTCCCACCCAAACCTACAATCAAGTCACTAAATGACTACAATATTGTAGAACAATTAAAGAAAAAACCTACCCTAATCTCAATCTTGGAGTTGTTAAAACTATCACCCGCCCATAGGGAAATACTTGGAAAGGCATTAGAAACAACAATCCCTAATGACCTCAATCCTAGTCAGTTCCAAGCTATGGTTGTTAAGATCACACAAAGTAACCATTTAATCTTTTCTGAGAAAGATCTACCCCAAAGAACATTCCATAACCAAGCCCTCTACATAGAGATAGGTGTTCATAAAACCATGGTCAAACGGGTACTAATAGGTAATGGTGTACGTTTAAACATTTGTACCTTAAAATTTTTCAAACAGCTGGGGTATTCTGACAATGTGATTGATAAAGGAAAGAGTATCACGATAAGGGCCTACGTGACCTAGAAAGAAATTCTGAAGGAACAGTCAGGTTACCAGTGCAGATAGGGCCATCCCTAATAGAAACCTCTTCTCAAGTATTGGAGCTTGAGTTTCCATACAACCTCCTCCTAGGATGCCCTTGGATCCACACATTACAAGCAATCCCTTCCACTTTTGATCAATGCCTAAAGTTTCCCCATGAAGGAAAAGAGGTAACACTATATGCCAATCCTGAACCTTTTCATTTTTGTGCCAAGTTAGAGGAGAAATACAATAAAATCCAACGTGTGCCTAGCAACGACATAGCATTCCACTCCTTTTCTTATGTTGACCCTTCAACACTTCCATCCACCTCAACCAAGAACACCTCAAGTGGCCAACCAAAAATGGAAGCCAAGATTCAGGTACTTGACAAGGGTAATGGGAATTACTATTTCAACCAAGCATTTTGAATTAGCATGCTTCCACCAACACCTAGAGTATATGGAGTTCCAAAAGAGATCAAGATAGTGCAAATTATTTCCAAGTCCACTATCTTTACTAGGTGGGGAGATATGCAAGATGAAGAAATATTTGAGGACTTTTCATCTATGATTTACAAGGAGGACCAAGAAGAACTAGAAAAGTCGCAACCCATTTTAATTGATCCCACTACTAGAGGTTATCAATTAGTTAAACAGATGGGATATAATGGAAAGGGTAGCCTAGGGCTACACAAACAAGGCCAGTCAGAGCCTATTATAGTAGAACAAAGGAAGAAGAACATGGGGCTAGGTTATAAGCCAAAGGATATGGTTATTCCAAAAACTAGACGAACCTCTTGGACGAAGCGAGAAAATTATGCTAGCATTAAGGCATTGGATACCTATCATACCTTAGACAATGATTTACCCATTGAAGACTTATTTGATAACTTTAGAATTGATAGGTTCCCTCTCCAACATATTCAAACCATTCCAAACATCTACTACAATTCTGGTACAAACTCTAATGAATACAAGTGGGATTCTCCTTCCTTCATCTCTGGATATGATTCTCCCACTTCTAGTAATGACGACCTAGACACTCAGTGGGAAAAAGATACCCAATTCATATTAACCCTTTCATCCAATTCTATAGGCTTTGCAGATCAAGATGATAAACTCCCACTCTAGTACCCGCAACTCATAGATTGGGATCAACAACAACATACACCTATTCTAGATCAATTCTAGAATGATGAGGCAATCACGGAGTTCATGGGACTTAAAAAAAACATACCAGCAGGAGACCGCAAAGCAGGATTCATCATAGAACTTGAACAAGAGGCATACTTTGGTGGAGAGATTGAGTCTTCCAGATGCAAAAATGAAAGAAAGAACATAAAAATGCAGTCCCCTAGAGAAAACCACCTTGTGGCTCTACCAGATCCATAAAAGAGAAAATTAAAGGATGCATTTGAAGGTGAAAATCTCTTAGAGGCACCCGAGGATGGAAGATTCAATCTCCCCATATTAGAATATCAGGAAAGATCCACACTGCTAGTAGAAGAAGCATAACCCATAAATGTTGGCACAACAGAGGACCCAAAGATAACCTACCATGTTGCATCACTGGACCTAGAAGAAAAGGACAACTTCATAGCTTTCATGAATGCCCAAAAGGTAAAATTTGCATGGAACTATACTGACATTCCTGGAGTAGATCCAACATTAGTGGTACATCATCTAGCTGTAACCCCTAGAGCAAAGCCTATCAAACAAAAACTCAGAAAAATGCATCCATAGATAGCATTACTAGTAAAGGTAGAGCTAAAGAAACTACTAGATCTGGGTTTCATCAAACCCATTGAATATTCGTAATGGATATCAAATCTAGTACTAGTGTCCAAACCTAATAGGGGCATAAGAATATGCATAGACTTCAGAGACTTGAACAAAGCTTGTCCAAAGGAAAAAATTACATTACCAAGTATCGACATGATTGTAGATCTAACAGCAGGGCATGAGATGCTATCCTTAATGAATGTTTCTCTTGATACAACCAAATAAAGATCTTTCCAGATGACCAACAAAAAACAACATTTACTTGTGCTTGGGGAACATTTTGTTGGAATGTAATTCCCTTTGGTCTAAAGAATGTAGGAGCGACATATCAAAGAGAAATGATGACAATATTTCATGATATTCTACACACAATCATGGAGGACTATGTGGACGAAATTCTAGCAAAATCAATCAAAAGAGTAGACCACTTGACAAACTTGGCCAAGGTATTTGATCATCTTGAATAGTACAATCTAAGATTCAATCCTAAGAAATGTGTATTCGGGGTAACATCTAGAAAGCTGTTGGGGTACATAGTATCAAGAAGAAGGATTGAAGTAGATCTGGCCAAAGTAAAAGTAATAATGGATATGCCTCTGCCTAAGACACTAAAATAGTTGAGAAGCCTACAAGGAAAGCTGCAATCCATCAAGATATTTATCGCATAATTGGCGGACAAATGTCACCCTTTCACTCATCTCCTACACAAGGACATCACCTTCAAGTGGGATGGGAGATGTGATCAAGCATTCCAACAAGTCAAGGAGTACCTACTTCTCCTATAATCATGTCACCTATCCTAGAAGAGGAAATGATACTTTACGTGTCTACCACACAAGCATCACTGGGAGCTCTCTTGGCCTAGCTATATGATAACAATAAAGAAAGGTAAATCTATTATATCAGCAGAACACTGGTGGGCTATGAACTAAACTACTTTCCCATTGAAAGAGCGTGTCTCTCAGTCATGTTTTCAACACAAAATCTAAGAAACTACATCTTGAACAGAAAGGTCAAGCTGATTTCTAAGATAGACCCACTCAAGTACTTACTAGCAAAGGAAGCCCTAACAGGAAGAATAGCCAAATGGGTAATGATCCTAAGTGAGTTTGATATAGAATATGTGGATAAGAGAGTTATCAAAGGATAGATTATAGTAGACCAGCTGGCCGAAGCACCCTTAGATGATCATAAACCTCTCATAGTGGACTTTCCAAATGAAAGTATCTTGATGACAGAACAGGTAGACCAATGGACTCTATACTTTGACGGGTCCCATACACAACATGAATCTAGAGCCAGTATTCTATTTCTCACACCACAAGGAGATAGTATACCCAAGGCCTACAGGATTGCATTCCCATGCATGAACAACATCTTAGAATATGAAGCTCTTATAATAGGGTTAAAAATGGCTATTGAATTGTGAATAAAAGAGCTACATGTCTTCAGAAACTCTTGGCTAGTGATCAGACAAGTGAACGATGAGTACCAGAAAAAAAGATGAAAATTTTTTCCATATAAAAGTATGGTGGATAGCTTCAAGGAATACTTCATCAGAATAACTTTTGAACAAATTCCTCAGATCAATAACAGAGTTGTCAATGCAATGGCAACAATAGGCTCACTTCTTGATATTCCACAGAACGTACCTAAATATGAGTTCCTCATGGAATAGTTGTTGGTACCAACATTCGACATCCCAGAATCATAATTGGTATGTGTTGTTGCTGGTCCTAACTCCCCATGGTACCAAGATACATTTGACTACATACAACATGGTACCATACCCATTAACTTAACGACCACCCAAAAGAAAACCTTCACCCATAGGACTTCTCATTTTACCATCCTAGGAGATACCCTATACTGTCATAGTCTAGATGGTATGTTACTCTGGTGCCTTGATGCAAAAGAAGCACAAACAACCTTACAAGAGGTTCACAAAGGTATTTGTGGATCCCACTCTAGCGGACTTAACCTAGTCTAGAAATTGCTCAGAATAGGATACTATTGGCACTCCATGGAACATGAATGCATACAGTATTCTAGAAAGTGTCGACAATGTCAGTAGCACAGTGACCTGGTTCATGCACCAGCATAGGAATTGAGACCTATAACCACACCATGGCCTTTCTCACAATGGAGATTAGACCTAGTAGGAAAGATATCACCCGCTTCATCCAACAGGCATAAACTCATTATCACAACAACAAAGTACTTCACTAAATGGATAGAAGCAATTTCGTTGACCTATATCACTGGAAAACAGATATCAAAATTCATTTTGAATTATCTCATCTACAGGTATGGAATTCCCCAAACAATAATAACTGACAATGGAACCCCATTCAAAAATCAGGATGTCCCAGAGCTCTGTTCCCAATTTTCTATCCACCATCGATTCTCCACGCCCTATTACCCCTAAGGAAATGGTCAAGTTGAGGCATCTAACAAAACCATACTGAAAATACTCAAAAAGACTATTAATGTAGCTGGCCGTGATTAGCATTTGCAACTAAATCCAGCCTTATGGGCCTACCGAACCAGCATTCACACACCTACTAGTGCCACACCATTTTCCTTGGTCTACATATTAGAGGCCATCTTTCCTATTGAGGTCAAAATCCATTCATTGCGAGTTGTACACTAAAAGGCATGGTCAGCAATGAAGAATATAGGGTATCCAGGCTTAATGAATTAGAACTCCTAGATGAAAGACATTTGGGCACGTTAAACCATCTACAAGTTTATCAAAATTGGCTCAAATGAAACTATGAAAAAAGGATCAAGGAAATGAACTTTCAAGTTGGTGAATTATTCCTCAAAGAGAATAAAAAAATGCAACTAAATTAGGATGGCAAAGGAAAATTTGAACCCAATTGGTTAGAACTGTTTGTCATCACAACAAGCTATGGCTCTGGGGCATATCAGTTAGCTACTCCTGAAGGAGAACCTTTAGCTGAACCACTGAACAACAACCATCTCAAGAAGTTCTACACATGAAGCATGTCAAAATACCCCAAGAAAAAGGGTAAAAATCCAAAAAAAAATACAAAAAAAAAGAAAAATAGTAAAGAGAAATAAAAATTTCTCTGAGTGAAAACCACTTTGTGGCACTCTTATAATAGGTACCATAGTAAAAACCTATCAAATAGGTGCTATGTTTGAATAAAACTTGCATCATTATCTATCATTACTATCCACAACATCCACACATTCATTTCATAATAAAACAAGGTATCCAACCATGGCTTGTCACTGATTAAGGAAAGTCGTCTTGTTTACAACTGGGGGAAGTTTCAAAAATTTGGTCATGGATTAGATCTTTGAGTGTCCTATCATGGTCAAGAAAATAAAAAAAGATAAAAATAATAGAAACATCAAAAGATAAAAAACAACAAAAACATCAAAAACAAAACAACATCGTGGGGTTATTCCTTCACTCAAACAGTCTAAGATATCAAAATTTGCTTGAACCTCACAACTAGTTCAAGTAGATTTCCTGCAACATATCCTCTAGACACATAAGTGGAATATCAATCCAGATTATCAATGTTGTGTACCCAAATACAGTTTATGCTTTGAGTCAAATAGTCAAACTACGTGGTCTTTGCATGTACAATGTAGGAAAGTCTCATTAGCCCCTGAGACCCTAGGTCAGTCCCCTTAGGTTTTCAACATGCTTTATTTCAACTTAGTCAAAAATTCGAAATCCAAAAGGACAGTCAAAAAATTCAAAATCCAAAAAATAGTCAAAAATACAAAATCCAAAAACATTCACAAAAAAAAGGCTAAAAACATTCAAAACAAACCAAGTGAACTATGAGCCTCTATGACAATGTAGGCAACACTTATCTTTGATGATCCCCTGAGGCCCTAGGTTAGTCCCCTAAAAATGTCAAAAACATTATCATAAAACTTAGAAAAATCAAAAAGACCCATGTCTGCCATCACAATTTGCAATAAGAAATCATCCATAATAAATAGATCGTCACACTCACCCTTTGACAAAACAAACAAAACAAACAAAACAAACAAAAAAAGAAAATCAAGCATCAATAGTTGGAACCTTCAAGAAGACAATCACAGAAGAATTTGATCGCAAAACAAACTAAGACAAAGCCAAGTATCAAATACATATATTTTTGACAAGACCCAACAACATCCTGAGATATGTCTTAATGGATCTGTTCCTATGATAGACAAGATCAACATTGGATAAATAGACCCACCCCAAACAAATATGGCAAGTGATATAACAACATTGTTTTATCTTTTTGTTATCTTATTTTTGTGATTTACATTATTGACTCATTCTAAGGATCTCTCGAGGATGTCCATAAGGATTTAGAGAAGAAGGAAGGGGAAATTGAGCATCATTTCGATTTGCTATTTGTGGATAGTCTTGTTATACTACTATGGTGAATACTTGCTTTGTTCTGTGTGTGGAAGTCATTTGAGGAACATTTCATGTAACAATGACATGTTAGGTTCTTAATACCTCTTGTGTTATTGGTCTGACATGTTTTAAAGCTTCTCACCCATACACTCTAACAGGGTTTCCGTATTTCTGGTATGAGAAAGAATACTCCTTGTTTGTAGAGTCAAAGTCCATGCAATAGATACAAAGTCACCTTGGTCATTAATACCCTGGTGCATCGTATTTGTTTTCTATATCAAAAAGGATTATTCAAACTGCAAAGTCTCTAAAGCAAAGAAAAAGCAACTCATCAACTACTAACAAACATCACATTTCTATCTATCATCATTATTTCTTGTAAATTAACATCACATTTCTATCTATCATTAGATATTTCCTCTAACTAACATCCACCCTGCATAGAAATATCACTTGTACCATATTCATCCTGCATCCACAATGTCGTCAATACATATCATGATGATAATAAACCAATAAAAACATCATATAAACATACATCATATATCGTCATCACATAAGCATAAAATGAGAATGAATCGAAGAAGGTATATATCATATATATCATCATCAAAAAATAGAGTACATCATCAGTGTGATAGGATATACAAAATCATAATACTAGGCCTCGACTGGGCCGATGAATATATACATAGAAAACACATGTCTACAAAATGCCTTTGAGCAATGAATAACATGAAGGTCAAGTAAAAAAGTAATACCCCGAAAGGAAGGACGAAAACCCTAATTTCTACTTGGGGAACACTCCTAATTTCAAAATAGAAGCTCAAAGAAACATCAGAATGAGAAACGAAGGACCTATAAACCTGATTGTAGGACCTAAACACATCAAAATGGAAATAGAACAAAGTCGTGAGCTTGACCTCAAAACTTGAAATTTTTGGTCAACCTCTCGAGGGGGAAACAAAGAAGCCTACATCATTACACAAAACACCAGGGCACAGTGGGGCATAATTTTTTTTCAAAAACTTTATCTTTAAAAACATAATCTTTGAAACAAAGCAACTAGTACTTTGTATCAAAGAGGGGAAAAATGTAGACATGTAAAATTGACTTAAAACCTATCACACTTAGAATCAACCTAAAACGTTTCAGAACAACTCTGAATCAACTCAAAACATCTCAGAATGACTCTGAATCAAATCAGAACAACTCTGAATAAAATCAGAACAACTCTAAATAAAAGCAGAACATGTCATAATGACTCTAAATCAACTTTGAATCAACTCTGAATCAACTCAGAACAACTCTGAATCAACTTGAAACATCTCAAAATATTTTTGAATGTCTTTGAAACATCTCGAATCATCTCAAAATCATCCCATGATCATCAAATGACATTGAATGGCATCGAATGACATCAAACAACATTTGAAACCCTGATTTCCTCTATTAATTGAATAATAAAACATTATTTAATTAATTCACTTTTTCATCATTCTTGAAAAATTAAATAAATACCATTATTTAATAAAGTATTGAAAACCCTAATTCTACTATTAATCGAATAATACAACGTTATTTGATTAATTCATGTTTCATCGTTTCAACCAATTAAATAAATTACATTTATTTAATAAAGTTCTAATCTAATCTTACTTTGTCTTGATTAGTCAAACAACATTAATTATTTGATTACGTCACTAATTCACCTTATTCCTCAAAATTGATTAAATTATTAAACCATAATAATTTAATTATCACACTTTCCCTCCAAAATTTGAATAATCAAATCAAACTATTCAAATCAATTATCAAAAATCAAATCAAACTAATGCAACTCTATTTGCAAAATTCAAATTTGATTTGCATGTTCAACACAAAAAGGAATTAATTAATTTAATTAATTAATTAATATTCCTCACCCACTTTTTGATTGAGAAAATCATCGATTTCTAACTAAGCAATCTAATTTTGCTAACTCAACCATCTAATTCCTAACTAAACCCTAATTGATAAATCAATTACTAACTGATCAATCTAAAACCCTAAATAGCCAATCTATTCTTCAATCACCCTAATTGTACAATCAAATTTGCACAATCTTATCATGTCTAAATCCTCTCAACACATTTTGACCGTTGATCTTGATATTCTCCAACACAATCTTGACCAGAGTGTTGATTCAAAATCTCATTTCCTATATAAAAAACTCTCCTCACAAATAAGGATCAGAATTTCAACTTACCTTATGCAACGAAGTGTTGTCAAGATCACCATTGATAGAGCTTCCTCATTTCTTCAAACACAAGCATCGTTCATCAAGCTTTTGCATACAAGCAATGGAGGCTTTGTAGTGATACAAACAACCCAACATCATGCAAATATGCTCCAACATGGGATGGTAAACTCTTCTTTTGTTTGTTTGAATTCATTTTGAATATCTTAGGATCTCATTTCATTCAAATAGCTTAGATTTGTACATTTCATGAGTGATGGAATAAGATAGATTAAGTTTTTTGGATTAGATAGATTTCTGATTTCAATCTTGCATTTGATCTTGTTTTTGCATCTTTCCTGATGGATTCTTTGCCCCTCACACACCACTTAAACATGTATTCAAAACATTTCATCCAATTTGAAGAAATGAAAAGAAGCAATTAAAACATGCATCACATCACACAACACAAGAACACCAAATTTACATAGAAATCCCAAGAAGGGAAAAACCATGATGAGGATTAGGTCACAATATATTATAATTGATTAAAAAATATTATATAAAGGCTCATTGCCAGTTGGATTGACTATCCAGACAATAAGAGAGAAAGAAGAAAAGGTGGCTCATTACCAAGATTTTGAACTGATACAATGCATCTACAATATGTTGGACATAGTTCCACTGAAGCTCAATACACTGACTTAACACACTTTATGTTTCTCAACACTTACACCCACTTTGCTCTTCTTTGCATCAAATTTTCATGCTCTTCTTGGGAATTCACACCACCACTTTTTACAACACACACACATCTCACATCTCATCTTTTCATTTCATAGTGCAATATTTCTAGAATACTTCAATTTACTCTCAAGTGTGTCTTAAATTAAGAAAAAAAATTTAATGTGGAGAACAAACCAAAAAAAAGAAAAAAAAACCCTATGAAAGCAAACTAACCTAACTAACTAAAATTTACCCTAACAAACGATTAACCCTAACTAAGCAGTTAACTTTAATCTCTATCACTATTTTCATAGTATTTTTTGTATGAATTATAACAAGTTTATCTTTAAATTCACTTGAATAGGCTTCAAATTTCCTATTGCAATGATGAATTATTTTAATTTTTTTGCGTTTAACAAATGTAAACTCAAAGACATACTTACCAATAAATTGGCTCACATGTATGAAAATGACCTCATTAAAGGTCGATTGCACACACCGTTGTTGAGTGCCCCATACTCGATCTTTTTCCAGCCCTGGTTCATGGTTTTCTTCTTCATTTTGTTCGGTTCCATGAATGGTTGTGTTCATTTCTTGATTTTCCTCCTCTCCAAGATTCCTTGAGTCTTTGGCCTTGTCTTCACTTTTAACTTTATTAGACGAAGCAGTAGCATAGTTTACACTATCATTAGAGAGAGAGAAAGTAAAAACTTGATATTCTGTATTTTGCATGAGATCAAGAAAATTTCCCTTTTTAACTTGTGAATTTTTAGTTTGGAGTGAAAAACACGAGTCTCCTGCTCAATTTTCCCACTTTTCCTCTTCATGATCATCTTCCTCATGTGAAAGGAATGATGACTCACCACTTCTATTTTCTCATTTTCGGTGCGGTATTTCCAAGTCTTGGCGTTCTTTCCCACTTACCTACAAAACTTTAGGATTTTCTTCGTAACAATTGTAGTTAACAAACCGTTTTGATTTAAAAATTATTTTTTTAACATTTTCAGTTTCACTAGGGTTATTCACTTTATCAAAATTTGAAATTCTTCTCATTAGCAATTCCTTTCTTTTAGCAATCAAAACCTCTTCTATTAACGAAATCACTTTATGTGTGGCCTAACTTACCCTACTTAGAAAAATTTCACAATCAAGTTCACCATGGTCAGTTGTATTATGAATCCTACACTCAGTGACCCTACCAAAGGTGAACAAACTCAAAGGATGCAATCTCCAGTTAAGGATTCCCTGAAGTTTATCAACTTCCATGTTCTTACTACTAGCTTGCATAGACTATCATCTTACAAGCAACTCTCAAACTTAGAACTAATGTTGATTTCAAACAAAACCAAAGGGAAATATATGAAGGCCCTCCTTCTAGTGCCAGTTCCTATTGATCACGATGTTAGTCACACACCAAGAGTGCAAATAAATCCTCACAGACAGACCGCAGGAAATATCTTTACTTGAAAGACTGAACTAGGGCAACCTAAATCTCTCAAGTTGACTTAGCTTAATCCCAAGGCTCGTTTAAGTTAGGTCTTGGCCATACTAGGTTCACATCAAGGTTTTTTGTGAAAATTCTATTAATCATGAGGGGTAAATGATATTTTTTGGTTCTAAAAGGAATCATAAGGATTGGTGAAAGATATTCTCAGTCCGATCATCAAATAATTTCATGAAATCAACAAATATGCAATAGCCAAGAACATATCCAACACTCCAGTTGGTACCACAAGAACAAGAAGGTTTGCTAGGACCTCTATCCCCTCTCTGGTTGCTGCCAAGTCCTTCAGGACTAAATCTGTAGTTAATTTGAAAAGAAAAGAATCTTCCAGTGTTTACGCAAAACAACAAAGTGCACCACAGAAGAGAAGAAAAGATACGGAAAAAAGAGAGCAGTATATGAGTGTAAATGTAGATGAATAGGAGCAAGAAGAAGGACCACAATTGGTATCTCTCAAGTACAAACAAGTGTAAAGAAAGCAAAATTGGATAGTGTGGACACTAGCAATGAGACAAAAGTGGAGAAGGGGAAACAAGCTTTCATTATTTATATGAGGGAGAAGAAGTTTGAAGGAAAATCACCCAAAGGGAAAGGAAAGATGAAGTCTCCTCTAGTCTAGAAATAGAGCCATATGAAGCTTGAAGCATTTGTGAGTTGCATTTCAAAATATGGTAACTTAGAAGAGATTACTACACTATATCCTACTGCAGATGATGTGGAAAAATCCACCATTGAAGAAGCCATTGTTAGGTATATTGTTTCTTTTGATGTTAACATGCAGGATATAGAAAGCCAATTTCCCAAGGATATGAGAGGTCCATTGTATGCAAGAAGATAGGATGCATTTGATGAAGATGATAGAATGAGAACTTTCACTTTGGAGAAGATCAATGCTCCTATCACAAAAGAGGATAGAGCTAAATTAGATCAATTGTATAATAAGGAGTTTAGACTAAGTAGAGATTCAGTACCCTGATGAGCATAGACAAAGAGGATATTTAAAGATTAAGAAATGAGATAGTGGAAAAGGTTGCCAATATGGAAAACAACTAGGAATGAATCCTAATAGTGAAGAAAAATTACAACATGATGTATCTATCCCAAAAGTGAATGAACCAGAAGATGCACAACATGAGCATGTACCCAAAGAAGACAATGTGCAAGAAAATGATATTGATAATACTCCTTCAACAAAGGAAATTTTTTTTGGAGTAGAACAGGATGATGAAATGCACAAGGAGGAAGTGCAAACAAAGCAAAACCAACCCCCTATGGATGTCGAGACAGATGGTGAAAAAAGAAAGGAAAAAAATAAAGATGACCTAGAGAATTTAGAGGCACAAAACACTGAACATTTTCCTTTCCTGGAAGGTAAAGTGTCTGAAAAATAAGAGAAGAATGCAAAGGAAGACTCTAGCATTGGTTACAAGGAAAAAGATGATATGAAACCAGTTGAAGAGAAGGAAATTGAGAAAGAATCCAATAGTGCAGACAAGGAGAAGAGTAATGATGGAGAGTGCATTGGTGACAAGGAACAAGACAATGAGAAAAATGAGGAGGAAAGCATAAAGGTTGTTGGTGAATCCATTGGTGATTCACTCAAGGGTCTGTTAAACATGCAGTTGCAATTTGGGCTTGTTGTATCTACACAAGTTTTGTAACTTCCTTTAATGCAGGGTCAAGTGGACATGGGAAAAATTTCTCTCCTATAGAAGCTTCAAATTGGTGATGTGTTTCATGCTTCTGCAAGGAAGGAAATTCTTTCCACTCACTAAAAGAGCACTAAGTTAATTGAAGAGGTAGTCAAGGTATTGCAAGAAGGAATTCTTGGTTCTACAATTGATGAGTCTCTATCTGATGTTGAAAATATGAAGCTGCTATTAGATTCCTCTAAGGATTACTACTTCATATTAGAAGAAAGGTTGGAGAAAGAGGTGAAAAAGAAGGTGAATGACAGGAAATTGATTGATATATCAAACAAATGTAGTATGACACATAGAAAATTGCAAGAGAACCTGAAAGATGTGCAAAAGTGTTTGAGTTAAGCACAAGTTTTATTTCAATTTTCTTTGAAAAGGCCTAATTCTAAAAAGAGAATTAAGAACCAAATGGACTCAATAGAGTCACAAGTTGCTGAGGTCTCCAATGTTTATGATCTAACAAGTGATGCAGACAGTACAACAAGGATGGCTATTGAATATTTGCATGAAAAATTCTTTCAACTACAAGAACAAAAAGAGAAAATCATTATGCAGTATAGTCAACTCAGGGACTTGGTAAGTGCAAGGCTTACATCCTTGATTGGTGTGGTAGCAAGTGCATAAAATTTGGCACAAAAGAGTCTAGTACCCATTACCCTAGATGAAGGAGAAGATCTTCTCATGTAGCTTGAAATCTAATGTAGTCTTCTTTCCTTTGCTAGGAAGGATTGGGAATCAAGAAAGGAGTGTGAGGCACACCTTGCAAAATTGCAAGTGTATTCTTCTAATTAATTGTATTTCTATTCTATTTATGCAATTTTAGACTTCATTGTATACATGCAGAAGATAGTGGATAGTATAGCAATGCAAATTTTTATTATCTTTGATGGATAACATTGTTAGGGGGAATCGCCTTGATTTTTGAAGAAGTTTTTTGAGTTACTCTCATATTTGTATATATATATTAGTTAAGGGGAGTAAGTATATTTGAACATAGTACCCTTTTCTGTTGATGTAAAAGGGGGAGAATGGTTAAGAGAGAAGGTAATTGAGAAAATAGTGGTTGAAGATTATTTTGGAGAAGAGTTTTGGGCATGTTGTCATTACTGACATAGGGGGATATTGTTGGAAGTTTTCTTTTCATTGATGAGATTGTTGGAAATATGAGCATGAGTGTATATGGTGTTGTCATTGATGTCAACATTTATGTACAAATTTTTGATGAGCATGAGTGATTGTGATGATGGAAATATAGTATACAAGTGCAAAATTTTTGGTTTGGTGTAGAAAATGTGTTTTATATTTGACTAAGTCCTAGAGTATAGTTTTTAGTGTATAGTGAAACAGTTTTGAGGTCTGCATTCTTTCTCCATGAAGAATCAAGTTATTTAGTTCTAAGAAAATTTTGGTATATGTTAGAGGATCTTAAATCCAAAGTTTCATGTTTTGATGTCCTCCAATGTAAAAGTTTTGATTGATAGAGTATCAGGTTTTCCAGTGTCAGTGCTACCAGTATAGAGTACATGATTGGAATTCTTTGCATTCCATCACGAAAGAATATTTAGTTATGTGGTTTTGTGGGAGTACTTATAGGTGTCCAAAGCATGAGTGGTCTAAGTGGGAAGTGTTTTTGTGGTTCACACATTGTGTTGTGGATGAAAAAATGGTTCATGTCACCAATCTTTTTCAATCAGGTGTCGACCTAAAGAGTTTAGGACTATGTGAAGTTAAAGTATGAATTGAGTAGTATTAATGTAATAATTATAGGTCTATGTCGACCTATTTTGATGTGCTGCAAATTTTGAGGTGTGTGTGGTTGGATCTTGAGCTGACAGGTTGTCCCAATGAGCATCAAATTCAGGGGTATGGAGATCAGTCAAAAATGGCCATAGAGGAACTATTTCTCCTCATTCCAGAAATCGAGGAATGTCATCAATAGAGGGAATTTTGAGAGTCAGATGTGCAACAGATAGGATGTGGTCTAAGTTACCCAAGAAATTAGGTTGCACTATCATGTTCATAACATCATGAACTTCTTCAATAGAAAGCCCAAGATCCAGGAGTGAGGCTATGAACCATGAAGCCAAGTCTGAATTCAATCGGTAGTATGCTCTAGATTCAACAAAAGTTTCCCTCAGGACTAGGCACAAATTTGGTGCAGTAAACCTAGGAGTCTGCAGAAAGAAATTTTTTCCAAGCCGCTAGGTAGTAATGCGACCCATGAAGCCATTCTTGCAGCAAACATAGGTCAAGCAAATTGGAGTGTCCATGGCCTGGAAGCAAAAGCATAAGCAGAGTGGAAAAGATGAATGTTAATTGAAAGGAAAGAAAATGTGAAGAATTTGAGAGAAGTGCAAAATTTATAGAAAAACTGTGAGGAAGTTGTGGTACATAGTTTCTTGGAGCGAATTCTTGGAAAATTCAAGTTGAGGTGGCAACCAGACGAGTTTCTCTAGAGAAGAATGTTAAATCAAATTAATTCTCACAGAATTAGTGGTAATTTGCTTCGAATTTTTCCAATATGAAGATCACAAATCGAGCAAATTAAAGATTTCAAAATTAATGGTGGTCATTTCATTATGTTTTATTGAGTCATGTTAATCATGAAGATTTCCATGTGTGTAATGTAGAAAGGAAAATCAAGTCGGTAAGGTAGCACACATTAGCATTTGGGAATTGAGAAGAAATAATACGTGCATGTTAAGGCGTGCGAATTAAATGCAGAGTATTATGGTCGGAATTAAGAGTCATGATGACAACTCTGATGCATTAATGTGGTGCATCACCATAAAATTAGAATTGCTAGCTGAGAGTTTTAGTGATTTCCATAAAATTAAAATGGAAGGGTGGTAATCGATAGTTCTAAATTTAGATTTAATTTGGTGATTGAATTGTTTGCTGCTAAATTTTAACTTATGCATATTTTTCAACAGATAGTGAATTGCAGTTAGTTGGGATTTGGCATAAGGGAGGTAAAATTTAGTTGGAAAGTTGCACTTACAGGGAATAACTAAATGAGTTTTTGGGAATTGGTGAAACGATGAAGGGATTTGCATTGAATAAAAAATCAAAAGGTAACCTTTGCTACCACTATAATTCCCAACCTAATAGTGGGCTTCATTTCCTGCAAGTTGAAGCAAATGAGCTTATATTTAAATATCAAAAGAAAAAAAATGAGCATCAAAGAAATATCAAAAGAAAAAAATTCAACTCTTTAAGCTATCTAAATATCTCTACCGGGGCTATGGACGCCTGGCTGGCAGTAGAAAAATGTTTGGGGGAATTACAAAGATAACCTTGTTGTGGCTATGGATGCTTGATTGGCAGCAAGGCTCTATCCATGGTTGGCTTTGGAGGTTACCAAATTACGTAGTTCAATGTCAATGAGCTAGTTTTTTCACCAAGTTTCAGAAATTGGAATTAATCAAAGCACACACTGATAATTTCTAGAGAAATTTTATTGTCTTTATGTTGGAATCTAGATAAAGGTAAGGTGTTTTTTAAAAATATGTATAAGTTAGTATTTTTAGTAGGTGATTTGATCCCAAGTTTATTTTAAATTTGGTTTTATTGGTTGCAAGTTGTTCTGTGGTCTCACAACACGCCCCAAGACTGTAAGGCTTGGGGACCCAAGTGAAAACTAATGTTTATGGTAAGTGCTAGCTAGTTGAGGAGATCATCAGAAGTTAAAGTCAAAAGATTTTTTTTTAAGCACTTCGTGATTCAACTGTATCGTGTATCAAGAACCGGGTACGAAGAAGCCAAAAATGTAAAATGTTAATACAAATTTTTGGGCATAATGTTCCAGTCCAGGATCAAAGGTCCAGTAAAAAGGAAGTTCCGGTAAAATCTAAGGTCTGATAAAATTTTGTTGGTAAAATATGAAGTATTGGGAATCGAGTAATAATGTTGAGTTAAAGTTAAATGTTTAATGTTGCCCAAAGGTCTGGTAACCCAATTTAAATAGAATAATTACACGAGAATATGATGTTTTAAAAATATGATATTTATGATGGTTTAAAATGATTTATTATAATGATTTTTCTTTCATGAAAGTCTTATGAATGTTTTAAAAGGGATTTAATTGTATGGAATTTGTACTTGCAGGAGAAGCAGATTGTGATGCAATATTCAGGTATGGAAGGCCAAGAAAATTTGGATCGTAGATAGAATCATATCTAGATCGGGTAATGTGTTCTGGGAAGTTATATGCAGAGGATCTTGAGTTCATCGAAATACCAGGGATCCTGTTATTATGAATGAGGCAAAAGAAAGCACCAACCTCTAGTGTGACCCATTCCCGAGAGTAGTAAGCCTAAGGTAGAACCAAGATGTAGGAACAAGATGATAAAGCAATCGTTTTGAATATATGGGAAAGTTCCTACATACTATTTGGATTCAAGTTATTATCCTGGTGATAATAAGAAGATAAGAGACCTAAAAGAAATTAATGGGCTAAGGAAGGTTGACATCCATTGACTTCATTAGCAATTATCTTTCCAGTTGTCATATTCCACGTGCCTTGTCATGATTCATCCCTTGGATTTCCTCTCATGTATTTGTCTTATCTTCCCTATGTCTTGTTCTTATAAAAGGCTAGGAGATATTTCATTTTAAGTTAGGTTAAGAATTTGTGGATGTCGAAAGAGCCAAAACTTATTTAGGTTTTGTTCTTTTTTCATATTTTCTAAACCATTCTGAATTAAAAAATTGTATGCACATAGAAAATGATCAATATCAAAGCTAATTTGAAAGCTACCACCTGGTATGAAATATTTTGTAGTTGGTTGTTTGTTCAGCTAGACAAGATTATATGTTGCACCATTTAAGGGTGCATACAGAACCTACCTGGTGTCCAAATAAACCTCCCTTTTCTTTAAAATATTACATCATTCTATGCATAGCTATGAATCAATCTGGTGAAGTATAGAGTGGTTTTCTTTGATTTGGTTAATTATTAGGGCATGCGTGGATAATACCCAAGAGCACTTTTACTTTTCAAGTATTTTTGATGCTTTGTTTTAGTTTAGATGTTTAAATTTTAGAAAATGTTCCAAAAAATAGATGAACAAATGAAAATTATATTGCAAATCTTTCATTTCCATGATATTGTTGAATGCTTAAAGGTTACTTAAGTGATAGCAAAGTTGCTTGAAATTCATGAAATATTATTGCATATTTGTTGATTTCATGAAATTATCTGATGAACGGACCGAGAATATCTTTCACCGATCCTTATGATTCTTTTAGAATTAAAAATTACCGTTTACCCTTTGTGATTAGTAGCATTGTCACAATGAACCCTAATGCAAACCTAGTATGCTCAAGACCTAACTAAAATGAGCCTTGGGATTAAGCTGAGTCAACTTGAGAAATTTAGGTTTCCCTAGTTCAGTCTTTCAAGTAAAGATAGGTTCTCGCAGTCTATCTGTGAGGATTTACCTGCGCTATTGGTGTGTGACTAACATTATGATCAATAGTATTTTGGTTCCTTATTGAAGTTGTCAGGGGGATAGCTTTGATATGGTATGGAAACCTAATAAGAATCTCTCATTTTCCACTCGTTGGGGGCTCACCTAGTGGATTCCCTAAGGTTCCATTTTCCTGTGTGAGCGTATGTTTCATTTGGATATTGGACATCAAGTTTTTCTTGTGAATGAATAGGACAAGCAGCTGTGTTCCACATCACGTTGGGATAGTCATAGCTTGATCCTTCCTTCTCTTCTCTTAGGCTTTGATAGTGTATGATTGAGTATCTTTGTCATTGTTACATACATAAGTGTCTTGAATGTCAACTTTAGTGTGAGTTTGACATGGGGTCATACTCTCACTAAAGTGGGGGCTAAATGTAGTGTAGGAAAAAATATCCCTTTGTCACATTTAATTTGGGAATTGATATTAAATAAAAGGACTAAATTATGCCTTAATTTAGTGTTGTAATATGTATTTTACATATTCCCATTAAATTTAGGGCCTTATTAATTAAAATGGACTTAATTGTGCCTTATTTATGGTGTTGTAAGGTGTACCTTTACACTTTCACACTAATCTAGGGCTTTATTAATTAATTAAGGTTAATTATGCCTTAATTGGCCCCTTAGTTTAAATTCAAGACTAATTAAATGCAATTTTCAAAGGGTAAAACCCAATGTTCATCAATGCCATAACATAACACTTAACATTGGAGAATGTATTTCCTAGGTAAGTGACCTAGGACCCATTCGCCCAAGGGCGAATGGGTCCTCACTCAAGCCTAGGACCTAAATTCTTATAATTTTTTTGATAGTATTTCAATGATTTCAAATGTGTATTCACATGTCAACTTGTCTTATTTTAATTTTTGGAATTAATGTTAGCATATGTATAAATAAGAGGTCATTTCACTATGTTTCACCTAGAAAATTTAAGTTATCTTAAGAGCATTCAAGTGAGCATTATCAAGAGCATTTTCAAGGCATTCAAGGGCAGAATTATTGAAGCAATCAAGATCCATTATCATGTCCAAGTCTTCTTACATCATGCATATTATTTGAGCTAATATGTTGATGTAGTGTTCAAGATCCATTCAAGTATTCAAAGGCATTGTTTCAAATCGAGTTTCATGATCAATATCCACATCCATTCACTAACTCATTTGATTGCAAAATCCGACGAAAATTTCTAACGAGATATGTATAATTTGAAGTATTGTCGGGTGCTTGTAAAATTTGATGTGTAATTTTCAATTTTTTAAAAGTTTATCCATGACGTTTGTTGAAATTTTGACGAACCTATGTTTCGTCAAAATTTCGACAAGCAGTTTTGTCAAAATTTTGAAAAACATGAAAAATAAGAAAAAAATCAAATTGTGGCTGACATAAAGAAAAGTGAGTTCACTAATTTATTGCGACAGTGTTTTGCTATACTTGCGAGTTAGTTTGTGGAGAACTAAGGACAATTTTCTTGGGAAAAATTAGAAAAAAATCAAGAAGATATCGCCAGGTTGAGGGTAGTCATTGTCTTTTTGCAGAATTCAGTTGTGAAGTCAGATTTGTAGTTCCAGGTTTGAAAATCATATTTTAAAGCAACATGTCATCAGATTTCATTTTTAGAGGTTTAGGGTTTTGAGAATTTCATGTCTAGATTTTGTTGTGTGGAATCACCATAACATCACAACCAAGGAACAGATTCTTGTGACTGTAATTATGTGATCCATAACTCTATTGGTCATGTGGCACAATTGTGCTATAACAAATATAGGATGCATTCATGTGTGACCCAAGTTCAATGTGGCTATGTTGTGATAGAAATGGAGGCACTCATATAATGTAGTTAATTCAGGTTGTATAATGTAGGTGTCAATCATCATTGGGTGCATTCAAGTTGTCTCAAGTTTAACAGTTACGATGTAACTATAGCATGGTCCAAGAGTGATTACCTCTTGCTGCAATAAAGAGCCTATAACTTTGGTTGATATGCAAAGTGGTTGTGTTATATCTGTAGACACTTAAAAATGACCTAGGCCTGCAAGCTCTATTTTTACCACTTTCGTCCTAGCATAATTATGACATTTAATTATGTCTTTGGTCCACATTCGACTATTAATTAAATAATTCATAATTGTTTAATTAATTCATGTCCTTTATTCTTCATGATTATTAAATAAATAAATTCTATTTATTTATTAAATAAATCATTAATTGTCTAAGTGTTCCCTAATTAAATAAATTTCTAAATTTATTTAATTACCTTTCTTCATTTATTTCTTCTTGATTATTAAAATAAATAATTTTTATTTATTTATTTAATATGTCACTAATCCTCATAATTTGAATTTATTAATTTATTTAATTATTAATCTTATCTTCTAAATTAAATAATTATCTTTAATTATTTAATTGCCAAATTTAATATTTCTCTCATTTTAAATAAATGAAATTATTTAAAATGATTTCACATTCTTAACTATCAGTTCATTTTAGTAAATAATCTGAAAATCGATTATTTATTATTTCACAAAATCCATATTTTGAATTAATTTAATTCAAAATGGTAATATTCCTCCAAAAATCAAGTAATCGGGCAGATTCTTGATTTTTCAAATCTGATCTTTAGTCCAACTCTTATCTTCTTGATTTTTTGAATCTCACAAATCAAGCAGTCTTTATCTTCTTGATTTTTGAAAATCTTTATTATCTAATTAATTATCTCATTTATTCTCCACCACCGATTCGATCTTCTTAGATGGCATCTCGACCACTTGTTTAAGGATTTTTCCCTAACCCTGATTAGGGATTATTAGATTTAATCTCATCCTCTAATTTTAGGTCTCTGTTGAAAGTCGATCTCGTCTGTCCATTCAAAATGGCATTTTCTATAAAATGCTATTTTGCTCTCGTTTTTAGATGACACACTTACACACTTAGACATTTTATAGAAATTGCAACATTTATTGTCATATTCCATTAAGTTTTGGCATATTTAGGCATAGGCATTTTTAATCATTTGTCATAGGCATTTAGATTCAAATCCTTCAAAGCTTGTGTAGGACTTCATCAAATATTTCTTGTACATTCAGTCTGAGGGCAACACGACAATCAACAAGTTAGAAGGTGCTATGGAGGTAATCATGGAAGATTCGAGGAATAGGTATAATCGTTCTTTTATTTAATTTCCTTTGTACTTCATAGTTCTTTGGGTTTCTTAGTCTTTGTTGATTTTCTAACATCTAATCTAACCTAAAAATAACCCTTAGATACATTGGTGAACCCGACTCTATTTCCTTTTATTATTTCCGTATGGTTTTGTTTGTTCTCTATCATTTTTGTAGGTACAGGTACAGAGCGACACATTTGCCTTTTATTGTGACGCATCTGATGCGTCGTGATGCATTCGGCCTCTGAAATGACGCAATCGCTCTGTTGTGCCGCAAACGAAGTCCAAAAAGCCGCATCTGAACTCCTGAGCCACATTTGTAACATAGAGCGACGCATTCGCTCTATCGTGACGCATTTGCCTGGTAAGATTTTCTTCTTTTTGGCATTCGGTTTTTTCTATTTTTATGCTCTTTTTTGTTTACTGTCTGGTTTTTCTTCTGCATTCTAGTTATTTCCTGCATTCTGCCTAGCATAGGTTTTGTGTTACTAATCAGGATTTGCAGCATGTGGTGTTGGATTTCTTCGTGGGTCAAAGGCATACATTCAAACTACTGACATGTGGTTTTGCAGCTATGCTTGTCAAAGATTTATCTCTCAAAACCACTTGTTTGCATTTTAATTTAGAAACATTTATGTTGGTGCACATAAAATGAACTTGTGTTTATACTTTTTTGAATGTGTTTGCAAGATGGTAGGTGAGTATGCTCTCACCTTGTGAAAACTCGGTGATGAGAAAACTAGACCCATTTTTATATGTTATTACCCTCACGACTTAGTAATCGAAGTATCCTCTCCCCTTGTGCTTTCGGGTGATCTTGGGTGTAAGAGAAACGGTTACTAACTCTAGAACTTGGGCCTGTTCTAGTGGGAAAAAGTACTCACCCCAGAATGACTCAGACCGGTAGCACCCTGAACCCGAGGGACTTCTAGCCGATATATAAAAGTGGATTCTTGGGGAAAGCCCAAGAATCACACATGTGGTTCCGACAAGATGGATTCGAAAGGGGACTCTCGCTACATGGATCATGCCCTACGAATGAAATTCTAGTATTAAACACCTCTTGTTTTAGAGTCCAACCGTTCTTTGGTTGTTGCTTGATATAGTGCAGGGTACAGTATCATGCCTAAAGACACTCACTACTGATCCCCTTGAGTAGAGATAGCAGTTTTTGGGAAGTCACTACCCAAGAATTCAAATTTGGTGTGCTCGAATGACGTTAATGAGCCGTGGAGGGGAGCCAATGCCACCAAAATTCTAAGCTATCTACTCTAGAGAAGGAAAGCTGTTTATCACCAATCCGGGGTATATCGATGGGCTATATCAAGTATACAAACCCTTGGCCTATTGGCCTTTTAGGATTGTACTTGTCTTATGTGTGCTTGCTTACACTCAAAACATTGTGCTTGTCAAGTGCTTTCTAGATTTCTCAAACATTATTCATTTCTGGACAAAACATTCACCATTAGACAAATCAAATTTTCCCTCAATATGACAAGAAGCTCAATTTTAACAAATTTTGTCACATCTGTTGAACCACATTCAATTTTCTAAGACACAATCGAATGGATAAACCGCATCTGATCTCTAAAACATCGCATATGTATGCATCGCGATGCATTTGAACCTCACAGAGCCACATCTTCCAAACTAAGTTGCATTTGTCAGTCCCAGAGCCGTATTCGCTCAAATCAAACCAAATTCAAGACACTGTGATGCATTCAAGGCCTCAAACGACGCATTTTCCTATCACAAGTAAAAACTTCATACAAAGTCAAAGCTCAAGCTAAACCTTGTCAATCTTTTGTCAAACACTATTTCCAAAGGGATTCTGTCAGAAACCAACTTTAAAATTGCTCAAAACTTTCAACCATTAATTTGCATTCTTGACCATAGGTTCATCCTTCATTTTTTTTAGTTGCATACATTAGGCATTACCTTGTCCCTTGGTTTTACTTCTTGCATACTTTGGATTAGGAAAATCTCAGCACAATTTGCAATGTCATTGCTTTCAAAATTAGGTTATCTTGGACTTAATCACCATTCCCTTTTTTTAGTCAATGCCCCTTTTGTGAGATTTTTCCAACTCAAAAGTCTAGTTAGGAAAACTCACTAGTCATTTTGACCTTGTCATCCTGTCATTTTCAACAAATTCCTTTAGTAACCGAAATCGAAAACAAAGATTGAGCTTAGAAGTGCTTAGGTATCCTTGTCTCAAATCCTATTCTAAGTTTAGACATAGCATATTTTATTCCCAAAAAAAATCCAAAAATATTATTCATTCTTAGTCGTCATTTTGAACTTAGACCTTGCATAGTGTCATCCTTGCATTTAGTTGTCATTTTCATTTGAGCAATCTCATTTTATGGTGGAAACTAGACTCCAAAAATAGAAACGACAAATGGGAAACTTTCAACAAGACCCCACTTCCACTATCAACAATCCCACGTATGAGCCAAATTTGACTTTTGATGATCCATTTGACAATACAAACAATCAACCTCTCATGAAAATACCATCCTCATCAAATAGTCCCTTTGAACCATTCTTACGTAAGGCTGTATACAGAAAAATACTTGAGGAAAACCTAGAGGTAGCAGCACAAGACCCAGAGGCTTCTCAATTCATGGAACAAATGGTCCTATATGACAGAGACAGATATTTGGCCATACTCTTAATTCAAGGAGCCAAATTACCTCAAGGATTCAACATTAACATGTTGAGATCAACATCTCCAGACCCTAATGTCAACAACGCACATAACATGCCAAATAGTGGTCAACCTCCAAACACTACGAGCAATACTTTCTTTGAAACTACAATGATAGTGCATGCTACCTCCAACATTCCAAACACCTCCAACTCAATAAACGCTACATCCATTGGAGGATCACAATTTGTCACAGTGCCCACAATATCCACAACACTGTCATAATCAGCTGGAACCACCTTTGGCTCTGCGGCAATGTGGGAAAGTTACTCCAATCCTCTTTTTACCAATACAGTAAATGCCATGGGGGCATCATCAAGTCATACCAATCCCCCTTTGATAGCTACATCGAGTACCATGAGTACACCTTCAACATATCCTCTCATTAGTATCTCACAAAATCCTTTGGGTGGGAGTAAACGACATATATTTATTCAAGGACAAAAACAAAATGTGAACACATCAAAATTGTCAAATACCATCAAATCCCAAGGACAAAATTTGACCATTCCCCTTGTCCAAACCCAACAATTTGGACAAGGTAGTCAAAACACACAACCCATGGCATCATTAGCACATCACAATGTTCATGGTCACCATATTCCCCAAATATCGACACAAATGGTTGGGGGACACATCCCAACATACTCATCCCACATTCATACTCACCAACATACCCCCAATCCAAACTTTCAATACCAACAACATGCCAATCTGAACACATCATACATGCCACACCAATCCATCCCTCCACAATACACCAATATCCATGCACAACAAGCGGAGACCTATGGCGTACCAATCAGTCTAACGTATGGGACCACAAATGACCCTGCTATAGATGCCTTACAAGTCAAACTGATGGGTCTAGAGAAAACTATCCAAAACATACAAATATTAGGCAAGAAATTAGAAGTGTCATATGATCTAAACGTATACCCATTTGACATGAGCTTATAGATGCAACCATTTCCTTTAGGATATGTGTCACCCAATTTTACAAAATACAAAGGCAAGACAAACCCCATCGAACATGTTCGCGAATTTGCAACCAATTGTATGGATGTCGCCTATGAACAAACATACTTGATGAAACTTTTCTCTAAAAGTCTTGCGGGTTCTTCCCTTGAATGGTTTTCCACTCAAAAGTATATCCAAACATGGGATGAGCTTAAACAAAAATTCATAAAGAATTATGCATACAACATTGACATGGACACCTCTATTACTAGCTTGTGCAATCTCACGCAAGAGGATTCCAGTGAGACATTCATCCCATTCTTTCAAAAATGGAGAAGTATAGCTAGTCGGTGTCACATTGACATACCCAAAAAGGAAAAGGTGGACATGTTTGTTCAAACACTTCTGGGTCCCCTAAAATATGCATTGCAAGTGCATTGTTACACAACCTTCATAGACCTAGTCAAAAAAGGGGTCTAGATTGAGAAAGCCCTTATCACAAAGGGAGAGCTAAGATACGGTCCCAAAAACGCAAATGCAAATCCTCTCGTCGACAAGAATAAATACTAGGTCAAAAATAAACACGTTACAAATGACGATGTTGTTGACGCCAAGGATGCAAACACTGTGGGTTCTGTACTAGCCCTAAAAGGGGTTCAACAGCAAAACAAACCAACAACGACATTGACACCCCCTACCAATGTCCCTTCAAACAACCAAAGCGGCCAAAACAATCAAGGACAATACTGTCAAATGAGACAATTCCCTAGGGGTTGCACATACACTCCCTTGGGTGAACCCATTGAGGAAGTCCTCAAGAAATGTCTTTAGAATGGTGTCATCACGCTTCAAGAACCAAAACCATATGACCCAGGACAATTCAAACTAGCATGGTGGGACAATACTGCATTTTGCGAGTATCATTGAGAAAAAGGACATAAAGCCTCTACCTGTTGACAACTGAAAAACCTAGTACAAGATCTTATCGAGAGTCGTATCATTGAGGTAGGTGGATCACAATTTGTCTCTAATGCAGACCATACCATTCATAAGAACCCACTATAGGACCATGTTTCTAATAATGCTTCCACATCAAGTCCATAGATAAACAATAATCACGTCAATTTCACCCGAGCCAAGTATGACTATTCTGGCGGAGCCACTATACACAATGTTCGAACTGACAATGAATACATCAATACCATCACAGTCAAGAGAGCACCTCAATGCAATGCTACTACTTGAATTGGAAAGGTCACCATAGCTGGTCCACCTCCTGCTAGACAACCCAAAATCACCATACCTAGCCCATTTGCTAAACAGTCAAAACCCACCTTGAACACAAAGAAGTGGCAACCAAAGAGTCAGTTAAACCTTATCAATCAGCTTGGCAAAACTCCCGCGCAAATTTCTATACTTGAGCTGCTTTGTATCTTTCCCACACATAAGGATATCCTAGATAAAACCCTGCAAGAGTCATCAGTCCCCAAGGACATTGATGTCAATCAGTTTGAGACCATGGTGGGATATCTCACTATGCCTCACCACGTCACCTTTTCCTATCAAGATTACTCGTCACCTAAGACTAACCACAACAATGCATTGCACATTGAAACCTTCATCCATAAGCACAAGGTCAGAAGAGTTTTAGTAGATGGCAGAGGAGGATTGAACATATGCTCCTTGAAACTGGTTAAGGCTCTAGGATTTTCTGATGCATGCGTAGACCCTACAAAGAGTATAGTGATCAAAGCATATGATGATGAAGAATGCTCTTCACGAGGCGTTATTTCTCTTCCTATTAGAGTGGGACCAATCATTGTGGATACAACCTACCAGGTCTTGGATCTAGAACTACCCTACAACATATTGCTCGGTCGCCCATGGATTCATGCCTTAAAAGTCGTTCCATCCACATATCACCAATGCTTAAAATTCCCATTTGACGGCATAGAAATCACCATATATGGTGACCCCGACCCTTTTCAATACTGTACCAACCTAAGGGGTATTTTTGAAAACCGAGTGCCTATCAATCGAGAGGCTTCAGGCCCCTCGTCTTCCAAATACATTGATCCATCCACACTCGCATCATCTTCCACATCCACTCCGTCCACATCTTCTGCCACACCACCATCTTCCGCAAACCCTAAGGCTGAACCCACTATTAAGATCCAGGACCTCGGCTGTGGAGAATTCAAACTGCATACAACATATAGCATCACAATGATACCCAAGTCTCCGAAGGTCTATGGTCGGCCATGTTTTAGAATGGAACCCAAAGAAATTTTCAAAGTTCCACCAAAAAAAGTTTTCATCAAATGGGAAGACATGAGTAACAAGGACCTTGCTGATATCACAGGATGGCTCTATAAGGATATTGTCGCACTACCCCCATTGCCAGTTAAGAAATACAACAAGGGATATGACATAATGAAGGCTAAGGGCTACAATGGCAGTAGTGGCCTAGGCAGAAATAAAACTAGACGAAGAGAGCCCATAGAACATTTCAAAATAACAAAGTATCTTGGATTAGGGTTTGGATCGCCCGACAATGATGATCAATGTACCATTATACTTTCGAGTGAGCGAGTACATGCTTCAGAAAGTGTCAAGACCACTAAGGAAACCCTCACTGAAACTGACTCCAAGAGTGGGAATTTGGCTCAGAACGATCCTTAAGTGACTTTTGCCTCGATGATTTGTTTGTCGAAACAGGGGAACTAACCTCTGAACAAAGGTTTTGGAAAACATTTAAAATTGATTAGGCACCAAATAGTCAAAGTCCCATTAACACTCCCCATGACATACAAGACCCACCATCTGAATCCCTTCAGTCCAACCCATTTGAAGTACCGGACGACATTGACAACCATGACTCTAAGTCCTTCACCCCTTATTTTGACAACGAATATGAGACTAGTGAAGGGGAATATTGGATAGAGTCTAATGTAGAGTTGGATGATGATAATCTCATCTACAATATCACAAAATCCATTTGCATGCTTTCTGCATCCTCCCCTCAATTCACCAACACTGACGATGGCATTTCCCTAGTCTATCCTCAACTAGTCGATTGGGACCAACAAGGCCTGCCAGTCCTGGACACTTTTTAGAATGACGAGGCAATTGTAGAGTTTATGGGATTACGTGAGGGCATACCCAGTGGTGATCACAAGTCAGGATTCACCATTGACTTAGATTTCATGGCATACTTCGGTGAGACTACTCTGTCCTCCAGTTGCAAAATTAAAAATAAAAATAAAATAAAAAATGAAACGTCTTTAGGTGAAAACCGAAAGGCACCTTCTGAAGAAAAAAATGTAAAAAGAAAGGACGTATCTATGGGTGAAAACCTCTCTGAGGTGCCCAAAGATGGAGGACTAGACTTTCTTCCTGTACAACAGGAGAAATCAGCTATGCTTATAGAAGACGCCATAGAAGACAACATAGCAACTATAGAAGATCCCAAAATGGTCCTCTTTGTTGCATCATTGACTGAAGAAGAGAGACCGAAATTTCATAAATTCTTTGCAGAAAGTAAAATAAACTTTGCATGGTCCTATGCTGACATGCCAGGATTAGACCCAGAACTGGTTCTGCACCATCTGCCACTATTGCCTAATGCCAAACCAGTTAAACAGAAGTTACGCAAAATGCATCCTCAAGTCGCTCTATTGGTCAAAGCTGAGTCGAAGAAACTTCTAGACGCTGGATTCATATGGTCTATTGATTATGCTAAATGGTTATCTAACCTAGTACCAGTAACAAAGCCAAATGGGCTGATCTGCATCTGCACAGATTTTAGAGACCTAAATAAGGCATGCCCAAAAAATGACTTTCCTTTATTGAATATTGATATCATAGTTGACCTCACATCAGGATATGAGATGTTGTCCCTCATGGATGGTTTCTCCAGCTATAATCAGATTTGCATTGCCCCCGAAGGCCAACACAAAATGACATTTACTTGCCCATGGGGTACATACTGTTGGAATGTCATCCCATTCGGTCTCAAAAATGAAGGCGCCACATATCAGAGGGCTATGACCACAATCTTTCATGACATGATACATAGAATAATGGAAGATTATGTAGATGACCTATTGGCTAAATCAATAACAAGGAAAGATCATCTGAAGGTGTTAGACACAATTTTCAAGAGACTGGAAGAATACAAAGTCCAGCTAAATCCTAAGAAATGTGTCTTCGGTGTAACATCAGGTAAACTATTGGGATACATAGTTTCTCAAAGAGGCATTGAGGTCGATCCAGCAAAAGTTAAAGCCATCATAGACATTCCTCTACCCAGAGGAATCAGTGAACTCAGAACTCTACAAGGCAGGCTACAATCTATTCTGCGCTTCATAGCCCAATTGGTTGACAAGTGTCACCCATTCCAATATCTGTTGCGCAAGGGTATCCCCTTTGTGTGGAAAGATAAATTTCAAGAAGCCTTTCAGCAAATCAAAGATTACCTACTGTCACCACTAGTCCTCATGCCTCACATTCATGGAAAACCATTGATCCTATACATCTCTGCCACTAATTCAGCACTGGAGGCATTACTAGCACAAAACGACCAAGAGGAAAAAGAAAGAGCTGTATATTATATCAGTCAGACATTGGTCGGGTATGAACTAAACTATACATCAATTGAATGAGCTTGTCTAGCCATGGTATTTGTAGCACAAAATCTAAGACATTATATGTTAAGCCATTAGACACAACTAGTAGCAAAGATCGATCCCCTCAAATATCTATTAAATCGGGTAGCATTAACAGGACGTCTGGAAAAATGGTTCATTATTCTGAGAAAATATGACATTCAATATGTAGAAAGAAATGCAATAAAATGACAAGTCATAATGGACCAACTGGCGGATGCACCTTTACAAAGTGATCACCCGTTAGTGGCACATTTTCCAGATGAGTCAATATTCCACACAAAACCTAAGTCACCTTGGTGACTCTACTTTGACGGATCACACAAAAATCATGGCTCGGGGGCAGGGATCTTGTTCATCACCCCTCAAGGAGACTCCATTCCTAAGTCTTTCCACATTGCCTTCCCATGCAAAAATAATGTGGTGGAATATGAGGCACTAGTTACAGGACTTAGAATGGCAATAAAATTAAAAATCAGAGCACTACATGTCTATGGGGATTCTCAGCTCGTCATCAACCAGGTTAATGATGACTATGACACAAAAGATGAGAAGTTGATGCTCTACAAATGGATGGTTGACAGTTTCCAAATGTACTTTCATGTGGTAACTTTTGAACAAGTTCTGAGAGCACAAAACAAGGCAGTAGATGCAATGGATACAATAGGCTCTCTCCTCGACATTCCAAGCAATCTGCCTCAGCTGGAATTCCTAATAGAACAATTGTTGGTCCCTGCCTATGACATTCCCGAGTTAGAGATGGTTTGTGAACTTGTTGGTTCTGACTCTCCCTGGTACTAGGATATTTATGACTACCTTAAGTCTCAATCCATTCCACCTAACCTATCCAATAACCAGAGGAAGTCCTTTAGCTGAAAAGCCACAAGATATGCCATCGTCAGTGACACCCTTTACCGCCATAGCTTTGATGACACCCTCCTTAGATGTCTCGACACCAATGAAGCACATACAACCTTACGCAAAGTACATGATGGTATATGCAGGTCTCATTCGAGTGGTCCTACTCTAGCCAAGAAAGTAACAAGACTTGGGTACTATTGGCCGACCATTGAAAAGGATGCAATAGAATATGTCAGGACTTGTCACAAATGCTAGATTCACAGTGATTTGATCCATGCTCTAGCATAGGAACTTCGTCCGATCACTTCTCCTTGGCCCTTCGCTCAATGGGGACTCGACCTTGTGGGCAAGATTCATCCTACCTTGTCTAATGGCCATAAATTCATTATCACTGCCACTAAGTATTTTATGAAGTGGATCGAAGCCATCCCTCTGACATACATAACTGACAAACAAATATCCAAGTTCATTCTTAACTACATCATTTGCAGGTATGGCCTTCCGCAATCCATCATCACTGACAATAGACGTCTGTTTAAAAACCAAGACGTTCATGAGTTATGTGAGCAATTTCACATCCAACACCATTTTTCATCTCTGTATTACCTGCAAGGAAATGGTCAAGCTAAGGCATCAAATAAAACCATTGTTAAAATCCTCAAAAAGACTGTCAATGACGCTGGCCGTGACTGGCATATACAACTCAACCCTGCTCTGTGGGCTTACCGCACTAGCATTTGTATGCCTACAAGAGCTACTCCTTTCACCCTGGTCTTTGGAGCTGAGGCCATCTTGCCCATTGAGGTTGAAATTCCTTTGTTACGAAGGCAAAATTCCCTGAATCATCTACAAGCATATTAGAATCGTCTCTATCATAGATACAACAAGAAGGTTATGGTCAGGAAGTTTAACATTGGCGACTTAGTCCTCATGCAGAACCCTAAGGACTAGGCTAATAGAGAAAAGCCAGGAAAGTTTGAACCAAATTGGTTGGGTCCTTACGTCATCATATCTTATTTTGGTTATAGAGCCTATCAACTGGCGACTCCAGAGGGAGAACAATTAACAGAGCCTATCAATAGTTTACATCTCTGAAATTTCTATGCATAGCATTAGGAGATCGAGCTGAAAACCGTAAAATACAAAAAAAATTGAAAAATGATAAAGATCATTGGCTTGATGAAAACCTGGCAAATAGGTATCTGGGTAGCACCAAAAAAATAAGAAAAATGATTCGTCTAATAGTGAAAACCTAGCAAACAGGCGCTTTGGATAGGTACCATGGTGAAAACCTGGCAAACAGGCGTCATGCATAATCAATCATTGCTCCGCCATCTACTGTTACTTTATCTATCGTGGCCTAGGATGACATACATTTTTCATCACCACCACATCATACCCTTCCTTTCATGGTTGATAACGGTTGACATCAAGTCCTCTATACTGTCTATTTGGTACCCTAGGCACATCCCTTTCACGTCCTTTAAAATTGGCTAAGTCTTGGACCTGACTGGGGGAAAAAAATTTATCATGTAACTGTAGTGGATGTCACGCATGGTTTCGGAAATTGCTAAAAATTCCTAAAAAAAGACCAAAAACATCACAAAAAGTCCTGAAAAAGACCACAAACATCACAAAAAGTCTTGAAAAATGACCAAAAACATCACAAAAAGTCTTAAAAAATGACCAAAAACATCGTAAAAGTCATGAAAAAAGACCAAAAACATTGCAAAATGTCCTGAAGAAACATATAAAAAAACCAAAAAATGTCCTAAAGAAAACCACAACAAACGTCAAACTACTCGAAAACACAAAAATAGAGTCATTCCTTGTCAAGTCACTCAATCAAGTCTTTGTCATTTTTCTGAACTACGTTGTCTCTATGCATTTGCTACATAGGCAAGATTCATTTTCAAGTCCCCGAGACATTAGGTCAGTCCTTTTAGGTTTGTCAAAATCAAATCATGATGATTGACACACATGATTACTAGTTTTTCAGTGAGATCCTGATTCTGGGATTTAGAAAAAAAATGACATATCATGATATGGGCTCTATTTTGTATTTTGGAAATCATGATGCTAGTTTCTCAAGGATGTCCTAGAAATAGGATTTAGAGAAGCAACGAGATTTCATGAATTGTCCTTTTTGTCTTTTTCTGCTTATGGTTGATTATGACAAAAAGGCTGGGGCAATCATGCTATTAGTTTGAGTCATAATCATCCTTGGTTGTGACTGCTTGTCTTATGTGATGGTCTGACCTTGCACACCTTGATCTATGTCATATCATGGTGTTTGTTGGCCTTTACAATAGTCTGCCCAATGATGATTAAGAGCAATACATATTAAAGTCCTGTGGTAAAGTTTTGAAGGATTTGGTCTAGGAACTCACATGCATCTCCTTCGGTCTGGTCATCTTCTCTCGTCCATCTCATGATGATATCCTATGACATACAAAAACATAAGGGCATACATGATCATATAAACATTGCATTAAGTCCATACATACATTATCCATAGCATTAAATCATAGACATTTCATTGCATATTGCATTCATATTATCATAAACATGACATCCATTCAAATAAATACATTATGCATATCATAATACCATCATCCATCATAAATCAACATCATACATAAGGCATCATATCACATATATCATAATGCATGAATCAAAGAACATCACATATAACACGTGTAGGCCACATCAAAACTACATCATCATATAATATCATCTCAATAATATACAATGTCACAGGATAGAGTGAATAGATATCCCAAAAATGGAGCTCGCAGGCTCAATGGTCTATACATAATGTGTCATAATATAAAAAATAGTATAGCAAGCATGCCCCTAGGGGAGGCTCTCATCATCCCCTCGTGGCGAAGAGTGTGGTGACTAAGGATCTGTGACTGGCACTGAGATGATGGGTGGACATGTAGCAGTCTCTGTCTATGCAACCAATGACGACATCATCTCCACAGTAATGGACACCTGTGACGTCACTGCAACCTAACTCTATGATGTTGATGGATTTGCCGCTGGTGGTTTCCTTTGTACTAATCTCTGCCTTGAACTAGTCAACCCATGACTGCGGCTTGAATGATGACTCGAGGCATGCCTGTGTGAGTGGTGGGACCTGTACCCTGATGTGTGCCCTGAGGAGGTGGATCCTCCAACAGCGGTGTGACTCTGGCTGCCACTAGCACTCCCTGATCGGTGACCACTGCCTATCCTCGTCTGTGACCATGACAATGTAGGATCTTATCGCTTAGGAGGCACTGCCTACTTGTATAGTGTCCTGTACTATCCCAACCTCGTGCTCACCCTGGCCAGCTCATGAGCCATATCCCAAAAGGCCCTGTACATAATGCTACATACTCTATGCACCACTGAGCTAAGTCATGCTGACAGATCACTACCTGATCCGGCTCTACTTGAGCTACCTCTAACTTTTCCCACAGTGCCCTGGCCTCTGCCACACTCTCGTCCAACCTCCTCTGCAGATCTGCCACCCTCTAGTCTTTCGTGGCATCCTAGGGTAATGTCGACGAGGATGGTATCCCCTCCTCTCCCTCCACCATCCTCCATCTGAGGAGTCTCTCAGCCTCGTCCATGGCGTCATCATCCTCATCATCATCCTCAGCGGCATCTTCTCCACCGACTCGCTCATCCAGAGGCACATCCTCCTCCTGTATGGCCTCCTCCTTTTGCCTCGGCTGATCCTCCACCTGTCTCTCCTCCCCTGCCACATCCTCCTCCTGTCTCTCCTCCTCCACCACATCCTCCTCATGTCTCTCCTCCTCTCCCTCCTTCCACGGCTGCTCCTCCTCATCTCTCTCTCCCTCCTCAGCCGCCTCTTGGATAGCATCTAATGCTACTCTCACCACACACGGGCATACCCTCCTACCCTATCTCTAGCCATCTCTCCTCCATCTCTGTCCATCTCCTCCATCATCCCCATCATCTCTGTCATCTCCACCCCGGCCTGTCTCTGCCCCCATCCTTTCCTGCATCCCGACCTCCATCCCTCCCCCTTCCTTATCCTTGCCACCATCCCTCCCCCGGCCTTTGCCTCTATCACCATCTCTGCCTCCTCGCCTGGCTCTCGACACGCGAGGTATAACTGACCGTCTGTCCATAGGTGCTAGCCCATCAGGATCTGTTAATGGTACTGGTCTATGTGCCTGCCACCATAGATCATAATCTGCTATGGTCCCGAGATCTGCAATCCCACCTCTCCATCCCCACGGCTGGGATCCTAGCCCATCAATCTGCTGCTCTACAAAGGCTACAGGAATCACTGGCCCCCAAGTTGCCTCTCTGGAAGACCGAACATACTCAGTTGTCCCCGCAGGTACACCCTACTGCTCTCCGAACTGTCGTAGGACACACTGTGGAAGGTACATCTCTATAATAAGCTGGCTCTACACTGTCCTTCCAATCAGGTAGCAATACTGTCGGCAAAGATTGAGATGATCCACCTCATCATCCCACTGCTGGCAGTCTCTGTATGGCCTCCAAATAAACGACACCATAGTATCGATCCGATGCCACCACCAATCTATCTCGCCCATCCGTGTTTGTTGTAGAGCACTGGCATAGTAATAGGCATAGGGAATCCCCTCGACCAGCTATGGTCTTTGAATTGGAAGATGAAATATAGCGATGTGCTCCTAGGCCCAAATCATCATCAATGTGGTCCCGCAAGAGATACTCTCTGCCCTCCGGTAAACAACCTCATGCAGCTGGTGGTAGAGTGTGCCCAATAAACACGGGCCCCAAGCATAAACTATCCTTTCCCACCTCATCCCAATGAGGATGTCTCCCCAACCAATAGGGAACCCATGTCCGCGACGGTTAGGAATCAATATCCCGCCAATACGTGTCGCCAAGAATGCATGAAAACGAGCATAGCGCTCCGCCATAAACTCCCAACGGATCTCGTATCCCTGGATGCTAAGTCCTGCGCCCTCATCTTGGTAGTATGCCCTAAAGGTCTGCTCGCCATGGCGAGGGTCGTAGACAATCCGCTCTCCTCGGATCGTCACGCGTAGAATGCGGTACACATCCTCCAGTGTGATGGTCGCCTCTCCCGTCGGCAGGTGGAAAGAACATGTCTCTGAATGCCAACACTCGCATAGTGCAGTCAACAATCCCCTATTTTCCTGAATAGCGGGCATATAGGCGACATAGAACAAACCTAGTGACATCAATCGTCGCTGCTCTTGCGGGCTCAGCTGATCAGCAAACCGAAAAGTCATCGGTCTGCTCTCTCACGTGTATATCGGCGAAAGCTGTCTCTGCACAAAGCCAAACAATGAGTCAATACCTTCTAGACAATTGTCAGTATCATCAAAAAACTATTTCAAATTTAAAAAGCATCCAAATCGGCCCTAGTTAAAGTCAACGCCAAATGCGTCATGGTGACTATAATTGCATTGCAAAACAACGAACGCGTTGTTTTGTACTTCAAATGCGTTGCGACTTGTCAATTGCACCATTTGGTAGCTCAAATGCGTCGCATCAGAGCACTTGTGTCACGATATATGACACTTGCATCATTTCATTCAAAGTGTTGCTTGAACAGGTGATTGCATCGTAAAAAGACGATTGCGGCATTCTAACTTTCGAATGTGGCTCAAAAAGGCGATGTGTCACAATTTTTTTCAAATGCGTTGCAAACCCTCAGCCCGCCCTAAACTACCTTCACTTGCGTCACGACGCATCAAATGCGTCGAACATGAAGTTGAATGCGGCTTACGTGCATGCATATGCGTCGCAACGCATTCGTTGTTCGTCCTAAAACTCTACTTTTGACATGCAAAATGAGAAAATTACCAAGGGGGTTAGGGGTACATACCGTTGGCTCTAAGACCTCTGGCCTCCCGTAGGTCCGCACGATTTCGCTCCTATGCTCTGTCACTGGAATCACCATCTTTGTTGCACTCCTTTTTGCTCTGAGCTCTTGAAATTTGCAAATTGAATAATCAAAATGAATTGAATTTTACCCCTTTGTCAACCTATTTATAAAGTCAAAATAGAATTTGTCAACTAGGTTATTACTAGAGGCTCATTTGACCAAATTTGACCACCTCGTTGGCTGTCTTAAACATGTCAGAATCTGAAACCGTCCGCACCATCACTTTTTTTGTCATCAAATTGACTTATCGGGACCCTTCCCAAATTTTTCTGCCACCGGCCCAAAATTTGAAAAATTTCCCGAGGGGGCAATGATACTCTATACCTTCACTAGGGCATGGCTTTGAATTATTTTCTTTGTCACAATGCGACATGCTACATTATGACAAAGATGGGCAAAATGTAGAAACTTAAAAATGACCTAGGCCTGCAAGCTCTATTTTTACCACTTTCGTCCTAGCATAATTATGACATTTAATTATGTCTTTGGTCCACATTCGACTATTAATTAAATAATTCATAATTGTTTAATTAATTCATGTCCTTTTATTCTTCATGATTATTAAATAAATAAATTCTATTTATTTATTAAATATGTCATTAATTGGCTAAGTCTTCCCCTAATTAAATAAATTTCTAAATTTATTTAATTACCTTTCTTCATTTATTTCTTCCTGATTATTAAAATAAATAAATTTTATTTATTTATTTAATGTCACTAATCCTCATAATTAAATGAATTTATTAATTTATTTAATTATTAATCTTATCTTCCAGCGCCACCGGTCACGTTAAAAAGTTTACCAGGCACATTGCAGTTTATAGGGGGTCGTGCTACCTGATTCCTGCAGTCTAAAAAATAGAAAATAAAAAAATTATTAATCTTATCTTCTAAATTAAATAATTATCTTTAATTATTTAATTGCCAAATTTAATATTTCTCTCATTTTAAATAAATGAAATTATTTAAAATGATTTCACATTCTTAACTATCACTTCATTTTAGTAAATAATTTGAAAATCGATTATTTATTATTTCACAAAATCCATATTTTGAATTAATTTAATTCAAAATGGTAATATTCCTCCAAAAATCAAGTAATCGGGCAGATTCTTGATTTTTCAAATCTGATCTTCAATCCAACTCTTATCGTCCTGATTTTTCGAATCTCACAAATCAGGCAGTCTTTATCTTCTTGCTTTTCAAAAATCTTTATTATCTAATTAATTATCTCATTTATTCTCCACCGCCGATTCGATCTTCTTAGATGGCATCTAGACCATTCGTTTAAGGATTTTTCTCTAACCCTGATTAGGGATTATCAAATTTAATCTCGTCCTCTGATTTTAGGTCTCTGTCGAAAGTCGATCTCGTCCGTCCATTCAAAATGGTATTTTCTATAAAATGCTATTTTGCTCTTATTTTTAGATGACACACTTACACACTTAGACATTTTACAGAAATTATAGCATTTATTGTCATATTCCATTAAGTTTTGGCATATTTAGGCATAGGCATTTTTAATCATTTGTCAAATCCTTCAAAGCTTGTGTAGGACTTCGTCAAAGATTGCTCGCACATTCGGTCTAAGGGAAACATGACAATCAACAAGTTAGAAGGTGCTATGGAGGTAATCATGGAAGATTCGAGGAACAGGTATAATTGTTCTTTTATTTAATTTCCTTTGTACTTCATAGTTCTTTGGGTTTCTTAGTCTTTGTTGATTTGCTAACATCTAATCTAACCTAAAAATAACCTTTAGATACAATATCAATTATGTAGTGCATTCAAGCACAACCCATGTTTAATGGGCTATTCTAGAGAGTGATCAAGATTTTCTAAACCTTATGAATGTTACTTAAAAGTGTATAGATTAAACTACAAACCAAGTTTGTTACATACTTGAATGAAATCTTGGGTTACCACAAACTATAATAATGTGATATGCTAATAACCATTATGGAAAGTATTAAAGCAAGACCCATGTTATATAGGATAAATTTCCCTGATTAGGTTTACATACCTTAATGATCAAACACAAGCTTCCCACACACTCTAAGATACAATCCAAGATCATACCACAACCCTGTCAAGACAACTAATTTTCTGACCCAAGATTTAAATTTGTTTTTTAATGCCAACAAAAGCATTGGTAAGAGCATGATTAGGGTACAAACCCTAGGCCTCCATAGAAACATAAACAATAACTCTAGTGGATTAGTGAGGTTGCAATACCAGAAAAATTGAGACATTGTAGCTAATAATAAAATCTTGCAATCTAAAGATTGTAGCCAATAACAAGCACACTATGTAGCTTAGTGACATTTGTAAATGCAATCTACGGTAAGAAGAATGATAGTCACTTGAGATGTGATAGTCAAAAAGAGGCTGAACAGTGACAAGTTAATAAAGCTCAAACCTTGCATAGTAAAGTGGAGATTTTAATAGTGAGTTTCCTTACCCCCTTGCTGACCTTAAGGGTTTTTCAAATGCTTTTGGTAGTGTTAGACAAGGAAAATGCAATCAGGGAATGACTGTCCAAATGAAGTAACATTGGTAATCATAGGTTCAATGTTTCTTCTTAGCCATTAATATATAATGGAGGTAGTGGATTGCATGTTTGAGCAGTGTTTTGAGACTCATCAAAGATGGGAGAACAGTGAATAATACCTTGTGGACTATGAAGTAGTGTCAATAAAGTTGAAAGATCTTAAGATCTACAATACCATGAAACAATGAGTCACCTGTAGTAAGTAGGCAGTCTATAGGGCATAGTTTGATTTTATAGAAGGATACTCATGAAAAGAATCTTCAAGTGATAGTGAGTGAGCTATTTGAGATTGCAGCTGAGGGTGCAATACCAAGTCTTAAAGGAAGTTAGCAAAGTAGTAAATGTGCAAAAAAATAAAATCGTACACAACAAACAATTCACAATGTTATCTTGCATAATGCGTTGAGTTTGAAGACAAAAATATCATTGTATCTTGATAAAAGTGGTGACCTTAATGGTCAATCACTAGCAACTGTGATTTTAAAACATGCTATTGTGCTAATGGAGGTAACATTTTAAGCAAGGTAGTGAGTGGTGGTTTGGAACAATGGCAGGTATGAAGGACTTTCTTTATATGCATACTATGTAGTCTAGCTTAAGACAACATTTTTAGAAGAGATTGAAGGTGGATTATGGAAGTCAAGGGTTACCATGAAAAGGATTAAAGAAAAGACTGAGATCTATTTAAAAGTCATGGTTATGAAGATATTAAAGATGTCACAAGAAAAACCCTAGTAGCTAGAATAATGAATATAGTGCCAAAGAGGATAGTGTGCTGGGGCAGATTTAGGAGATCTCCACATTATCTAATTACAGGGAAATACATCATTTATTTATTTTTTTAATTAAAAGAAATACTTCTAAACCCTATATAGGATACATTGATACTTCAAAATCCTCTGAAGGAATTTGAGATTATGCAAATATATGTCAAGTAATACCTAGATTACAAATAGTAGCGGGAACAATGTAAGATTTGTTGAGCAAAGAAGGAATGAGATAAGCATCAATGAATCTTATGCCTCCTTTCATGCACATATCCTCACCATTCTCTGTCATTCTTTACTGAAACACTTCTCCATTTTGGCGGTCTATGCTTGAAAATAATGTTTTGACGAAGGTTTTAGAGTATGTTTATTAAAATGAAAACTCCATTCTGGTGGGCTACGCCTGAAGATTTTGACAAAAGTTTTAGGGTATGTTTATTAAAGTTTTAGAGTATTTTGGGGCTATATTCTCGATTCCTTAAATTATTTATTCAAATGGATTGTGACTAAATAAATGACTAACTATTTCATTTTTATTTGTGACTAAATAATTTTTAATCAATGACCAAACTAGTAATTTATTTATTCATTTATAGTGAGTTGCAAAAAATGAGTAGAATTTAGTCATTTTAGTTGTTGTGACTAAAATTTTTGGTCACCTAGTCATTTAGTTTCCAAATTCTACTAGTGTGTGCTTCCTTGTAGCGTTAGGGCTCTCCCAATGTTGAGGGCCCTAGGGATAAGCTCGCATAAGAAGTGACACATTGCATCTTTAACTAAAAGGATAAATTTGTATTGAGATTAGCAATGATGATTCTTGTTGCTCCTTAGGAATGGGTCACTTGCTCTTACTAGCTCGCTACCTCCATCGTTGTAGGAAGTTTGCGATCAAGTTCAATATATTGATTTTAGGAGTCTAACAGTTGGAAATCATAGTAAAATCAGAATTTAATAAGTTTTGGAATTATCATTTTAAAGTGTTTTTTGGGGTCATTAACTTCAGACTATCTTCTCTTTTGCAGGGTGGTTGCATGCCAAATTTTTTTGGTGTAAAATATCAGAATTATTAGATTATGTTACCTGTCTATGAATAAAAATTATTGGAGTGTGAGTTTGATATTTTTTGAAGATCTAAATAGTCAAGCTTGGTAAAGAAAAATCATGTTAGATAATATTAGTCCAGAACAAAATGAAGAGACACTTGATAGATTGTGGGCTAGATTGAAAAGAAAGGGTGATGGGAAATGTTATTGTCCTTGCAATAATTGCAAAGGCTTAAAGATGAGATGAATTTTAATCACAACAGCTGAGAAACATTGTAGGCAGCATGGTCGTTGAAGGGGCATGATTATCATCCATTAGTAAGTTGTTCATTATATGTGTTTATATTGATTGAATTTGTAAATGTTTATATCGTTTTAACATTTTATATATATATATATATATATATATATATATATATATAAAAATCACTTGATCATGATCATGGTTTATTTGTGTCTATCATTATTATAAAGGTGGGGCGCCCTAGAGCACATGATATGGATTATCACGGCCTGTAAAATGTGGTTTTGCAAGCGGACGAACATGGAGCTATGAATATTGAAGATGGAATTAATGATCCTATGGAAGAAGATGATCATGCGCTAGAAAACACAGTTAAAGATGATGGTACATATACATTGATCCATGACATATTTAGTGGCAGATCTGATCATGATGATCGAGATGACTTTGATGATGTTCATGATTTACTTGTACTTGAGAAGGCATATGAGCCCCTTTATGATGACTCCCAAACAACTCTTCTCTCTGATGTATTGTTGTTGTTGAACTTGAAGGTTATGAATGGTTTATCAAACATAGCAATCTCATGGATGTTAAGGTATGTCATATATGTCATCTTTTTTCATCTATTTTAATTGTTGTTAGTTCATCACTAGTAAATAAAGGATGAAATATGTACCATTAATATTTTTTATATTAACAAATTATTTTGTTGTAGATTGATTGGTGAATTTTTGTTACCACCATCAAATATTTTACCTCGCTCATACCGAGATTTACTGGTATTATAAAAGATATTGGAATGGAGTATCAAGCAATAGATGCATGTCCCAGTGATCATATTATATATCATAAACAACATGAATTTGCAATAGAATGCCTAGAATTTCATATTAGTAGATATCAAACAGATCAACTAACAAAAAAGGTGTCTCGCAAGGTTCTTTGTTAAATTCTCATTATTTCATGTACACAATGATTATTTAGGTGTGAAATCTTAGCACAATTTATGGATTACTATGCATGGAATAGAAGTGGAGATAACATTCTTCGAATTCCTACGGATGGTTCTACATTTAGGGACATGGAGGAAAAATGTCCACACTTTAAAGAAGAACCTCATAATCTCAGGATTTCATTGGGAGTGGACGGTGTCAATCCATTTGGAGAGTTGAGATCTATTTACTCGATGTGGCCTATTTTTGTTATCAACAATAACATTCCTCCATGGATGTCAATAAAGAGGGAGCACATAGTGTTGTCAATGATTGTTCCAGGTGTTTGTTTACATCAATTTTCTTTAACATAGTAGCATCTCATTTGTCTTATTTGTTGCATAATGACATTTTTTTTCATTCAATAGTCATGCACATTAATTTATATATATTACAGTAAAATGGTTATAATAATTATGTAATGTTTATGTTCATTCAACTAGGTAAGTACCAAGTTAAAGATATGAATGTATATATTGAGCCTCTTATTGACAAGTTACTAAAGTTATGGAATGGCGTCACTATATATGATGTCTTTAGACCAATAGGACAAAGACAATTTCAATTACATACAATGCTTGGATGGAAAATTCATGATGCCCCAAGGACAACACATTTTTGTGGTATGTTATAACGTTCGACTGCACTTTAACGATATTTAATTTTATGAAGTAGATATCATGCATGTTTTTAAAATAATCTATTTATTATATATAATTATAAAAATTGACATATTTAATCTAATTATATATGATCTTGCAGGTCTTCAAACAAAGGGAAATTTGCATATCCAATTTGTGGTCCAAAGATGAAATCTCGTCGTTCAACAAGTGTAGGAAAGTAGGTGTTTGATGAGTATAGACACTTCCTCCATATAAATCATAAGTATCGAACTACTGAAAAACATATTTTCAATGGGAAAGAAGAGACTACATCAAAACCACGAAGAATGACACCTCGCCTATGGAAGTTGGAATATAATAGAATTAATCGTCAAGGTTATACATTGGATCAAATTGTTTATCTATCATATATGATATGTTTTTTATTTATATTTTTATATTGTGTTGTGTTTACTAATGTTGTAATTGACAATAATTGTCATTGTTAATTTTTTTAACTTATATGCTTCATGAAGGTCATCAAGGTATTAATGGTCGGCTTCCACAGGGACTGAAAATTTATCCCTGACAATTTAGTAGGTTTCCCTACTATGGGAAGCTACAAATTATGCATTTTTTTGATACAATGCATATCAGAAAGAATATAACAAAAATGTTATGGAAAATATTGGATGGAAGACATGAGAAAGAAAAAATTGTCAAAATTTGTAGTGACATTCAGGAAGCCAATCATGTAATGAAAAATGTCATTCAATTAAATAGCGATAGAGACCAAATTAATATAAGTTACCTTCCTTGGTTATTAACAGAGCAGTAAAGAAATGCTATAAAAGAAGTCATACGAAAAATTTGATTTCCCACAGGATTTACTGCAAACATAAACAATATAATAACAAAGAAAGGTGAATTTGGGTCAGGAATGACAACACATGATTGGCATACCTTCATCAAGGTAATTATTCTGGTATATTATATACACTTGTATAATGCATGTATTTTTCAGTGTATTATGTTTACTACTTTTGGAAAAATAATGAAAAGATCATTTTATAATTGTTGCAATATGTTCTACCTCTATCTCTCCCAGACAACTTCAACAACAATGTCAAGCAAGTTATATATGATATTGGAAAATACATGAGGTAAGTAGCGATATTTGTTCAATTCGTTGTATATATCTTATAATTTCCATTTGTTTTACTTGTTATGTAATATACTATATATTTTTGTTAAATCTTCTTAATATATTTGCGCCTTGAATCACTTGTAGATGGCTATCATTTAAAGAAATCCATAAAGAATATATAAATTATTGGAAGAGAAAAATTCCTCGTCTAATGTGTGAAATGAAAAAGTGTCTACCTTTGACATTTTTCAATGGACAAGAATACTACCTCATACACCAAGTTGAGGAGATTGAATTGTGTGGAACTGTACACACAAGGTCAATGTGGATGGTTGAGAGGCACTTGAAATTTTTGAAGGCTTTGGTTAGACAAAGATCACATCCTAAGTGTTCTATGGAGGAGGGATATATGGTATACTAGACCATGGTGTACATAAGTGAATATCTTCCTAAGTTTTCAACAAAGATCTATATAGATCGCATTTGAGATCCCAACTCCATTAACAAATTCGAAGGGGAGTACCTGATGGGGAAAGGTAGATTGAGGAAAGTGAGAGGTAATTATAAGATGGTCATGGAGATTAATTGGAATACATTTTACATATGGTTTTTATGTATATTGTACTTATTTAATTTTTAATGTTCAATATACATCAATTATAAATGAAGGTCGTATACTGTGGTATTAAACTAATTATACGTCGTTTGTGAATTTCAATTTTTTTTTATACAGTTGGTCGAAAGTGGGATGCACTACATTTGTACGTCACAAACAATCTTGATTGGATGACGGTATGGATTGAACGATGTCAACAATCTGGTCACGCATTAACATGGGAAGGTGTGGCTTCATTGGTTAAAGAAGCTCATCGTAATGGAGATTCCAATGTTACATAAATAGAAATTGATTTAGCATATGGTTTAAGAGATAAACATGTACGTATAAATATATTAATCACCCATATTATTTTATTATTTTGAATTATATTGATGTATATATATGTTGAGATTGTTTTCTTTTCATACATTCGGCCAAGAATAAATATGTTTATCAACTAATGATATTGCAATAATTTTTGCATGTTTGACATATTACAAGTGAAACACCACAAGGCTATGTGGTGCAATGGTCATAAATTTTGAATAAAAATTGTTGAATCTTAGTCGTGTTTACAGTTTGTCCTTGATGACAAAATATCTTTCAGTTTGTTCTCATTGATAATCTGTCTTAGGATGGTTCTCTTTGCACATCACAAGTTTTGGATGTGTCTCTTTCAAGCTTATTCATATCGGAGTGAGAATGGCAGAGTCTCCCCGATCCACTTTGAAATGTCTGAGTTGCCTATTGGCAAGACATTTCAGATGTCATGGCAATTGAATTTGTCTAATAGGCTGTTGTCGACAAGACTTCTCTTTTGTTTCGGCGACACAAAAGTGTTCTCTATCGGCATATGTAATATCGTCGGCATGAGGTCTTATCGATTTTATTATGTCTCCCCGATCCGCTTCAGAATGGGCATATCGGCTAAGGAAATCATCTTCGGTGTAATGTTTCATCGAGCGCTCTGTGTCTTGGTGACCGACACAAGAAAGTTTATATCGACATAAGTTATACCAATCAGAGGTTGAATCGGAACATATTGGCAAGAGTTTAAGGTTTCGGTGAAGGGTCATAGCGAAAAGGTTATGTCTCCCTGACTAATGCATGTGGAAGTCTATCGGCAGGAGTGTTGTTTTCGGTATGTAGTCTTACCGAAGACATAGTGTCTCACCGACCGTGCACCAAAAGATCTTATCAGCAGAGGTTGAGGCTTCGCTGAAATGTCACAGCGAACATTCAATGTCACACCATCCACCATTGGACAACTTCCTTTTGTAGGACATTCTGGAAGTCTCGGTGAACAGGTGTGAATTCGGGGTGTTTCGGTATGACTGAAACGATCTACAAGATGTCTCCCTAATGGTTTGAAGTTACAGCGACATGTATTGTACAGTTGGTCTTGTCGGCAAGAAAAACCATGTGTCACGACGACCAATGTGTATCATGTGGAATTTCGGTGAAACATGGGGCAATCTCTATAGCGTCTTCTCGACTATGCATTGTCTTGCCGACTGCTGATGAAGAAATACATTTCTGTAAGACTCATATGTTTTGATATAATGTCATAGCGAACCCGTCAAGTCTTGGCGACAAAGTCAAATGAATGACTTTCGGTGAGAGGTTGGTATTATCTCAGCGACTAAGAGTGGATAAAGTTTTCTGGCCAAACATGAAGCTTTCTATGAAGAGGTCTTCCCGATATTGGTATGTTATAGCGACCCTCATAAGTTAGAAGGGTGCATCGGCGAGAGAAAATTTTTGTCACAGTGACACACAAGTGGTTGAAGACTCTCAAAAAGTCATGGTGTGCTCTACAGGAGGTCTCCCTGATATCATAATGATATAGCGATGCACATAAGGAAAAAGGTTTTTGTTGGTATGAGATTGATACTGTCTTGGCGATCCAGGATGAGCTCAGGATGTTTCGATGAAACATAGAACATTCTATATAGCATCTCCCTGACTTCATTTTGTCTCAGTGACATGAGGTGAAAAGTGACTCTCGACAAAACATTATGAAGTCTACAAGAGGTCTCATCGACATCGTTTGGTCACAGCAATAGTGAATGAAACTAAAGGAGATCTTGGTGAAAGACTTGCTGATGTCTCAACGAATGAATAATACTCTAAGGAAGCCTATCGATGAGACATGATTTTTCTGTTATGTGTTCTTCCTGACTCTGATGGATCACGACGAAAGCAAATAAAAAAAAGGCTACAGTGACAATGAATGAAACAGAAGGGCGTCTCAGTGAGAAAGACTCTTGTGTCTCAGCGAGTGGTTAACGAAATCTCAAACTCTGTGGTCATTTATGGAAACTTCAAAATACAGTTTTAGGCTGACATCATGGATTTGCATCAAATCTCAGAATAGTTACATGACAACATATTCATTGAGTTTCCTCTTTGAGCAGTTGTGTTTTTGATTTAATAGGATGATTTGCAACTCTCTAGATAAGCGTAACTATTGATTTTTAATCATCATCTACAGTCTGTCAGTATTCAGCTTTATATTCAAGAATCAGCAAGAGAATCTGAAGATCTGGTGAAAAACGATTTGAAGATTTCTTCACAACCGACATACTTGAATATGTAATTAAATACCTGTGTTGAAAATAGTAAGGGTTGTCAATTTTTGTAATTCTGAGAGTATCATTCCTTGTCTGTATGGAAATGTATGAATGAACTTTGTAGAAAGATATGTGCTTAACTGAAAATAGAGAAATCCTCTGAGTCACTATTATTGTTTAAAACATAATTTGAGGGGTTGGTACTCCTTGAGATGGGTGTCTCAAAATGAGGGGCTAGTGCTCCTTGAGTGGGTGCTCAAAAATCAGCCTATAAGGCATTGTGAACTTTTGTTTAAAGATTAAGCCTAGAAGGAATTTAGGGAGTGGTTTTTATACCCTAGGAGGGTTTTCCACTCAGTAAAATCTGGAGTCTTCTTCTTCTTCTGAGTTCCCTTTGCTTTACTGTGTTGTTGATTATTTTAGTTCACTGTTTGGTTATTACTTTTCTCAATTCTATTTATGAATGATTACATTCAACTCATGAATGCATTAATCAGAGTATATTGAGATCAAATCTGTGCTATAGTTTTTTGAATTTATGAAAATTTTTCAAATCTATTATAACACTAATTCACCCCCCCTCTCAGTGTCATTTTAACTCCAACAATTGCTATCAGAGCATAGGGTCCTCTGATAGGTTTTAATCTCCTTGGATTGATCTTGGTCTTGGAGGTTGTTTTTAATGGCACATTCTCAAGACGGTGCCTCTGTATCCAGAGCTCCATTATTTGATGGAACTGATTATGTGTTCTGGAAAATTAGAATGGAAGCTTTTCTTGTTTCTTTTGATGTTGATGTTTGGTGCATTGTTTTAGAAGATTACAATGTACCAGCCACTATTCCCACTTATGCTGCTGAAAAGAAGAAGTATGAAACAAATGCCAGAGCTAAGCATGCCCTCTTGTGTGGGTTAACTAAAGATGTGTTCATTAAAGTCATGCATTGCAAATCTACTCATGGAATCTGGGAAAAACTTGAAACTATATATCAAGGGAATGAGAAAGTCAAACTATCAAAAATCATTACACTCAAACATTAGATTGAGGAGTTGAAAATGAAGGATGATGAAAAAGTGGCTGAATATTTCCTAAGAGTAGATGAATTTGTCAATTCAATGAAAGGTCTAGGTCAAGAGGTTAATGAATTTGATGTGGTCACAAAGGTTGTTAGAACCTTACCATCCAAATTTGAATCTAAGGTTTCAACCCTAGAAGAAAAGAAACACTTTGACAAGCTTACCTTAGACAGCCTACAAGGAATACTTACTTCCTATGAAATGAGAACTAGCAAAAACAATTCTACAAGTAAAGAAACTACCTTTAACATTGAAAAGAAAGAAAAAGTCGAAGTCAGTGAATCAGAGTTGTCTGAGTCTAAAGAATCCCATTTTGTTAGAAGATTTAAAAAGGGAGCAGGAAAATATAAGGGAAAACTTCCCTTTAAATGTCTTAACTGTGGCAAAATAGGTCACTTTGCTGCAAAGTGTCCCTATGATGATCAAATCTGTGACAACGAGTCAACTGAAAAATAGCCTATGAAGAAGGCCTTCAAACCTAAACGAAACTTCAATTTCAAAAAGAAGAAAAGTTTGTTTAGTAAGGATGAATCTGAAATTGAGTCTGAAGATTAATCAGCTGAAGAAGATGAAACTCTGTTCATGGCTGAAACTACTCAGCAAAATGATTCTAACACCTTTGACACTGAAGAAGGTGTGGTAGATCTTGAAAGTGAGCTGAAATGAGCTTTACAAGAGGTTAGAAAACTCAAAAAACAAGTCCTAGCTCAAGAACACAAACCAAATCAAGAAATGATCTCTCTGAAAATTCAGCTTGAAGAAGCTAAAAGAGTTGAAGACTGTCTTCGAGAGACTGTAAACTGCAAAGATCAAGAAATTCAAAAACTGGAACAAGAAGCAGTTTGTCTTAGGAAGGAAATTGAAAAATATGAAAGCACTCTAAAACTGAATGAGATGCTCAACAAGCAGAAGATGTACAAAGATAAAACTAGTGTTGGTTTTGAAAAGGGTGAATGCTCAATTGACCATGCAAAACAAAACCCATCTTCTGAAGTCAAAGGTTTAGGTTCAAATCACTCAGAATTTGGTAAGATCATGTTCAGTCTTTGAGAGGTAATAGATCTTCATACAGAGTCAATCCTTTCTTCTATGGTTATTGTTTTTTCTGCAACAAATTTGGCCATAAGGTGAGCACTTGCAGGCTTATGAATCCTAGGTTTGTCTTAGGCAACATTATGGTTTTGTTAGACAAATCAGATGTTTTAAATGCAATGCTTTGGGACATTCTATCAAACAGTGCAGAACTGATCTGCAATCTAAACAACAAAAATTTAAAAAGGTTTGGAAACCTAAGTCTATCAACAACATTGAGCAAACTATGTTGGTTCAAACAACTTTTCATTCCAAGAAAAAGGACTTATGGGTCCTGGACAGTGGATGTTCTAACCATATGATTGGTGACAAGGATAAGTTTGTAAATCTTGAAGATTATGTAGGTGGATATGTTAAGTTTGGTGATAACTCTGGTATTCAAATTAAAGGTAGAGGTTCACTTCTTCTGAATGAAGACACTCCTATCTATAATGTGTACTATGTGGAAGGTCTCAAGCACAATCTTCTAAGTGTTAGTCAAATCTGTGATAGTGGTTATCATGTTCTTTTCACTTCGCAGGGATGTGAGATTAAAAACAAGCTAGGAAAGGCTATTGCAGCTAGAAGGACAAAAGGAAATGTATACAATCTTCTCGACACATCAAGCAACGACAATAATCAAGGTATGTGTTTAATGAGCCAAATTGAAGAAATCTGGTTATGGCATAAAAGATTAAGACACATAAACTTTGAAAATATGGTTAGAATAAGTAAGAATCAAAATGTTAGAGGTTTACCAATACTTAACAAGCTAGAAAATTCTGTGTGCAAAGAATGTCTAAGTGGTAAACAAACTAAAATCAGCTTCAAAACAAAAGAACATTCTTCCTCAAAACCTTTACAACTTGTGCACATTGATTTATGTGGACCAAACAGAACAAGGTCTCTTAATGGTGAAAGGTACTTTATGTTGTTTGTGGATGATTATACTAGAATGGTTTGGGTCACATTTCTTAAGCACAAATCAGAAGCATTTGAAAGGTTTAAAATTTTTCGTAAATTGGTTGAGAAGGAATCTGATTTGAAACTTAAATGTCTGCGATCTAACAAAGGAGGTGAGTTCACTTCTCAAGAGTTTATTGATTACTGTGAACAACACGGCATTAAAAGATAGTATGCTGCAACAAAAACACCTCAACAGAATGGGGTAGTTGAACGTAAAAATAGAACTATAAAAGAAATGGCTAGAACAATGTTAGATGAAGCTAAGTTAACTGATATGTACTGGAAAGAAGTTGTTCATACAACTGTATACATTTTGAATAGAGTGCAGATTAGAGTGAAATATAAACACACTCCTTATGAACTGTGGTATGGAAGAACTACTTCTGTCAAATACTTTAAAATTTTTGGAAGTAAGTGTTTTATCAAAAAGGATGATGATAACCTTGGGAGTTTTCAATCAAAGAGTGATGAGGGTATCTTTTTGGGATACTCAACTCACAAAAAAGCTTATAAATGCCTTAACAAAAGGCTTAACAAGATTGTTGAAGTTGTTAATGTAAAATTTGATGAGAGATCACATTTGTATGCTAAATCTTTGTAGGATAATGAGGAAGAAGAACTTGAACCAGAAATAATTTCAGAAGGAACTGAGACAGCAAGTCCTGAAAAGGTTGCATCAAAAGCTCAAACTAAATATCACCCCAAAGATTAGATTATTGGGGATAAAGATGCAGGAGTTCAAACCAGAAGAAAGGCTACAGAATCTGATGAAAAGGTACAAATAGCTTTCTATCTAGTTACTTAGTTTGAGCCTAAAAATTTTAATGAAGCTCTCACAGACTCATGTTGGCTTAATGCTATGCAGGAAGAAATTGATCAAATTGAGAAAAATCAGACTTGGGAGTTAGTCCCAAGACCAGATGACAAGAATGTCATTGGAGGCAAATGGATATATAGAAACAAACTTTATGAAAATGGTAATGTCATTCGCAACAAAGCAAGATTTGTTTGCAAAGGCTATGCTCAACAAGAAGGTATTGATTTTGGTGAAACCTTTGCACCCGTTGCTAGATTAGAATCTATCAGAATATTCTTGGCTTATTCTATTTATAAAGATTTTACTGTTTATCAAATGGATGTCAAAACTGCTTTTTTAAATGGCTATTTAGATGAAGAGGTCTATGTTGAACAACCTGAAGGATTTATGTGCAAAAATAAGCCTGATCATGTTTACAAATTGAAAAAGGCCCTCTATGGCTTAAAACAAGCAACTAGAGCTTGGTACTCTAGGCTTGACAGTCATTTGCTTTCAAATGGTTTTGTTAGAGGAGGTGTAGATAGCAATATTTATGTTCAAACTGAAGGTTCTGATATTCTGGTTGTTGAAATTTACGTTGATGACACTATCTTTGGCTGCAACAATGTTACATTAAGTAAAAAATTCTCTCAGCTAATGGAATCTGAATTTGAAATGTCATTATTAGGAGAATTAAATTTCTTTTTGGGTCTTCAAATCTCTCAACATGAAAATGGAATATTTCTTTATCAAACCAAGTATGCTAGAGAGATGCTTAAGAAATTTCAGATGGATGAATTCCATCCAGTTAGCACTCCAATGATTACTAGATGAAAACTTACTAAGGTTGATGATTCCCCTGATACAAATCAAGCTGAAAATATATCAATGATTGGCAGTCTATTATATTTAACTGCCTCTAGACCTGACATTATGCAGGCAGTTTGCATTGTTGCACAGTTTCAGGCATCACCTAAAGAATCCCATGTCACTGTTGTTAAAGGATTTTTAAATATATTCAGGGCACTCTTAATTATGGCCTTTGGTATCCTAGAAGCACCAATTTTTCATTGATTGCATATACTGATGCTGACTAGGATGGTTGTTTGGATGATAGGAAAAGCACCAGTGGTGTTGCATTCTTTCTTGGTGATCGTTTAGTGGCTTGGCACAGTAAGAAACAAGAATTTGTTTCTCTCTCTACTGCTGAAGCAGAATACATTGCTGCCACTTCATGTTGTACTCAAGTTCTTTGGATGAGTCAAACTCTATCTGATATGGGTATTGGAATTCCTAAAGCTGTTTCTATTCTCTGTGATAACACAAGTGCGATAAGTATCTCCAAAAATCCTATTTTGCACTCTCGCACTAAACATATTGCTATCAAGTTTCACTTTCTTTGAGAAAAGGTTTTGGCTAATGAAGTTTGCTTATAGTTTGTTGGCTCTCAAGATCAGGTGGCTGATATTTTTACTAAGCCCTTAGCTAAAGAGTTATTTGAAAGTTTGAGACTTCGATTGGGAGTTATCTCTCAATCTTTACTTCTCTGATTTTTCATACATTGGCTTAGGGGGAGCATGATATATGTTTTGATTCACTTATAGCTCTCCTACAATCTTGGTTGCTGCACTCTGTTATTTTTTTTGCAGCTATTTCTCATGGTGTTTTGATTGGCTTCTTAGTGGTGTTCATCTATTCTTTTCCTTGAGGCAAAAAGGGGGAGAGTCTTTGGTGTTTTGCCATCAAGGACAAAGAGGGAGTTTGTTGAATCTCAGTTGTGTTTACAGTTTGTCCTTGATGAAAAAATCTCTTTTAGTCTGTTCTCATTGATAATCTGTCTCAGGATAGTTCTCCTTGCACATCACAGGTTTTGGATGTTTCTCTTTCAGGCTTATTCATATCGAAGTGAGAATGGCAGAGTCTCCCTGATCCACTTTGAAATGTTTGAGTTGCCTATCGACAAGACATTTTAGATGCCATGGTGATTGAATTTATCTAACAGGCTACTGTCGGCAAGACTTCTCTTTTGTTTCAGCGAGAGAAAAGTGTTCTCTATCGGCATATGTAATACTGTCAGGATGAGGTCTTATCGATTTCATTATGTCTCCCCAATCCTCTTCAGAATGGGCATATCGGCTAAGGAAATCGTCTTCAGTGTAAAGTTTCATCGAGCGCTCTGTGTCTTGGCGACCGACACAAGAAAGTTTATATCGGCATAAGTTATACCGATCGGAGGTTGAATGGGAACATATCGGTAAGAGTTTAAGGTTTCGGTGAAGGGTCATAGTGAAAATTTTATGTCTCCCTGACTAATGCATGTGGAAGTCTATCGGTAGGAGTGTTGTTTTCGGTATGTAGTCTTACCGAAGACATAGTGTCTCACTGATCGTGCACCAAAAGATCTTATTGGTAGAGGTTGAGGCTTCGCTGAAATGTCACAGCGAACATTCAATGTCACACCAATCACCATTGGACAACTTCCTTCGGCAAGACATTTTGGAAGTCTCAGCGAACAGGTGTGAATCCGGGGTGTTTCGGTATGACTAAAATGATCTACAAGATGTCTCCTCAATGGTTTGAAGTTACAGCGACATGTATTGTATAGTTGGTCTCGTCAGAAAGAAAAACCATGTGTCATGACGACCAATGTGTATCATGTGGAATTTTGGTGAAATGTGGGGCAATCTCTATAGCGTCTTCCTGACTATGCATTGTCTTGCCGACCGCTAATGAAGAAATACATTTCTGTAAGACTCATATGTTTTGATATAATGTCATAGCGAACCCGTCAAGTCTTGGCGACAAAGTCTAATGAATGACTTTTGATGAGAGGTTGGTATTATCTCAGCGACTAAGAGTGGATAAATTTTTTGGCCAAACATGAAGCTTTCTACGAAGAGGTCTTCCCGATATTGGTATGTTATAGCGACCCTCATAAGTTAGAAGGGTGCATCAGCGAGAGAAACTTTTTGTCACAGTGACAGACAAGTGGTTGAAGAATCTCAGAAAGTCATGGTGTGCTCTACAGAAGGTCTCCCCGATATCATAATGATATAGCGATGCACATAAGGAAAAAGGTTTCTATCGGTATGAGATTGATACTGTCTTGGTGATCCAGGATGAGCTCGGGATGTTTCGATGAAACATAGAACATTCTATATAGCATTTCCCCGACTTCGTTTTGTCTCAGCGACACGGGGTGAAAAGTGACTCTCGACAAAACATTATGAAGTCTACAAGAGGTCTCACCGATATCGTTTGGTCACAGCGATAGTGAATGAAACTAAAGGAGATCTCGGTGAAAGACTTGCTGATGTCTCAGCGAATGAATAATACTCTAAGGAAGCCTATCGATGAGACGTGATGTTTTCATTATGTGTTCTTCCTGACTCTGATGGCTCATGGTAGAAGAAAATAAAGAAAAGGCTATAGTGATAGTGAATGAAACAGAAGGGCGTCTCACTGAGAAAGATCCTTGTGTCTCAGCGAGTGGTTAACGAAATCTCAAACTCTGTGGTCATTTATGGAAACTTCAAAATACAGTTGCAGGCTGACATCATGGATTTGCATCGAATCTTAGAATAGTTACATGACAGCATATTCATTGAGTTTCCTCTTTGAGCAGTTGTGTTTTTGATTTAATAGGATGATTTGTAGCTCTCTGGATAAGCGTTACTATTGATTTTTAATCATCATCTACAGTCTGTCAGTATTCAACTTTATATTCAAGAATCAGCAAGAGAATTTGAAGATCTGGTGAAAAATGTTTTGAAGATTTTTTCACAACCGACATACTTGAATATGTAATTAAATACCTGTGTTGAAAATAATAAGGGTTATTTATTTGTGTAATTCTGAGAGTATCATTCCTTGTCTGTATGGAAATGTATGAATGAACTTTGCAGAAAGATATGTGCTTAACTGAAAACAGAGAAATCCTCTGAGTCACTATTATTGTTCAAAACATAATTTGAGGGGTTGGTACTCCTTGAGATGGGTGTCTCAAAATGAGGGGCTAGTGCTCCTTGAGTGGGTGCTCAAAAATCATCCTATAAGGCATTGTGAACTTTTGTTTAAAGATTAAGCCTGGAAGGCATTTAGGGAGTGGTTTTTATACCCTAGGAGGGTTTTCCACTCTGTAAAATCTGGAGTCTTCTTGTTCTTTTGAGTTCCCTTTGCTTTACTGTGTTGTTGATTATTTCAGTTCACTATTTGGTTATTACTTTTCTCAATTCTATTTATGAATGATTACATTCAACTCATGAATGCATTAATCAGAGTATATTGAGATCAGATCTGTGCTATAGTTTTTTGAATTTATGAAAATTGGTCAAATTTGTTATAACATTGATTCACCCCCCCTCTCAGTGTCATTTTAACTCCAACAAAAATGTTGGATGACATGAAGAAAGCTTGTGATTATGGTATAACTACAATATTTCAGGTGACTAATGTTTCATCTAGAAGCAACATACATCCAGAAGTCTCAGAAAATTGATACTATGCGATTTTGGATGATATACTTGAGTGTGACTTTAAGTCCTTAAGATTAATTTTGTTCGTCATCCTATGGTATAGGCTACGATTGAATGAAAATGATCCCGAAAGAACTTTTATTGAACATGATAATAAATTTACCATGGTTAATACAAGGTCGATTGAGCGAGCTGAAAATGAGCCCTATGTTCTTCCAAGCCAATGTGAGTAGGTATTTTACTTAGAGGTTCCAGGTAAATTGGGTTGGTCATTTGTTGTTAGACATGATCCAAGAGGAAGGCCGATAAAGTATAATGTGGTGGAAGAAGAAGATACCGAAGAACTAGAAGATGATGTAGATGATGATCAAGATCAACAGTTAGTTGATGATGTCCCTGGCGAAGATGTCGAAGAGGAGGAACTAGATCATGATGATGTAGGAGTTAATGTTCATGAAGATGATATCTGTGTGGATGATGACATTATCGAAACTGATATCGATGACGATGATGATGATATGACCAATCCTTACAATGTCGAATCTGGATCAGATGATACAGACAAAGAGTTGATGAAGAAGAAGATCAAGGACATTGAAATGTATAAGTTATGCGATTATACTATCTATTTGATATTAATTTCTTGATAGAATTATATTTGACTTATGTGGTTACATAATTAATTCATGATGTTTTTAATTTTTATGCCATTACATAATTAATTTAATGATGTACTTTTTAATGTTTGAAAGGTCAAAAAATTAAAACATTTCAATAGTGATGTTAACAACCTTAAAATTATTGTGTTTTATGTTTCATGTGATTATAAAAGATTAAAAAGTTAGTTGTAGAGGTGGTTGTTCAGTGGTTGACATGTAAAGGCCTTTAAAAGGCATAAAGTGATCATTGTAATGGTTGAGGATGGTTGAGGATTTAAAATACAAGCTGTTGACATTCAAAAATCTGTGTTTTTCTTCAAAATTTCTATATTTTTCCTGTTATGTAGCACTGTACGGTCACATGCAGCCATATTTTGATGTGAAATCAATTCTAGGTCATGAAGATATGTATTATCTTTGATTTGAATCTTATTTGAGGGCTTAAGGTGTTGATTTGAATTAGAAAGCTTCATTTCTTTGCATAAAGCCCAGTTACCCTATTTTTTAGGGTTTTGTAGTCCAAACATGATATAAAGGGGCTCTTACACTTTTTGTGATTATTGTAGCTTATGTAAGAGGCCCCATGGATACTGTTGTAATTGTAGGATGCATGAATAGGGCATAGGATGAGAAATAAAGAAGGTATAGCTGTTGTCCTCAAGAGTTTTATGAAGAAAAGCATGTGAAATGAGAGGTTCAAGCCTAGGTTTCAACAAAATATGTATGGGAGATCTGATTTTATGAATTTTTATCCATGCGTAGACCTAATGGGTTGTTTCTTCCCCTCTTACCCTATTCCCCTCTCCCTTCCCACTCCTAACTCTCTCTCTCTCTCTCTCAAGTCTCTCCCTCCTACCCCCTCTACCTCTCTCAAGTCTCTCTCTCACTCATCTATCCTCTATCTCTCTTCCACTCCCTCCCTCTCTCTCATGGTCTCTCTCCCTCCTCCCTTACACTTAACCCTTAGCCCTCCACTACCCCCTCTCCCTCTCTGGTCTCTCTCTCTCACTCACTCACATCTCTCTCCCCTCTACCCTTTTAGCCATCTACCTGATGGAACTTCAAAGTTTTATCCTGCCTTATGTCTCTAGTCATCTATGGTGTTTGGGAAAAGCCTAGGGTTGGGGTTTTACCTTTGTCTTCATGTAAAACCCTAGTATTATCTTATGCCTTAGGAAGGATCTATTTAGCCGTGACTTTTTGGGAGGGTTTTTAAAACATCTTAAGTCCTATCGCTTCATCTAGGTCGGGCCCCCTTTAGTTTTATCATTTTATTTCCTTCGTTTAATTTTATTCTCCTAAGTCTTGGATGGTCTCATGCTCTCTCATTTAAGTGATAACTTATGTCATTTTTTTCGTTGGCCTAGTGATGTCCCCTTATTCCTTTAATAAATGTTTTTATTTTGTAGAGGGACAAGTTTGCATGACCGTTGATCAATCATCATTTGATCTCAGTCGTTCCCCACCATCCCGCAATGACCCCACCAAACTTTCTTGGTTGATCGCGATATCACGGGAAAGTGCCACGTGTCTCGTCCGGTGATGCCGAAGGGATGATAAAATACTTTGATGCATCTATTTGATTTTAATACATTATGCACTGGGTTACTAAAGTGTTTATGAGATGCACGTGCTTCAAATCAACACAAATGTTATAATCTCAATAGGAAAGGTGCTCAATGGTTAAAGATAAAGTTGGCGACTGTGTTGGATGAATTGGATTGTCGATGGTTGAAGATCCATGGTTACCTGCCATCGCGTGATCAGAAGTTGCGAGGTTTTTATCGATTGCGATATCGTGGGCGAGCACAACGTGGATTTTGTTGGCAATGCATGGTATGGTGGGCCCCTTGTTTCCATGCTGGAGATTATGTCAGTTTGATTTGAAGGCAGTCGTTCGATGATCTAACCAAGGTGAAAGATCAATAGCCAATATTTGAATCTGCATCGAATGCGATTGGAGTTGTTCGTGCAGCGCATGAGTAAGCTTTAATGGTAGACATGGCATCTACTGCTAGGGTTTGATCAAAATAAAGCAATTTTTCTTTTGCTTTTGGTATCATAAAGAATTCAAAATATCTTTGTGGAGTAGTTGCAGAGCCAAGGACAAAGTTACAAATTCTTACAACAAGAATTTGGGTTTCTGCAAGTGCAAAGCCATGAGTTCATTTTTGTATCTCCTGGTTATTTTGAATTTGAATTTGGGGGAAATTTGTTGTGTGCTTGTAGTAGGGCTTGTCAATAGTTGTTTTAGGGCTATAAGTTAATTGAATTGTGGGAAATTGCAAGGTTTTGTTCTGTAATTTCATATTTTGTTAAGCCCTAGTTTGTTTAAGGTTTGAAATAGCAACAAAGCCCTAGTTTACTCAGGATGGCACCGACAAAGCAACACTCTGGCCAGATTGATTATTTAAGTAGAAACTTATATGATGATTTCCTGGATCAATTGCCCTTGTCGACAAATGATAGGAAGAAGGGGTTGGTCTTGATGCAAGGAAAAACTCTAGGGGAGGGATTAGTATATAATTTTTCTAACATAGCTAATGCTAGGGTTCCTCTTACTGGTCTAGAGATGTTCAGATTATGGTTTGGATAGAGGAATTTTCCCCACCCCTTTTCTAATGGTTGGATGTATGATATGGGGAAGTTAGTGGTACCGAATGTGTTCCCTGATATAGACTTGCTTAGGGTAGTGGCTGCACGATATGACCTTTTCACACGGGTGATTCAAGATAATGATGGAAAGGTTCTGTTAAGCATCAATAGAGAGGAATTCCGACATGTTTTTGATCTGAGTGAGCCTAGTACATTCTTGGTTCCTATTGATCTTGAAGAGATGAAGCAGGAATATGGGAGGTCAAAATCACTTTTTAGAGCTAAGTTGCTCCCACCTCATTTGGCTAGGGCAGGAGGTTCAAAATTCCATATTAGCCCTAATGACTAAGAACCTTTCAGATTGAATTGCTTTGCAAAGCATTTCTTAGCTACCTTTTACTCATTGTGCCAAATTTTGGGTTTTCACCCCAACATGGTGATGCCTCTTGCTTACATGTTTATTGGGGTGCAAATACAACACCCTAATTTCTTAGTAATTTATGATTTTGCTTCTTTATTGGCCGAAAAGATACATGAAGGGCTATCAAAGTTGCAGAAAAATGATACAGGAACTCCATTATTCTAGTATTCCATGTTAATGTATATGTTCTTGTATAAGAATGCTGAATTCTTCTCTGAGAAGATGGAGTTAAGGCAGTGGGTTGATGGAGAAAGATTGTCGGTGCAGGTATGGAATGCAGATTTATCATGTAATAGGAAAAACACCAATTATGTGCATTTTGACAATTGTTTTGCTTCTAGATTGAGAGTTAGGTTGATGGTAAATTTACCCAGGATTCCTGAGGAGTTGCATGATTTCCTCAGACCAAAGGGGAGGAAGCCAAAATTGAAGGTTTTCCATAACTGGGGTGATAGCATTCCATACCCAGTCAACACTGTCTTGATGGTGTCTAGTTTTTAGGGGACCCCTCATATATTTCCGTACAATGTGCACCAAGAGTGGGGTTTGCAGAATTCATGTGTTAGATTGGTTGTATCCATGAGGACAACCTTACTGGGAAAGGTAAAGGAACATTCTTCCCGGATTACATTGTAGTGTCAGATTTTGTTTTTTCAAAGGGAGGCTAGATACATTTTGGGAAATTTTTTGAGGAATACCATTTAAAGTGTGGCCCCAAGTGACAACATGATCCTGAGGGCTTCTTTGCTCTTTTCAGGAAAAGGATAAAAGGTGGTAAGTTTGTGCATGAGTTCAACTTCCTTGAAGACTTGATTAGAAATGAATTTGACCTAAATAGGCAGGAGTTGAACAAGGAGAAGTGGGTAGCTTATGACAAGCTATTGGCTATTGTGCACAAAATGGATCCAAAGTATGATCCATTGATGGAGTTCAGTCCATATCATAAGAAAATTGACTTCTTGATGGGAAACTTCAAAGAAATCATGGGCACCTTGATGACCAAAAAGATAAACTTGGAGTCAGATTTGGGCATACAAGAGCAAGATGCCAAGCCAATTGAAGTGAGGCCAGCTTACCAACCTATAGAAAGATGGTCTATTTACAAAAGGAAGAGAAATGATAGTAGTGATGAAGAAGAAGAGGATAGAAAGGAAAAGAAAATAATGAAATTTCCTACACAAAAAGGTCCAAAGTTCAAAACACCTGGAGCAATCAAGATTATTGACTTGGATGCATCACCTAAAAATAGTCCCTCACCACCACCATCAGAGCCAAGCCCTAAAAGGCAAAGAATTGAACAATCACAAGAGGATTTAGTGGATGAGATTGTTGTCACTAACCAGGACATGCAGATGGGTATGCCTTCCCCTCCTAGGCTAGCTGAATTGGTTCTCTCTGATCTAGATATGAAAGGAAAATGTGTACAAGATGCAAGAATGGAGGCATGCAAAGAGTTTCTAGATGAAAATGCATTTGTAAAAACTCTGGTCTTCTTGCAACTAGTATGGAGAATGAAATAGGAAGAATATCAAGATAAATGCAAGAGGAGAAGAGAATTGGGACCTAATAGGTCAGACCAGGAGAATGATGATGAAGTGAAAGTTGAACTAATGGAAGAGTTCAAGAACATCACTCCTGAGGAGGGGAGAAAATTAGTAAATCAAGTTGGTGTCTTGATTTTACCTGAATGGGAAATTGCAGATGTTGTAGCTTTCAATGCTATTCTGAAGTCCAAGCACCCCTTACAAGACTTTGAAGAAGAGGTCAAGGCAACATTGCAAGATTCTACCTTCAGTGAAGAGTGTAGATAGGGAGATAATCAAATCAAAGGTTTAAATGCATTGAAGACAATAAACAAATTAAATCCTATCAAGCACCATGAAGCACAAACTAGAATGAAAATAAAAATAGTAAACAAAGAAACTGCAAACCGATTTTCAAACTAGTGTTGATTGATCTCCATGGCTCTTCTCCACCTGCACAAGGATGCAAGATTTCGAAGGTTGATTGTTGGAGGAATGTTGGTTGCTCAATTCTGCAGCATAACAACCTGATGAAGATGATAGATGGCGATTGAAGACTGATTTTGACAGAGTGAAAATGCTAGAAGAAGATTCGATCGAAGAATGATTTTGACAGCATAAGGATGTCTGAAGATTCTCCCTAAATGGCTTGTGAAAGGTTTGATTTATAGATTTTTGATTTGAACAGAGATAAGATTTGACAAGATTCGATAAGGATTTGATTTTTGACAAAAGAGGAAAAACAATGAGATGAGATAAGATTTTTGAAAGATAGAAAGATTTTGATTTATTGTTTTAAAGGAATTAAAACAAGATAAGATAAGATGTGAAAAAAATAGAAAGATTTTGATTATCTTTTAAAGGAAATAAATCCTGAAAAAGATGAGAAGAATAATTGATGAATTATCTAATTAAATTAATTAATTAGATGCACATGAGTTCAGATTTTGGAAAGAAGGCGAGAAGATTCTTTTAAGATTTTATTAATTAAACAAATTTTGGATTTATTTAATTAATGCTGGATTTATGATTTCATTAATTAAATAATATAAATTATTTAATTAACATTAGAGGAATGGATGGAAATTATTTAATTAACATTAGAGGAATGGATGGAAATGATTTCATTAATTAAATAATATAAATTATTTAATTAACATTAGAGGAATGGATGGAAATTATTTAATTAACATTAGAGGAAGGGATATAAATGATTTAATTAATTAAATAATATAAATTATTTAATTAACATTAGAGAAATGGATGGAAATGATTATGAATTTAATTAAATAAATAAAATTTATTTAATTAAATATATGTTGACATGGGTACCTAGGGCAAAACATGATACAAGGTGTCTAAATGATGCAATGTTGTGACAAGGTATCATAAGATGACAATTTTTTGAAGTCTACATTTTGCCCCTCTTTGAGATGATGTTCGAGATGATTAGATTTGTGTCGAGTAACATCATTTCAAAGAAATTAAGATACAGGTAACAGAAAATGGATGGTGAAGGAAAGATAGGATAATGGAATGATGATACCCCTCGAGAGGATAGGCGGGTTGGACAAACACGGGTAGAGTCTCGAAATGAAATGAAATGATAAATAGGATGATGCAAGATAGAAAGTGGATGAAGGAGATGAATGATACATTATGCTGCAATGAAAGTGAGCAACCATGATGTTTGATTTAGCACTAGACATTATGCACCAAGGTATAAGGACCAAGGTGAAGATGTGTCTCATGCCCCAGTGTAATACAACCTTGTCTAGACGTATGAGGAAAGAGGCTTAGAGCATTAAAGTCCTAATGCACAAAAGGTATTATGTGACCTTAGATGCAAAGGATAATGCAAAAAGATATTCCAACACACACAAGATATGAATATTAGCTGGAATGATACAGATTTGATACAAATGCAAGATAAAATGATAACACACACAAGCAAGCAAGCAAGCATGCACAAATGATACAAAAACAAACAAGGTATTGCCCTTGTCAAGCTGTAAACCATTGATTGATTGATTGATTGATGATGTTGATAGTGTTGTCATTGTTGGGAAGCGATATATCCCTAGAGCAACACAAGGATGATGATAATTGATTGGTTGATTGGTTGATTTGGTTTATGACAAGATTAGGATCAAGACCAAAGGATGTGATTGGATAATTTGACAAGATTGATCGACTTGATTGGTATGGATTAAGGATTGACTTGCATTTGGATTATTGCTCAGAATGATTGAAGATGATTTGATTGATTTGAAGAAACTATTTGTAATGATATGATGATTGATTGGATGATAGGATGTGATGAATTGAATAGAAGAATTGATGTGATTGGAATGATTTAGGTTGAAGTGATTTGATTAGATAATCGATTGATTGAATTGAAGAATTGATTTGATTGGAATGATTGTGATTGAGTGGATTGGATGCAATGGTTTTGATGAAGATGATTGATTTGGTGGAATAGTTGAATGATTGGATAGAAGAATTGATGTGATTGAAATGATTTTATTGCTTGGATTTTTGTTGGATATTTGATTTTTTTTGTATTTTTGGGGATATTTTGATTTTTGATTTTTTTGTTTTTGAAATGTTTTGATTTTTTTGGAATTTTGAAATGTTTTGATTTTTTTTGCATTTTTGAAATGTGTTGATTTTTTTGGATTTTTGAGAATATTTGGAGGTGTCAAAGGATGAAAATTTGAGTAGCCTTTGTGCTAGATACCAATGACAAGGGGAACACCAAGGCTAGGTGCAAGGAGATAAAGGGGATTGATGGATGAAAGGGTGGGTGATGGGATAAGGAATAAAAGGCTCATGATATATGGATGGATGGAAAGGATAAGTCATAGTGAATGAAATGGATGTATGCATAATAAGAGAGCAAGAATGTGATTTCCAAAGACTATGTTGCATAGGAATAACATGCCCCATTCTAGGTACAAGACTTAGGATTTTTCATGACAAAGCTTATGGCAATAGGATAATGATAGGCTTGTTTGGAAGGATGAGGTATATCAAAAGATATCCAAAGCATGTTTCAATATTTTGCCCCTATATCTTCATCAAGATCAAAAGAAGGGTGGATGAATGGACTCAATATAATAGGTATGTATGATGGCTAAAGATGGTAGGATGATATGACATGAAAATGATAGGTTGGATAGAGAAGACATTGTGCCCCCAAGTGTAAGTGACATAGAAGATCAACCTACGCATGATGCCTATTTGCTAGGTTTTCATCATGGTACTTATCCAGGGCGCCTGTTTACCAGGTTTTCACCGTTGGATGAAGGGATTTCTCTTTACTTTTCTTTTATTTTTATTTTTATTTTATTTTTGACTTTTTGACTTTTTGGATAGGAGAAGGGGAATATGGATGGGAGGGACTCAAGTGTCTAGTTCCATGAAAGGTGATAGTCCCACTAGATATGGATGTCATTGCATGGACCATCTCGAGTTCTCATTATGCTCATAGATGTTGGTAAGGAATGACATGAAAGGGATGGATTAGGTAGATGGTAGATTATGAAAGTCTTATGTAAGAATGGATGGGGAATAGTGGATGATGATGTGGATTGAATAGGACTTGTGTAAAAGGATGGATGAAAGGTTTATGCAAAAGCATGGACCATAGGAAGATGGTGGGGAAGATATGTAGGATAGTAATTGAAGGATGGGGAGATGGAGGTATGTGGGATTGTTGTGAAATGGAAGGGAACCATGACCAATTGTTGCACACACTATGATAAACGTTGAAGCTTTTGATTTGGATGGGGTGTAGGAAGCAATGGAGATGTTTGCTTAGGAGGTGGAGGATGTAGTGCTTTTGTTACCCACATAGACTTAGTATTTTTATGATTTTTGTTTGGCTTGTGGGTTTTAGGAATTTGAGACTTTTGAATGGAATGGGAATGTGGGGTGGAAGTGGATGGTTGAGATTTTTGTGATGTAGATGCCTCATTTGACTTGCTTTCCTTTTTCTTAGGTACCCAAACCATTTTAGTTTTGGCCTTTAATTTTGGAGGTATGGGCTCATATAACTTTTTGGATGTATTTTTCTTTGACTTTTTGTATTGATGTCCTAAGGCACAAGAACCCTTAGAATTTTTTACTTTATAGGTAGAGGCATTGAAATTATTGCTTTTGAATCCCATGGGTATGGTGGAATGGGTGGAAGCTTCATGTTTATACATTGTGTGCATTTGTTGGTCATGATTAGGAATGTTAGGGTATTTATGGATGGAGGGATAAGGGGATTGGATAATGGGGATATTAGGTGTTGGGAGAAGTGGAGGTAGATTAGATGGAGGGATATTAGGAGTTGGAAGCAATGGTGGTAGAGTGGATCGAGGGATATTAGGAGTTGGAAGCAATGGTGGAAAAGTTGATGGTGGAAGGTGTATGGTCACATGATTTTGACATTTGTAGGATGATGGAGGGGGAATGGCAACATATGTTTTAGGGATACGATAGGCTTTATGATGGAAAGTGGACTTGGGATGCATGGAGGAAGTACCAACATCTTTAGGTTGTTGTCCTTAGGGTGTATGTCCAAGGCCATAAGAGCGTGGAGGTATTTTGACATGGATGGGCTCCAAAATATCTTGTTTATGAAGGTCTAGACCTTTACCTTGGTTGTTCATGTTTTGGAGTGTGCAATGGACAATGGGACTAAGTGTAGGTGGAACACTAGACACGAGTTCCTTATTGGATGGAGAAAATGAAGCAAGGGAAGATAATGGTTTTTGTTGTTCTAAGGAGGAACATTCATGAATGAGGGTGGAAAGACCATCAAGATATGATGGAGGGCTTGCAATGGGGTCGATAGTGGGTGATGGAGGATCATTAGGATCTTGATTAGCATTGTGTTCACTTAGATCCAATGTATTTGTTTGATCTTCTATGTGTGTTGGGAGGAACTTATCTCATCATGGGAAGTGGATGTTTGTGCATCATGGATGGGTGAGGTGGAAATCTCTTGACCATGGAATGCATAAAGTTGGCTAAGAGGATCATCATGGTCTTCTTGATCATAAAATGGGTCTTGATCAAAGATGAAAGATTGATCATGAACAGTACTAGGTATGTTATGAATGGAATCATTGGGAGGGTGTTGATATTTATGTGGATGAGGGGGTAATGTTTCCGCATGTTTAGGATTGTTCTCTTGAAATACCTCATGACTTATTGGAATGGAGGTGGAAGGGGATTTCTCATGGAAAGACTTGTCATATTCTTGATGGTCAACAATATAGGAGCATGATAGAGGGTGACTTGGACTTACGAGGGGAGACTCTGGAATTGGCTCAAGTGGTTGTGGATGACAAGGTTGGCTTGAAGGACTTGGCATGATGTTTGAGGATTCTTTTGTATGTTTAGGTATACGTGTTGAATGACATGGCGACAGTTGATTCCTTGCTCGTAGCCCTTGGGTCACATCCTTTGGAGGTGTAGAGGTGGAAGGTGTTGGCTTAGGGTTTTGATTTTGATTGGATGATGGTATGATAAAGTTATAGGGTGCATGTGCTAGATTGGTATTTCCCTTGTCAAAGGTGGCATTAAGACTTAAAGGCTCTTGATTTTTTTTCCAAGGTAGACTTGGGTTCCTATGTTCTTCTAGTGATATTGATGGATGTGTTGATGTGGCATTGGCATGCAAAGAAGTGGATGGATTAGATTGGTCAATTGTATTTGATGGCTTAGATTTGGGCTTCTCAAAAAATCCAAAAATATTGAATTTGGATGATGTTGTTTTTGGAGAAGAGGTTACATTCATATTTCCATCAAAGGAATTCTTAGTTGTGCCCCCTTGGATTATGAATTTGGGCTTGTTTATGATTATGACCATTTTGATAATTGGTGACTAGGACTAGGTTGGTGATAGTGATGATGTGGAATGATTAGATTGGATGACTTGATTGACTAGGATGAAATGGATAGGATGTGAATGGGTTGGAAGAACATGTAGAGTGACTTGTCTTTATGTGTTTGGTGTTTAGCTTGATTTGACAATGTTTAAATGAATGATCACACATGTACACACATGAATCACACACGCAAGACACATAAGCAAATTTGAATTTTAAAATTTGAAGAATGTAATGATGATTATTAAACAAGCACACGTGGAAGACACGTCAACAAGCCCTATAACTAGTCAAGTGGGGTATGGCCAATTAGGTCTCAAGATAGTTTGCACAAGGTTGACTAAGGATGATTTGAAAGCAAAATCTTGCCACACAGCCGGGAGAAAGGGGTAAACCACCCTTCACCTTCACTTCCCAAAGGTATAAAGTTCTTTGGGGCTTAGCCAAGAGTGATAAGATTTTAACTTCCAAACAAGCGTGTCTTTCGATTCACACTTCGATTGAGGTTGTCCCTAGGGGTGATGAAATCCCCTAGCAGGCCTCCTATAAAGGGGTTGACAAAAGAAAACCAAGTGAGGTGCTTGTGATCACACACACACTTTATTCACGCTCACAATAATTAATTTCCCTTAGATTATAAATGAAATGTGTGTAAAATAGTTCAAGCACTTGTTCTTTTTAGATCCCAAATCAAGATGTGATGGAAGACAATGGTTAATTTTAGCCTCAATTTTTTGATATGTGATTGAAAACAAGATTCATTTTAAGAGCCCAAATCCAAATGTGTGACAAACAATGATTAAGAGATGAAGGATGAAACGAGTGCACCTAGTTATTTTTTCTTTCCAAATTATTGTTGTGAGTAATATTGCTGCTACTAGAGCTCCTTATGATCACCTACAAGATAAAAAAATAATATTATAATGCAGCCAAAGAAAAGAAAAAGAAAAGAAAAAGACAAGTTTATCAGAAATTTTCAATTTCAGATACTTTTGACATAGCCGAATTAGATTTTAGCATTTGACAAATTTTTTGATCTGAAAAATGAAAAATCAAAGAAGAGACCCCTACTAATTTTCTGAGAGCTTTCCAGAAATGTAAAGAAGTAAGAAAAATTCCCTGTTTTGCTCTTAGAAATGCGGATTTATGAAAAACATACAGAAAATGAAGATTGAATTTTTTCGCATTATATTTGACCTCCAAACTAAATCTGTAAAACATAGACCACTATTAGAATTTTACGAGCTTTCCAAAAAGGTAAAATTTTCTGAAAAATTCATCGATTTGCGTCCAAAAAATCAAATTTATGAAAATAATTAAAATCGAAATAACTTCCACAAAAATGATCATAAACCCTTTTTTTTTTTACTGTAGCCTCTTGAAATGATGTACAAGGTTTTGTAAAAATATTGTAAAAAAATTCGAAGTTGTGTAGAAGATATGAAGAACTTTGTAAAACCTACGGTTTTGTCCAAAAACTAAAAGATCTGCAACACAAAATCAATAAAACCTTCAAGAAGCAGTGTTAAAAGCCTTGTATGCACTAAATAAACCCTTGTATGCACTACAGAAACCCTTGGATTCTCTAAAACGAGAATTTTTGTCAGAAAGCCGAATTTCAGAACGCGAAATCCTGTTAGAAAACCTGCAGATAAATGTTAAAAACGGGGCAAGGCCCCACGGTGGGGGCCAAAATGTAGATAGGGAGATAATCAAATCAAAGGTTTAAATGCATTGAAGATAATAAACAAATTAAATCCTATCAAGCACCATGAAGCACAAACTAGAATGAAAATAAAAATAGTAAACAAAGAAACTGCAAACCGATTTTCAAACTAGTGTTGATTGATCTCCATGGCTTTTCTCCACCTGCACAAGGATGCAAGATTTCGAAGGTTGATTGTTGGAGGAATGTTGGTTGCTCAATTCTGCAGCATAACAACCTGATGAAGATGATAGATGGCGATTGAAGACTGATTTTGACAGAGTGAAGATGCTAGAAGAAGATTCGATCGAAGAATGATTTTGACAGCATAAGGATGTCTAAAGATTCTCCCTAAATGGCTTGTGAAAGGTTTAATTTATAGATTTTTGATTTGAACAAAGATAAGATTTGACAAGATTCGATAAAGATTTGATTTTTGACAAAAGAGGAAAAACAATGAGATGAGATAAGATTTTCGAAAGATAGAAAGATTTTGATTTATTGTTTTAAAGGAATTAAAACAAGATAAGATAAGATGTGAAAAAAATAGAAAGATTTTGATTATCTTTTAAAGGAAATAAATCCTGAAAAAATGAGAAGGATAATTGATGAACTATCTAATTAAATAAATTAATTAGATGCACATGAGTTCAGATTTTGGAAAGAAAGCGAGAAGATTCTTTTAAGATTTTATTAATTAAACAAATTTTGGATTTATTTAATTAATGCTGGATTTATGATTTAATTAATTAAATAATATAAATTATTTAATTAACATTAGAGGAATGGATGGAAATGATTTAATTAATTAAATAATATAAATTATTTAATTAACATTAGAGGAATGGATGGAAATGATTTAATTAATTAAATAATATAAATTATTTAATTAACATTAGAGGAAGGGATATAAATGATTTAATTAATTAAATAATATAAATTATTTAATTAACATTAGAGAAATGGATGGAAATGATTATGAATTTAATTAAATAAATAAAATTTATTTAATTAAATATATGATGACATGGGTACCTAGGGCAAAACATGATACAAGGTGTCTAAATGATGCAATATTGTGACAAGGTATCGTAAGATGACAATTTTTTGATGTCTACAAAGAGTATGAAACTTTAGCAATTTGGGCTTTGGCCCCTCAAGGGAGAAAGTCGAATGTTACTAATATTAACCCAAATCTAAGAGGAGGGTTGATAATAAAGAGAGCTTTAGAGACCTCAACCACAAAGGCTACTAATTTGATTGTAAATGTGGCCAAATTGGCCCAAAAGACTGTTGAAAGAGAGGAGGCTGAAAAGAAAAGTTTAATGGAGAAGTACAATGCCATAATTGAGCAATATAGCAAGATGCAGCAAAGGAATGTTGAATTGAAAACTGAGGTGGATAGGTTAAAGAACAAGTAGATTGGGGAGACATCAAGTGCTCCAGGGATTAGAACATTGTCTTCCACATCAAGGTCAGTGCCTCTTGCTTCTCCTATTGTGTCTACACTAGGGTCTCCCAATCAAACTCCTTCCCTTAGCCCTACTTTAGAGCTAATTGATGAAGAAATGGAATACTTTGTTGATCCTTCAAAGAAGCAACTAATGCATAAGATTTCAAAGTTACAAGCATCCTTGAAGGTGAGTGAGGAGGGAATATTCTTAAAGCAAAGGGAGGTTGTAAATGTTGTATTGAGACATTTAAATGAGAAATTTGATGACAGATTGTCATCTGTGCATTCTTTATATTCTTTATTATTAAGTTCAATAAAGAATATTGATAGGGATCAGGAGGTTGTAGTACCATTAATTGAAAGATGGATCCCTAGGGCCAATGATCTTGACATCATGTATAAAGCTTCAAGGTTTGATGTAAATAATAGGCCCAAATCATTAAGGCCTACTCAGGTATTAGTTAAGTCATTACAAGGTTTTCAGACCTTACCAGATGACTTGAGTAGGAAGATCAGAGAATCGGTGAAGAACTTTGATGATTGGAGCGACACATTGCTACTTGACATAATTGATGAGCAAGGAAATATTAGGTCACTCCAACAATGGCAGGATCAGGCAAATGAAGTCATCAATTGTCAAATTAGATTAATTTGTGATGACTCAGATTATGATTTATTGGTGAGCTGTATGGATAAAATATTAGCACTAGTTCATTCTTTGAATCTTTTGAAAGAGAAGCGAATCAGGTGTCAGTTAAGTATACACCTTATAGTGACAAGGTAAATGAGGTAATCAATTTTAATTGGCCAATTGATGAGGAATACCAGAAATGGGTAAACGTATATTTAATTGAGGAGGAGTAAAAAGGAGTAGGCTATTAACGGTTGACAAGTTAGCTATTGCAATTACAACAGATTACAGTTTTGTTATTAGTGACAGTCTTGGCGTGGAATTCTTGAAGCTTTGTTGCATCAATAATTCTCAGCGGGCATGATGAACAAGAGGATTCTCCAAGAAATTTCTCTTGTAACAAATTTTAGAATGTCACAAAGCAGTCAAATTGGCTGGTGACACATGTGCTTTCTAGCTTGATGCTTGTTTGCTCCTTCATTTCTATAAGAAGGATTTCAAGGCTAGAAGTATGGGTTAGCAAGTTAGATATTTTTTGGTCGAGTCTAGGTAGAGTTGCAGAGCAAATTGTAAAGTTTGATGGTTTTAAGGAAAATGCAATTTAGGTTTTGAGTCATTCTGTAGTAGGTTTTGAATTCATGGGGATTTGATGTTTTATGACAGTACTGGCATTTGAATTGAAATGATTAATTCAAACTCATGTCTCTCCATTGTACATGCGTATCTGAATTTTGAATAAGATAATCAAGGGTTGTCTCGTTCATCTCACTATTGTGGTGTGTATGATTTTTTTTTTGGATTTAATTCAAGGAATTAATTAAAATTCTTGAATGGGATTGTAGGTGGCTATGTTCTGTATAAGGATTTGATAAGTACTATTGGGTTAGAATACATGTTGATGAAATTGTAAAGCAATGTTCTCAAGGATCTTATATGTTATGTGTTAAATTTGTTATAAACCCTTAGATGTTTATGAATTTGACTCCCTCAATGGATATATGGCACTGATCTAAGTTGTACTAATTTGTATGGTTCAGTATTTTGTTTGTCTTTACCTAGCGCTTGCTACAAATTACAAATCAATGACTATTTTACACTGTGGAATGTGTTGTAGTTATCTCATGCTCCAAATAGTTTATATTACTGATGAACAACCAATTCTATTTAGTATTATCCTATTATGTTGAGCTATTAAATGAGATTATCTGTTGTTGTTAATGTTGTTTACGATAATGGTGCAGAGGTTGTAAACGAATTAAGGGATCACCCTCCCAGGTCTTGTAGAGCCCAAAGTGTAGGAGGTCTTTAAAATCCTCATCAGTTGGTCCATAAGTGAACCTTAACCATAAGTGAACTTTGATCCTAATTAAATCATAACCCTAACCATACTACAATTGAACCCTAATGCTAAGTGAACCTTAACTGTAATCCTAACATTAAAACTAATGCTAATTTAACCCTAACCCTACAACTAACATAAAAGATTTATTTTGTAACCCTAATTGAACCCAAACTCTAATCATAATTACACTCTAACCCTAATCCTTATCCTACTTGAACCCTTAACCATAATTGAACCCAAACCGTAATCCTAATTACACTCTAACTCTAACCTAAATTAAACCCTAACCATTATCATATCACTAATTAAACCTTAACCATTATCATATCACTAATTAAACCCTAACCCTAATTTTAATTGTAATACTAATTGAACCCTAACCCTAACCCTTATTAAAACCTAACCCTACTTGAACCCTTACCCTAGCCTAAAATTAATCCTAGCCCTATCCCTAATTGTTCCTAAAATTAATTGAACCCTAACCTTAGTTGAGTCCTAACCCTAACCCCAACCTTAATCCTAACCTTTTCCCAAAGCTTTATCCTATAACCCTAACCTAATCTTAACCCTAGTTTAACCCTAATACTAATTGAATATAAACCCTAATCTTAATGCTAATTAAATCCTAACTGAATATTAACCCTTACTGTAATTGTAACCCTAACTCTAATCCTAGTTGTATTCAAACCCCAACCCTTACCTTGATCCCAAACTTTATCCTAAAACCCTAACCCTAATTTTAAACATCAATTGAATCCTAACCTAACCATAGTTGAATCTTAACCATAATAATTCCCTAACCCTAATACTAATTAATCTCCAAACCTAACCCTAATATTAACTTGTAGCTCATAATCAAAACCCTAATTGAACCATAATTCTAACCATAACCCTAATGTTGAACCATAATCAAAACCCTAACCCTAAATCCCTAGTTGAACTATTTCCCTAACCTAACATTAACCCTAACCCTAACCCTAATTGTATTGAACCTAATTGAATCGTAACCTAACCCTAACCCCTAACCCCAACCCTAAACTTTACCCCATGTTTTATCCTATAACACTAACGCTAACCACAACCCTAATTGAACCCTATCCTAACCCTGACCATAATTGAACTATAACCCTAATTAAACCCAAACCATAACTCAAACCCTAATCCTAATTCTAACCCTAATGTTGACCCCAAGATTCATTTTGAAACCCTAACCCTAACCCCAACCTTCACCCTAATGTTGACTCCAAGATTTATCTTGGAGCCCTAATTGAATCCTAACTCCAATTGAACCCTAACCCTAATTAAATTTTAATCCTAAACTTAAACCTAACCATAATTGAATTCTAACCCAAAAGCTTATCTTAATTATAATCCTAACCCTAATTATAACCCTAATTCTAATTCTAACCCTAGCTATAATTCAAACTCTATTCATAATTATAATTTTAATACTAACCCTAATTCTAATGGTGACCCTAATTTTAATTGTAATACTAATTGAATCCTAAACCTTATTAAAACCTAGTGCTAATTTAACCCTTACCCTAGCCTGAAATTAATCGTAGCCCTAACCCTAATTGAATTCTAACCCTCACCCTAGTTGAGTCCTAATTCCCCAACCCTAATCCTAACCTTTATCCAAAGCTTTATCCTATAATTCTAACCTTAACCCTAATTGAACCCTTTTGAACCCTAACACTAATTGAATCCTAATCTTAATTGAACCCCAACCCGAATGGAAATCCTAATTGAACATCAATTGAATCCTAATCCTAACCATAGTTGAATCTTAACTATAATCAAACCCTAAGACTAATTAATCTCTAACCCTAACCCTAACCTAACCCTTTTTCTAACTCTAACCCTAATATTAATTTTTAAACTTTTTTTTATGTGTAATAATAAATTAATTATAGTTTCTTTGTATTTAATTTTATAATTTTAAATTGATTTTATATTTGCATTTATTATGAAAATCCTATCTTATTTTAATAGTTTTGTACAATAAAACCTTTAGTAAAAGCTTAAACTAATAATATTGAATATTCTTTATGTCTTAAATAAGGTAATTAAGAAACAAATTTTTATGTGTAATAGTGAATTTAGGATATTCCTTTTTTATTTAATTTTCTTTTTCTGATTTTAAATAAATTAATTTATAACTTAAAAAATTATAATTATTTTTCATTCCTTAACAATTTTATTTCTACTCTATTATTTAGAAATTATTTTATTTCTATTTTATTATTTCTTTTTTAATTTTAAGTATATTATTTTAGAAACTTACTTTTTATGTGAAGTAATTTAACATATTATTTTTATATCTTATTTTTATAAATAATTATTATTATATAAAAAATCTCAAGAGATATCTTGTTTTTTCAAAGAAGATATTAATTTAGAGCAATCAAAATCATTTTTTAATTTAAAATCATCCCTCTTCTTTGAATACTGGCAGCTCGCTCACCTGTGATATTGTGATCGATAAAGACCTCACAACTTCTGATCACGCAATGGTGGGTAACCATGGATCTCAACCATCGGTAATCCTGTTCGTTCAACACAGTCACCAGCTTTGTCATTAACCATCAAGCACCTTTCCTACCGAGATTATAACATCTCTGTTGATTTGAAACACATGCATCTCATAAATGCTTTAGTAACCCGCTACATAATGTATTAAAACCAGATAAATGTATCAAAGTATCTCTATCATCTCTTTGGCTTCATTAAATGAGCCATGTGGCGCTCGCCCGTGATATCGCGATCAACCAAAATAGTGTGGTGGGGTCATCACGGGATGGCGTGGAAGAACTGAGATCAAATGATAATTGATCTATGGTCACACAAACTTGTCCCTCTACAAAATATAAAACATTTATTAAAAGAATGAGGGGACATCACTACGCCGATGATAAACAATGAAATAAGTTGTTTTTTAAATGAGGGAGCATGAGACCATCCAAGACTTAGGAAATAATAAAGTCAGGCGAAGGTAATAAAATGATAAATCAAAAGGGGCCCAGCCTAGATGAAGCGATGGGGCTTAAGTTGTTTTAAAACCCTCCCCAAAAAGTAACGGCCCAAAAGATCCCGCCCAAGGTGTAAGATAAACACTAAGGTTTTACATGAAGACAGGTAAAATCCCAACCTTAGGATTTTCCCAAACACCATAGATGACCAGAGACATAAGGAAAGATAAAAATGGAACACAAAGACCAAAATTTTGAAGTTCCATCACAAGGAAAGGTCTCCTCCCTTCTTGGTAGTGATAACCTCCTCCACACACAACCCTTAGAAATTATGAATAGAGGAATATAATCTTTGAAGAAATCAAATTTGATTCTCTCCTACCTGATTCTTTTAGTTATTTTATCCTTACAAACATTTATAGTGATTACTAGAGGCACATAGACCAATTCTTCATAATAGAAGAATTTGATCATACTTTTCCAATGATGGCATTATGAGAAAACCTTAGGTTAAATGAATAATTCATAGCTAAGTTCTTTAAATCATGTCCAACCATATAAGAGAAGACCGCTGCTATGTGTACCTGGATACCATGGAGAAATGCTCTATGGGCTCTTTCATCAATCATCCTACCTTAAAACACACCAAAAGTCTCCTAGCAATTAGACATAGGAAGATTTAAGATGACTTAAAAAAAATTTATTGCCAAAGCATAAACTTATGATGACTTAACCATGCCTAGTACACACTCCCTCCCCATTAACCACTTATACATATGGAAATTAAATGTAAATTTTCTGCTATTTTTAGTCATGTAGGTTTTCAATAAACCACTTGGTGGTGTTTCCCTTCAAGTTTATTTACTTTAATGAAGAGAAAAAGTCCTTTGATTACAATTAGAGAATACATTTGAGGCCTTGGTTGTGTAACTGGTGGACCATAGTCACATTTAACATTTGTTACAAAGTTTGGGAGTTAAAACGTTAAGTAGATTTGATTTGTGATGGACACATTT
>VDFB02086081.1:419935942-419949545 GCA_007258455.2 Sequoia sempervirens
AAATATCCCTAATTATGTAAACTCTACGGAAGTAAAACTTCCTGCAGAAAAGACCATGCTTTGGCATCATAGGTTAAGCCACATAGGAGAAAAAGGTTTAAAAACCTTGAAGAACAAAAACCTGGTTGAGGGGCTTGAAGACTGTAATCTGGAATTTGAATTCTGTGAACACTGTATATATGGAAAGCAGCATCGTGTTTCATTTTATGATAGTCCTCATAAAACTTCTGGTTTGTTAGACTATATTCATTCGGATGTGTTTGGTCCAATAGATGTTCCTTCTTTGTCTAAATCAAGATACTATGTGTCATTCATTGATGATTACTCAAGAAGAGAATTTATATATTTTTTGAAAAGTAAATCAGAAGTGTTCAGTCGATTTAAGGAGTTTAAAAATCTTGTTGAAAATCGACCGTAAAGTTCAATAAAATGCTTAAGGACCGAGCAATGGCGTGAATTTTGTTCGAAGGAATTTGAAAGATACTGTAAAGACCATGGAATCAAAAGACACAAGACTACACCTTACACTCCACAGCAGAATGGAGTTGCAGAAAGGTTCAATAGGACAGTGATGGAGAGGGCACGAAGTATGCTTAATAGTGCTGGTTTGGAAGAAAAGTTTTGGGCTGAAGCTACTGCTACTGCATGTTACTTAGTTAATCAGTCTCCAAACTCTGCTCTTGTTGATAAGACACCTATGGAAGTGTGGTCTGGTAAGAAGCCCTCTCTTAGACATATTAGAGTCTTTGGCTGTGAAGCATATGCACATGTGTCAGATGTAAAAAGATCTAAGTTGGACAACAAGGCTGTTAAGTGTATATTTATTGGCTATAGTGCTAACATTAAAGGATACAAGCTTTGGAATCCTGTTACAGAGAAGGTTGTATACAACAAAAGTGTAATCTTTTGTGAGCTAAAACCTTCCACCTTGGATCTATAGTCAGAGACAGTCAGAAAATAGTAAGGATGTAGCAACAATTCCTCCTACACCAGAGAAAGAGGAATTGAAGATTCAAAACATACCTGAAACTGAGGAGAGCTCAAGCAATTCTAAAAGCTCTAAAGAAGATGAACCTCAGCCTCAGCCAGTGAGGAGGTCAACCCGAGAAAGGAAACAACCAGATAGGTATGGGTTCTCATTAATTGATTCTACTTGTGCCTATGCCTTGATTTCTAGCACTGATGAGCCTAGGACTGTAAAGGAGGCAATTAAAATGTCTGATTTAGATTCTTGGTTGGAAGCCATGGAGGAAGAAATGGCGTCATTAGATAAAAATGAAACCTGGAGTCTGGTGCCCTTGCCTAAAGGCAGAAAACCTGTGGGCTGTAAATGGGTATTTAAGAAAAAGATTGGTCTGGATGGCATTGTAGAAAAATACAAAGCATGACTGGTTGCAAAGGGTTATTCCCAGGTAGAGGGAATTGACTATGGGGAAATCTTTTCTCCTGTAGCAATGCTGACATCCATTAGATTTCTATTATCACTTGCAATAGCTTATGACTTAGAGGTTGAATAGATGGATGTGAAGACAACATTTCTTCATGGTGATCTTAAAGAAGAAATCTATATGTCCCAGCCTGAGCACTTTGTTGAGAAAGGTAAAGAAAAGCCGGTATGCAAATTAAAGAAGTCTCTGTATGGGTTAAAGCAGTCACCTAGAATGTGGTACCAGAAATTTGATACCTATGTATTATCTTTAGGCTTTGTGAGATCAAAATCTGATCACTGTGTATACTATAAAGCTGAAAGTGATCGAGTGCTTGTTATTGCTCTTTATGTTGATGATATGTTGTTCATAGGAAATAGCAAGCTAATGATTTCTGATCTTAAGTCTCAGTTGTTTGCTAAGTTCGAAATGAAGGATCTTGGTGCAGCAAGGTATATTCTGGGGATGGAGATAACCAGGGACAAGAAGAATAGAAAGCTTTGGCTCAGTCAGAGTAAGTATATAAAGACTATTCTAGAGAGATTTTGTATGAATGATTGCAAACAGTTAATTGTTCTAGTCATACAGGGAATGAAGCTATCGTTGAGGACTGTCCAAAATCTCCTACTGAGATGGAGGACATGACCAGTGTGCCCTATGCTAGTGCTATAGACAGTCTCATGTATGCAATGGTCTATACAAGACCAGACATTGCCCAAGCAGTGGAAGTACTTAGTTGATTTATGGCTAATCCAGGAAGAATACATTGGGATGTTGTGAAGAGGGTGTTTAGGTATTTGAAGGGAACTTCAAATTTTGCATTGTGTTACCAGGGTAATTTGGTTGAATCACAAAGGACTTTCAGTATTCGTGGTTATGTAGATTCTGATTGGGCAGGGGATATTGACAAGAGAAGATCCGCTAGTGGATACATCTTCATGTTGAATGGTGGTGCAGTGAGTTGGATGAGCAAGCGGTAGGCTGTAGTCGCTTTCTCCACTACAGTGTTCTAACATTGGTTTTGATGCAGGGGAAATAACAATCTTATGTGACAGTCAGAGTGCCATTTGTCTGGTAAAGAATCCAACTTTCCATGCTAGGACGAAACATATTGATGTACAATACCACTTTGTATGAGATATGGTTGAGGATGGAAAGGTCAGTTTGGGAAAAGGTTGATACTCTAGAGAGTATTCTTGAGATGCATTGACAGAAGTCGGTGAGAACACCAGAACAAGTTTAGGTGGTGTGCCAGTTCAATGAGCCTTAGTACTTCATGCTTCCGATGAAGTAATTTTTTGCATGCTCTGGAGGTGCCTGAATGATCTTCGTCAAGTGGGAGATTGTTGGAAATATGTGCCTCAAACATTACAGGCTGAAACCTCCTTTAGAGCAATGTCGGTGTGACATTCTGATTGTTTGGCCGACTAGCAGTTTGTTTTATCAAATTCTGAACAGGTCGCTGTGACCTAGGTATTGTCTTGCCGAAAGGTCCACTATGGAGTCTATCGCTGTAGCTTGGTGTATTCGCTATGACCTCATAGCGCTCGGGAGAGCTTTGGCCGAAAGGCCATTCATTCGTTTATTAGCGTAACTCTTGGCGACTGGAGTTTCGGAGTGGCTTCAACATTCGGAGAGATGTCTCAGTGAAGTGTTTATCTCTCACCGACATAGTATGTATTGAGGTCTTCGGAATAACCTATATTCACTCGGTAAGATGTCACCGCGAAAGCAAATGTTATGTCGATAGTGTTTGCTTGTTTTGTTTCATTGGGAAGACTTAAGTGTTATCTTCGGTATAACTCAAAGCTATCGAGGAAGGTCTTAGCGATAGAAGAAAACTATGCCGACAGGGACTACTCGAGAGTTATCGATATAACTCTTAGACTTCATTATGAGGTCTGAGCGATAAGCATTTGTCTTGCCGATAGCTGATGGCTATCGGGGTAACTCTTGGTGACAGTCAGTCTTCGGTGAAACATATATAAATCGGTAAGTTCTCTCGGTGATGGACAAATGTTTTGGCGACAGGTGAACACTTCGGAGTAGCATATGAATATCGCTATGAACTCTTGGTGATAGGAGTAAGTCTTGCCAACTTCCATTGGGTGCTTGGTAGATATGGGAACTTCGGTGTAACCTTAGTGTTTTGTCATGACCTTCTGGTGAAAGGGATAAGTCAGAATGACTACGTGATGACTCAGTATATCTATTCGAGCTCGATATAATATCTTGGCGACTACAAAGGCTCTTGGCGACATCAGTAAGAGGTCAATGTGGCATCGGCGAGACACTATTAGTGTCTCACCGAGATGCCAATGTAATTCGAATTCTGTTGACCATGTATGACTTTTGATGTGGCATCATGTGGACAAATTAGAAGAGCCAAATTGGAACCGTTGGGAGTCTGTTCGTTGCGATGGTTCTATGAGGGAGCTCGACAGTCAGGGAACGCCAGGGATATAGTTGGAAATTACAGATGTTTTGATGTTGGATAGTAGTTTGATCAACAGTGAAGTGTGAAGAATTCAAACTGTATCAATGAAGGATTAAAATCTGTAAAGGTTGTAACCTGAAAGTATTCTGTTCGAAGAATGTACATGATGAATGCTGCTGTATAATGACACCAGAAAGATAAGTTTGGAATTGTATGCAACTTTGATTACTGTAATACAAAGTGATTTCTCTTGGTGTGGTGGGTTTTTCTCCCGTAAGGGTTTTCCCACGTATATCTGGTGTTCATGTGTGTTTGTCTAAATACTCTATTTCTGTAATCTGTCTCATAGTGCATCTCAATTAGACTGTAATTGAAAATTTAAAAGTACTTCTACATTCTTTCCTGAGGTATTGACATTAGGAAAAAAAAATTCCGCATCTAGTTTTCCTTACAACTGGGATGGAGGGGAAGATGGAGGCAGGGACGGAGGCCGAGGTGGGGATGATGGGGATGATGGGGATGATGGAGGAGATGATCAGAGACAAAGGAGAGATGGTCAGAGACAGGGCATGAGAGTGTGTCTAGTGTGGCGAGAGTAGCCCTAGATGCTATCCCAAAGGTGGTTGAGGAGGGAGAGAGAAAAGAGGAGGATCAGCTGTGGCAGGAGGAAGAGGAGGAGAGACAGGAGGAGGAGAAGCCGAGGCAGGAGGAGGAGGCCAGATAGGAGGAGGAGGCCAGACAAGAGGAGGATGCAGACGTGCATGTACCTCTAGATGAGGGAGTCGATGGAGAGGATGCCGTAGAGGATGATGATGAGGATGATGACACCATGGATGAGGCTGAGAGAATTCTCAAATGGAGGATGGTGGAGGGAGAGGAGGGGATACCGTCCTCGTCGACATTACCCCAGGATGCCATGATAGACCAGAGGGTGGTGGATCTACAGAGGAAGCTGGATGAGAGTGTGGCAGAGGTCAGGGCACTACGGGCAGAGCTAAAGGTAGCTTGGGTAGAGCAGGATCAGGCAGTGATCCGTCAGCAGGACTCAACTCAGTGGTGTGTCGAGTTTGTGGCGTTATGTACAGGGCCTTCCGGGGACATTTCTTGTGAGCTTTCCATGGTCAGCACGAGGTATGGGTAGTAGATGACTTTAAATGAGTAGGAGGTGCCTCCTAAGCGATGAGATCAGACACTGTCACGCTCATAGATGATGACAGGCAGTGGTCATAGATTAGGGAGTGTCAGTGGCAGCCAAAGTCACACCAGTGTTGGAGGATCCACCTCCTCAGGGCACAGGTCCCACCACTCACACAGCCATGCCTCGAGTCACCATTTGAGCCACAGTCATGGGTCGACCAATTCAGGGCAGAGATCAGTACAGAGGCAGCCACCAGTGGTAGATTCGTCAGCATCATAGAGTCAGGTTGCAGTGACGTCATAGGTGTCCATTACTGTGGAGATGATGCCATCATTGGTTGCACATACAAAGACTGCTACGGGTCCACCCATTATCTCAGTGCCAATCACAGATCCTTAGCTACCACACTCTTCGCCACAAGGGGATGATGAGAGCCTCCCCTAGGGGCATGTTTTCTATACTTGTTTTTATGTTATGACACATTATGTATAGACCATTGAGCTTGCGAGCTCCATTTTTGGGATATTTGTTGACTCTATCCTGTGACATTGTATATTTTTTAGATGATATTATATGATGATGCAGTTTTGAAGCGGCCTACATGTGTGTTATGCGATGTTATTTGATTTATGCATTATGATATATGTAATGTGATGTCTTATGTATGATGTTGATTTATGATGGATGATGGTATTATGTATGTTCTATGATGCTTTCTTATGATATGATGCCATGATGATGCAATGCTTATTTATCTGTTATGCTGATTTTGTAATGATGGTGATAATGATATGCATAATGTATTTACTTGAATGGATGTCATGTTTATGATAATGTGAATGCAATATGCAATGACATGTATACGATTTAATGCTATGGATGATGTATGTATGGACCTAATGCAATGTTTATATGATCATGTATGCACTTATGTTTTTGTATTTCATAGGATATCATCGTGAGATGGATGAGAGAAGATGACCAGACCGAAGGAGATGCATGTTACTTCCTAGACCAAATCCTTCAAAACTCTACCATAGGACTTTAAATTTTATTGCTCTTAATCATCATTGGACAGACTGTTGTAATGGCCAACAAAAACCATGATATGACATAGATCAAGGTGTGCAAGGTCATACCATCACATAAGACAAGCAGTCACAGACAAGGATGATCATGACTCAAACTAAGAGCGTGATTGCCCCAGTCTTTTGTCATAATCAACCACAAGCAGAAAAAGACAAGGACAATTCATGAAACGTTGTTGCTCCTCTAAATCCTATTTCTATGACATCCTTGAGAAACTAGTGGCATGATTTCCAAAATATAAAAATAGAGCCCCTATTATGATACATCATTTTTTTTCTAAATCAAAGAATTAGGATCTTGCTGAGAAACTAGTAATCATGTGTGTCAATCGTCATGATACGTCACTGCTTCTCTAAATCATATTATTGGGATCTCGCTGAAAAACTAATAACATGATAAAAAGCCAAAAGAAAAGTGCCAAGTGTTTTCCAAGTGCATCTGGATATCCATTGTTCTGATGTCAAGATGTCAGGTTTGATGATGTCGAGATTCTGAAGTGTTTAAAGTTTTGATGACGCCAAGATGATGAATGTCGAAGATTGCCAAATTCAGGAAGGACACATCCTGAATAATGTTGATGTCAAGAGGATTGATCCCTAAATGTCGAAAGGGGTCCCTCGAAATGATGACGATGCTTAGGAAGGACACATCCTAAGGCATAAATGATAGAGTTGGTTCTTCAGAAGGACACATCTGAAGAATACTGATGTCAAGAGGAGTGATCCTTAGATGTCAAGAGGATCCGTCAAAATGTCAAATGATAGTGATGATGCCTAGGAAGGACACATCCTAAGGCATGAATGATAGAGGCTATTCTACAGAAGGACACATCTGCAAGGTAACCAAGAGTTGATAGTTTGACTGGTTATGATAATGAAAATTCCTTTAACCAAGTTTTGACCGAAGTTTGGGTTGAGTTTGACTTGTGTTGACTATATGTCGATATTTGTCATAATGATATGATTGACGTGCTGTTGAGATTGTCATATCAAAATAAGTGATTGCCATAATTATTTTTAGAAGTTTATCCATTTGGAAATGATTTGCTTTGACTTGAATACTTTTTGACATGTGTGCCGGTGTAGTGCCATGGACCCTAATGGACTGACCTAGTGTGGCCTCGGGGGCTCATCGATAGATGGCCTTGCCTACGTCATGCACTCAGAGACCTCGTAGTTCGACACGACCAATGAATTTGTCTTGATGACCAAAGATTGTGTCATGATTTGATTTTGACAAACCTAAAAGGACTAATCTAATGTCTCGAGAACTTGAAAGTGAGTCTTGCCTACGTAGCAAATGCGTAGAGACAACGTAGTTCAGACAAATGACAAAGACTGATTGATTGACTTGACTAGGAATGACTCTATTTTTGTGTTTTCGAGTAGTTTGACATTTGTTGTGGTTTTCTTCATGATGTTTTTTGGTTTTTTAGGTTTTTCTTTAGGACATTTTGTGATGTTTTTGGTCTCTTTTCATGACTTTTTGCGATATTTTTGGTCTTTTTTCAGGACTTTTTGTGAAGTTTTTTTTTTGTTTTTTTCAGGACTTTTTAGCAATTTTCAAAACCATGCGTGACATCCACTGCAGTTACATGATTAAATTTTTGCCCCCAATCAGGTCCAAGACTTAGCCAATTTTAAAGCACGTGAAAAGGGTGTGCCTGCGGTACCAGATGGACATTAAAGAGGACTTGATGTCAACTATTTATCAACCATGAGAGGAAGGGTATGATGTCATGGTGATTGGCATGATAATGACAGGAAATGTTTTTCATCCTGGGCCAAGGTAGACAAAGTGACAATAGATGGCAGAGCAATGATTGGTTACCCATGGCGCCTGTTTGTCAGGTTTTCACCATGGTACCTATCCAAAGCACCTGTTTGCCAGGTTTTCACTGTTGGACGAATTATTTTTCTTTACTATTTTTGTCATTTTTCTTATTTTTTTGGTGCTGCCAAAACGCCTGTTTTCCAGGTTTTTATCAAGGCAACGATTTTTTATCATTTTTTTTTTTTTGTATTTTTAATTTTCAGCTCGATCTCCTGATGCTATGCGTAGAACTTTCAGAGATGTAAACTATTGATAGGCTCTGTCAGTTGTTCTCCCTCTAGAGTCACTAGCTGATAGGCTCCAGAACCAAAAGAAGATACAATGACATAAGGACCCAACCAGTTTGGTTCAAACTTTCACGACTTTTCTCTCTCAGCCTAGTTCTTAGGGTTCCGCATGAGGACTAATTTGCCAATGTTAAATTTCCTAACCATAACCTTCTTGTTGTAATTGCGATAGAGACGGTTCTGATACTCTTGTAGATAGTTAAGGGAATTTTTCCTTCTTTCCTCTAGCATCTCCAGCTCGTGCAGGCATGATTGTCTATACTCCTCCTCATTAGTTAAACCCTTCAGGGAGACTCGTAACGAAGGAATTTCAACCTCAATGGGAAAGATGGCCTCAGCTCCAAAGATTAGGGAAAAAGGAGTGGCTCATGTAGGCGTACGAATGATAGTGCGGTAAGCCCACAGAGTAGGGTTGAGTTGTATATGCCAATCACAGCCAGCATCATTGACAGTCTTTTTAAGGATTTTAACAATGGTTTTATTTGACACCTCAGCTTGACCGTTTCCTTGTGGGTAAAATGGAGATGAAAAATGGTGTTGGATGTGAAATCGCTCACATAACTCACGAACGTCTTGGTTTTTAAACGAACATCCGTTGTCAATGATGATGGATTGTGGAAGGCCATACCGGCAAATGATGTAGTTAAGAATGAACTTGGATATTTGTTTGTCAGTTATGTATGTTAGAGGGATGGCTTCGATCCACTTCATAAAATACTTAGTGGCGGGGATAATGAATTTGTGGCCATTGGACGAGGTAGGATGTATCTTATCCACAAGGTCGAGTCCCCATTGAGCGAAGGGCCAAGGAGAGGTGATCGGCCAAAGTTCCAGTGCTGGAGCATGGATCAAGTCACTATGAATTTGGCATTGGTGACAAGTCCTGACATATTCTATTGCATCCTTTTCAACAGTCGGCCAATAGTACCCAAGTCTTGTTACTTTTTTGGCTATAGTAGGACCACTCGAATGAGACCCACATATACCATCATGTACTTCACGTAAGGTTGTACATGCTTCGTTGGTGTCGAGACATTTAAGTAGGGTGTCGTCAAAGCTACAGTGGTAGAGGGTGTCGCTGACGATGGCATATCTTGTGGCTTTTTGAATGAAGGACTTCCTCTGGTTATTGGATAGGTTAGGTGGAGGGGTTTGAGACTTAAGGTAGTCATAAATATCTTGGTGCCAGGGAGAATCAGGACCAACAAATTCGCAGACCATCTCTGACTTCGGAATGTCATAGGCAGGGACCAACAATTGTTCTATTAGGAATTCCAACTGAGGCAGATTGCTTGGAATGTCGAGGAGAGAGCCTATTGTAGCCATTGCATCTGTTGCATTGTTCTATGCTCTCAGAACCTATTCAAAAGTTACCATATGAAAGTACGTTTGGAAACTGTCAACCATCCGTTTGTAGGGCATCAACTTCTCATCTTTTGTGACATAGTCATCATTAACCTGGTTGATGACGAGCTGAGAATCCCCATAGACATGTAGTGCTCTGATTTTCAATTTTATTGCCATTCTAAGTCCTGTAACTAGTGCCTCATATTCCACCACATTATTTTTGCATGGGAAGGAAATGCAAAAAGACTTAGGAATGGAGTCTCCTTGAGGGGTGATGAACAGGATCCCTGCCCTCGAGCCATGATTTGTGTGTGATCCGTCAAGGTAGAGTCGCCAAGGTGACTTAGGTTCCGTATGGAATATCGACTCATCTGGAAAATCTGTCACTAATGGGTGATCACTTTGTAGAGGTGCATCCGCTAGCTGGTCCGCTATGACTTGTCCTTTTATTTCCTTTCTTTCTACATATTGAATGTTGTATTTGCTCAGAATCATGACTTATTTTGCCATACATCCTGTTAATGTTGCCCGACTTAACAAATATTTGAGGGGGTTGATCTTTGCTACTAGTTGCGTCTGATGGCTTAACATATAATGTCTTATCTTCTGTGCTGCAAAGAACACTGCTAGACAAGCCCATTCAATTGATGTGTAGTTTAGTTCATACCCAACCAATGTCTAGCTGCTATAATATATACCTCTTCATTTTTCTTCTTGGTCATTTTGCGCTAGTAATGCCCCTAGTGCTGAATTAGTGGCAGAGATGTATAGGATCAATGGTTTTCCATGAATGGGAGGCATGAGGACTAGCGGTGATAGTAACTACTCTTTGATTTGTTGAAAGGCTTCTTGGAATTTATCTGTCCCTACAAAGGGGATGCTTTTACGCAACAGATATTGGAATTGCTGACACTTGTCAGCCAACTGTGTTACGTTGAATAGATTGTACCCTACCTTGTAGGGTTCTAAGTTCACTGATTCCTCTGGGTGGAGGCATGTCTATGATGGCTTTTAATTTTGTTGGGTTGACCTCAATGCCTCTTCAAGAAACTATGTATCCCAATAGTTTACCTAATGTTACACTGAAGACACATTTCTTAGGATTTAGCCAGACTTTATATTCTTCTAGTCTCTTGAAAATTGTGTCTAACACCTTCAGATGGTCTTTCCTTGTTACTGATTTAACCAATAGGTCATCTACATAATCTTCCATTATTTTATGCATCATGTCATGAAAGATTGTGGTCATAGCCCTCTGATATGTGGCGCCTTCATTTTTGAGACCGAATGGTATGACATTCCAACAGTATGTACCCCATGGGTAGGTAAATGTCATTTGGTGCTGGTCTTCGGGGGCAATGCAAATCTGATTATAGCAAGAGAAACCATCCATGAGGGACAACATCTCATATCCTGCTATGAGATCAACTATGATATCAATATTTGGTAATGGAAAGTCATCTTTTGGGCATGCCTTATTTAGGTCTCTAAAATCTATATAGACGCGGATCATCCCATTTGGCTTTGTTATTGGCACCAGGTTAGATATCCATTAAGCATAATTAATAGACCATATGAATCTAGCATCTAGAAGTTTCTTCAACTCAGCCTTGACCAATAGAGTGACTTGAGGATGCATTTTGCATAACTTTTGTTTAACTGGTTTGGCATTAGGCAATAGTGGCAGATGGTGCAGAACCTATTCTGGGTCTAATCCTGGCATGTCAGCATAGGACCATGCGAAGTTGATTTTACATTTTGCAAAGAATTTGAGGAATTTCGGTCTCTCTTCTTCAGTCAATGATGCAGCAAAGAGGACCATTTTGGGATCTTTTGTAGTTCATATGTTGTCTTCTATGGTGTCTTCTATAAGCATAGTTGATTTCTCTTGTTGTACGGGAAGAAAGTCTAGTCCTCCATCTTTGGGCACCTCAGAGAGGTTTTCACCCATAGATATGTCCTTTGTTTTTATGTTTTTGTCGTCAGAAGGTGCCTTTTGGTTTTCACCTAAAGACGTTTCATTTTTTATTTTATTTTTATTTTTAATTTTGCGACTAGAGGATGGAGTAGTCTCGCCGAACTAGGCTGCACAATCTAGATCAATGGCAAATCTTTCCTTGTGATCACCACTGGGCATTCCCTCACGTAATCCCATAAACTCTGTAATTGCTTCATCATTTTGAAATGTGTCAAGGACTGGTGGGCCTTGTTGATCCTAATTGACTAGATGAGGATAAACTAGGGAAATGCCATCATCAGTGTTGGTGAATTGAGGGGAGGCTACAGAAAGCATGCCGACGGATTCAGTGATATTGTAGCTGATATTATCATCATCCAACTCCAAATCGGACTCTATCCAATATTCCCCTTCACTAGTGTCATATTAATTTTCAAAATAAGGGGTGAAGGACTTAGAGTCATGGTTGTCAGTGTCGTCTATTACTTCCGATGGATTGGACTGAAGGGATTTAGATGGTGGGTCATGTATGTCATGGGGAGTGGTAATGGGACTTTGACTATTTAGTGCCTGATCAATTTTAAATATTTGCCAAAAATTTTGTTCAAAGGTGAGTTCCCCTATTTCGAAAAACAAATCATCGAGGCAATAGTCACTTAAGGATCATTCTGAGCCAAATTCCCACTCTTGGGAGTCAGTTTCGATGACGGTTTCCTTAGTGGTCTCGATACTTTCTGAAGCATGTACTCACTCACTCGAAAGTCCAATGGTACGTCGATCGTCATTGTCAGGCAATCCAAACCCTAATCCAAGATACTTTGGTATTTTGAAAGGTTCTATGGCTCTCTTCGTCCAATTTTATTTCTGCCTAGGCCACTAGTGCCATCGTAGCCCTTAGCCTTCATTATGTCATATCCCTTGCCATATTACTTAACTGGTAATGGGGGTAGTTCGACCATATCTTTATAGAGCCATCCTATGATATTAGCAAGGTCCTCATTACTCATGTCTCCCCATTTGATGAAAACTATTTTTGTTGGAACTTTGAAAATTTCTTTGGGTTCCATTCTAAAACATGGCCGACCATACACCTTCAGAGACTTGGGTATCATTGTGATGCTATATGTTGAGTGCATTTTAAATTCTCCATAGCCGAGGTCTTGGATCTTGACAGTGGGTTCAACCTTAGTGTTTGTGGAAGATGGTGGTGTGATGGAAGATGTGGACGAAGTGGATGTGGAAGATGATGCGAGTGTGGATGGATCAATGTATTTGGAAGACGAGGGGCTAGAAGCCTCTTGATTGATAGGCACTCGATTTTCAGAAATACCCCTTAGGTTGGTACAGTATTGAAAAGGGTCGGGGTCGCCATATATAGTAATTTTTGTGCCGTCAAATGGGAATTTTAAGTATTGGTGATATGTGGATAGAACAGATTTTAAGGCATGAATCCATGGGTGACCGAGCAAGATGTTGTAAGGTAATTCTAGATTTAGGACCTGGCAGGTTGTATCCACAATGACTGGTCCCACTCTGATAGGAAGAGAAATAACGCCTCGTGAAGAGCATTCTTTGTCATCATATGCTTTGATCACTATACTCTTTGTAGGGTCTATGCATGCATCAAAAAACCCTAGAGCCTTAACCAGTTTCAAGGAGCATATATTCAATCCTGCTCTGCCATCTACTAAAACTCTTCTGACCTTGTGCTTATGGATGAAGGTTTCAATGTGCAATGCATCATTGTGGTTGGTCTTAGGTGACGAGTAATCTTGATCAGAAAAGGTGATGTGGTGAGGTGTAGTGAGGTATCCCACCATGGTCTCAAACTGATTGACATCAATGTCCTTGGGGACTGACGACTCTTGCAGGGTTTTATCCAGTATAGCCTTATGCGTGGGAGAGATGCGAAGCAACTCGAGTATAGAAATTTGCACAAGAGTTTTTCCAAGCTGATTGATAAGGTTGAACTGACTCTTTGGTTGCCATTGCTTTATGGTCGGGGTGGGTTTTGACTGTTTAGTAGATGGGCCAGGTATGGTGATTTCGGGTTGCCTAGTGGGAGGCGGACCAGCTATGGTGACCTTG
>VDFB02086081.1:419949645-420145624 GCA_007258455.2 Sequoia sempervirens
TTATGTGAGCGATTTCACATCCAACACCATTTTTCATCTCCATTTTACCCACAAGGAAACGGTCAAGCTGAGGTGTCAAATAAAACCATTGTTAAAATCCTTAAAAAGACTGTCAATGATGCTGGCTGTGATTGGCATATACAACTCAACCCTACTCTGTGGGCTTACCGCACTATCATTCGTACGCCTACATGAGCCACTCCTTTTTCCCTAATCTTTGGAGCTGAGGCCATCTTTCCCATTGAGGTTGAAATTCCTTCGTTACGAGTCTCCCTGAAGGGTTTAACTAATGAGGAGGAGTATAGACAATCATGCCTGCACGAGCTGGAGATGCTAGAGGAAAGAAGGAAAAATTCCCTTAACTATCTACAAGAGTATCAGAACCGTCTCTATCGCAATTACAACAAGAAGGTTATGGTTAGGAAATTTAACATTGGCAAATTAGTCCTCATGCGGAACCCTAAGAACTAGGCTGAGAGAGAAAAGTCGTGAAAGTTTGAACCAAACTGGTTGGGTCCTTATGTCATTGTATCTTCTTTTGGTTCTGGAGCCTATCAGCTAGTGACTCTAGAGGGAGAACAACTGACAGAGCCTATCAATAGTTTACATCTCTGAAAGTTCTACGCATAGCATCAGGAGATCGAGCTGAAAATTAAAAATACAAAAAAAAAAAAATGATAAAAAATCGTTGCCTTGATAAAAACCTGGAAAACAGGCGTTTTGGCAGCACCAAAAAAATAAGAAAAATGACAAAAATAGTAAAGAAAAATAATTCGTCCAACAGTGAAAACCTGGCAAACAGGTGCTTTGGATAGGTACCATGGTGAAAACCTGACAAACAGGCGCCATGGGTAACCAATCATTGCTCTGCCATCTATTGTCACTTTGTCTACCTTGGCCCAGGATGAAAAACATTTCCTGTCATTATCATGCCAATCACCATGACATCATACCCTTCCTCTCATGGTTGATAAATAGTTGACATCAAGTCCTCTTTAATGTCCATCTGGTACCGCAGGCACACCCTTTTCACGTGCTTTAAAATTGGCTAAGTCTTGGACCTGATTGGGGGCAAAAATTTAATCATGTAACTGCAGTGGATGTCACGCATGGTTTTGAAAATTGCTAAAAAGTCCTGAAAAAAACAAAAAAAAAACTTCACAAAAAGTCCTGAAAAAAGACCAAAAATATCGCAAAAAGTCATGAAAAGAGACCAAAAACATCACAAAATGTCCTAAAGAAAAACCTAAAAAACCAAAAAACATCATGAAGAAAACCACAACAAATGTCAAACTACTCGAAAACACAAAAATAGAGTCATTCCTAGTCAAGTCAATCAATCAGTCTTTGTCATTTGTCTGAACTACGTTGTCTCTACGCATTTGCTACGTAGGCAAGACTCACTTTCAAGTTCTCGAGACATTAGATTAGTCCTTTTAGGTTTGTCAAAATCAAATCATGACACAATCTTTGGTCATCAAGACAAATTCATTGGTCGTGTCGAACTACGAGGTCTCTGAGTGCATGACGTAGGCAAGGCCATCTATCGATGAGCCCCCGAGGCCACACTAGGTCAGTCCATTAGGGTCCATGGCACTACACCGGCACACATGTCAAAAAGTATTCAAGTCAAAGCAAATCATTTCCAAATGGATAAACTTCTAAAAATAATTATGGCAATCACTTATTTTGATATGACAATCTCAACAGCACGTCAATCATATCATTATGACAAATATCGACATATAGTCAACACAAGTCAAACTCAACCCAAACTTCGGTCAAAACTTGGTTAAAGGAATTTTCATTATCATAACCAGTCAAACTATCAACTCTTGGTTACCTTGCAGATGTGTCCTTCTGTAGAATAGCCTCTATCATTCATGCCTTAGGATGTGTCCTTCCTAGGCATCATCACTATCATTTGACATTTTGACGGATCCTCTTGACATCTAAGGATCACTCCTCTTGACATCAGTATTCTTCAGATGTGTCCTTCTGAAGAACCAACTCTATCATTTATGCCTTAGGATGTGTCCTTCCTAAGCATCGTCATCATTTCGAGGGACCCCTTTCGACATTTAGGGATCAATCCTCTTGACATCAACATTATTCAGGATGTGTCCTTCCTGAATTTGGCAATCTTCGACATTCATCATCTTGGCGTCATCAAAACTTTAAACACTTCAGAATCTCGACATCATCAAACCTGACATCTTGACATCAGAACAATGGATATCCAGATGCACTTGGAAAACACTTGGCACTTTTCTTTTGGCTTTTTATCATGTTATTAGTTTTTCAGCGAGATCCCAATAATATGATTTAGAGAAGCAGTGACGTATCATGACGATTGACACACATGATTACTAGTTTCTCAGCAAGATCCTAATTCTTTGATTTAGAAAAAAAATGATGTATCATAATAGGGGCTCTATTTTTATATTTTGGAAATCATGCCACTAGTTTCTCAAGGATGTCATAGAAATAGGATTTAGAGGAGCAACAACGTTTCATGAATTGTCCTTGTCTTTTTCTGCTTGTGGTTGATTATGACAAAAGACTGGGGCAATCACGCTCTTAGTTTGAGTCATGATCATCCTTGTCTGTGACTGCTTGTCTTATGTGATGGTATGACCTTGCACACCTTGATCTATGTCATATCATGGTTTTTGTTGGCCATTACAACAGTCTGTCCAATGATGATTAAGAGCAATAAAATTTAAAGTCCTATGGTAGAGTTTTGAAGGATTTGGTCTAGGAAGTAACATGCATCTCCTTCGGTCTGGTCATCTTCTCTCATCCATCTCACGATGATATCCTATGAAATACAAAAACATAAGTGCATACATGATCATATAAACATTGCATTAGGTCCATACATACATCATCCATAGCATTAAATCGTATACATGTCATTGCATATTGCATTCACATTATCATAAACATGACATCCATTCAAGTAAATACATTATGCATATCATTATCACCATCATTACAAAATCAGCATAACAGATAAATAAGCATTGCATCATCATGGCATCATATCATAAGAAAGCATCATAGAACATACATAATACCATCATCCATCATAAATCAACATCATACATAAGACATCACATTACATATATCATAATGCATAAATCAAATAACATCGCATAACACACATGTAGGCCGCTTCAAAACTGCATCATCATATAATATCATCTAAAAAATATACAATGTCACAGGATAGAGTCAACAAATATCCCAAAAATGGAGCTCGCAAGCTCAATGGTCTATACATAATGTGTCATAACATAAAAACAAGTATAGAAAACATGCCCCTAGGGGAGGCTCTCATCATCCCCTTGTGGCGAAGAGTGTGGTAGCTAAGGATCTGTGATTGGCACTGAGATAATGGGTGGACCCGTAGCAGTCTTTGTATGTGCAACCAATGATGGCATCATCTCCACAGTAATGGACACCTATGACGTCACTGCAACCTGACTCTATGATGCTGACGAATCTACCACTGGTGGCTGCCTCTGTACTGATCTCTGCCCTGAATTGGTCGACCCATGACTGTGGCTCAAATGGTGACTCGAGGCATGGCTGTGTGAGTGGTGGGACCTGTGCCCTGAGGAGGTGGATCCTCCAACACTGGTGTGACTTTGGCTGCCACTGACACTCCCTAATCTATGACCACTGCCTGTCATCATCTATGAGCGTGACAGTGTCTGATCTCATCGCTTAGGAGGCACCTCCTACTCATTTAAAGTCATCTACTACCCATACCTCGTGCTGACCATGGAAAGCTCACAAGAAATGTCCCCGGAAGGCCCTGTACATAACGCCACAAACTCGACACACCACTGAGTTGAGTCCTGCTGACGGATCACTGCCTGATCCTGCTCTACCCAAGCTACCTTTAGCTCTGCCCGTAGTGCCCTGACCTCTGCCACACTCTCATCCAGCTTCCTCTGTAGATCCACCACCCTCTGGTCTATCATGGCATCCTGGGGTAATGTCGACGAGGACGGTATCCCCTCCTCTCCCTCCACCATCCTCCATTTGAGAATTCTCTCAGCCTCATCCATGGTGTCATCATCCTCATCATCATCCTCTACGGCATCCTCTCCATCGACTCCCTCATCTAGAGGTACATGCACGTCTGCATCCTCCTCTTGTCTGGCCTCCTCCTCCTATCTGGCCTCCTCCTCCTGCCTCGGCTTCTCCTCCTCCTGTCTCTCCTCCTCTTCCTCCTGCCACAGCTGATCCTCCTCTTTTCTCTCTCCCTCCTCAACCACCTTTGGGATAGCATCTAGGGCTACTCTCGCCACACTAGACACACTCTCATGCCCTGTCTCTGACCATCTCTCCTTTGTCTCTGATCATCTCCTCCATCATCCCCATCATCCCCATCATCCCCACCTCGGCCTCCGTCCCTGCCTCCATCTTCCCCTCCATCCCAGTTGTAAGGAAAACTAGATGCGGAATTTTTTTTTCCTAATGTCAATACCTCAGGAAAGAATGTAGAAGTACTTTTAAATTTTCAATTACAGTCTAATTGAGATGCACTATGAGACAGATTACAGAAATAGAGTATTTAGACAAACACACATGAACACCAGATATACGTGGGAAAACCCTTACGGGAGAAAAACCCACCACACCAAGAGAAATCACTTTGTATTACAGTAATCAAAGTTGCATACAATTCCAAACTTATCTTTCTGGTGTCATTATACAGCAGCATTCATCATGTACATTCTTCGAACAGAATACTTTCAGGTTACAACCTTTACAGATTTTAATCCTTCATTGATACAGTTTGAATTCTTCACACTTCACTGTTGATCAAACTACTATCCAACATCAAAACATCTGTAATTTCCAACTATATCCCTGGCGTTCCCTGACTGTCGAGCTCCCTCATAGAACCATCGCAACGAACAGACTCCCAACGGTTCCAATTTGGCTCTTCTAATTTGTCCACATGATGCCACATCAAAAGTCATACATGGTCAACAGAATTCGAATTACATTGGCATCTCGGTGAGACACTAATAGTGTCTCGCCGATGCCACATTGACCTCTTACTGATGTCGCCAAGAGCCTTTGTAGTCGCCAAGATATTATATCGAGCTCGAATAGATATACTGAGTCATCACGTAGTCATTCTGACTTATCCCTTTCACCAGAAGGTCATGACAAAACACTAAGGTTACACCGAAGTTCCCATATCTACCAAGCACCCAATGGAAGTTGGCAAGACTTACTCCTATCACCAAGAGTTCATAGCGATATTCATATGCTACTCCGAAGTGTTCACCTGTCGCCAAAACATTTGTCCATCACCGAGAGAACTTACCGATTTATATATGTTTCACCGAAGACTGACTGTCACCAAGAGTTACCCCGATAGCCATCAGCTATCGGCAAGACAAATGCTTATCGCTCAGACCTCATAATGAAGTCTAAGAGTTATATCGATAACTCTCGAGTAGTCCCTGTCGGCATAGTTTTCTTCTATCGCTAAGACCTTCCTCGATAGCTTTGAGTTATACCGAAGATAACACTTAAGTCTTCCCAATGAAACAAAACAAGCAAACACTATCGACATAACATTTGCTTTCGCGGTGACATCTTACCGAGTGAATATAGGTTATTCCGAAGACCTCAATACATACTATGTCGGTGAGAGATAAACACTTCACTGAGACATCTCTCCGAATGTTGAAGCCACTCCGAAACTCCAGTCGCCAAGAGTTACGCTAATAAACGAATGAATGGCCTTTCGGCCAAAGCTCTCCCGAGCGCTATGAGGTCATAGCGAATACACCAAGCTACAGCGATAGACTCCATAGTGGACCTTTCGGCAAGACAATACCTAGGTCACAGCGACCTGTTCAGAATTTGATAAAACAAACTGCTAGTCGGCCAAACAATCAGAATGTCACACCGACATTGCTCTAAAGGAGGTTTCAGCCTGTAATGTTTGAGGCACATATTTCCAACAATCTCCCACTTGACGAAGATCATTCAGGCACCTCCAGAGCATGCAAAAAATTACTTCACTGAAAAACATGGGCACTAAGGCCCATTGAACTGGCACACCACCTAAACTTGTCTGTGCTCACTGACTTCGTCAATGCATCTGCAACATTCTCTAGAGTATCAACTTTTTCCAAACTGACCTTTCCATCCTCAACCATATCTCATACAAAGTGGTACTGCACATCAATATGTTTCGTCCTGGCATGGAAAGTTGGATTCTTTGCCAGACAAATGGCACTCTGACTGTCACATAAGATTGTTATTTCCCTTCATCAAAACCAATGTTAGAACACAAACGTTTCAACCATACAACTTCTTTACAAGCATGGGTGGCTGCCATGTATTTAGCCTCGTAGTGGGCGACTACAGCCCTGCAACTTGCTCATCAACTCAGCACCACCATTCACATGAAGATGTATCCACTAGCGGATCTTCTCTTGTCAATATCCCCCTAATCGAGAATCTACATAACCACGAATACTTGCTGAAAGTCCTTTGTGATTCAACCAAATTACCCTGGTAACACAATGCAAAATTTGAAGTTCCCTTCAAATACCTAAACACCCTCTTCACAACATCCCAATGTATTCTTCCTGGATTAGCCATAAATTGACTAAGTACTCCCACTGCTTGGGCAATGTCTGGTCTTGTACAAACCATTGCATACATGAGATTGCCTAAGCACTAGCATAGGGCACACTGGTCATGTCCTCCATCTCAGTAGGAGATTTTGGACAGTCCTCAACAGATAGCTTCATTCCCTGTATGACTGGAACAACTAATTGTTTGCAATCATTCATACAAAATCTCTCTAGAATAGTCTTTATATACTTACTCGACTGAGCCAAAGCTTTCTATTCTTCTTGTCCCTGGTTATCTCCATCCCCAGAATATACCTTGCTGCACCAAGATCCTTCATTTCGAACTTAGCAAACAACTGAGACTTAAGATCAGAAATCATTAGCTTGCTATTTCCTATGAACAACATATCATCAACATAAAGAGCAATAACAAGCACTCGATCACTTTCAGCTTTATAGTATACACAGTGATCAGATTTTGATCTCACAAAGCCTAAAGATAATACATAGGTATCAAATTTCTGGTACCACATTCTAGGTGACTGCTTTAACCCATACAGAGACTTCTTTAATTTGCATACCGGCTTTTCTTTACCTTTCTCAACAAAGTGCTCAGGCTGGGACATATAGATTTCTTCTTTAAGATCACCATGAAGAAATGTTGTCTTCACATCCATCTATTCAACCTCTAAGTCATAAGCTATTGCAAGTGATAATAGAAATCTAATGGATGTCGCATTGCTACAGGAGAAAAGATTTCCCCATAGTCAATTCCCTCTACCTGGGAATAACCCTTTGCAACCAGTCATGCTTTGTATTTTTCTACAATGCCATCCAGACCAATCTTTTTCTTAAATACCCATTTACAGCCCACAGGTTTTCTGCCTTTAGGCAAGGGCACCAGACTCCAGGTTTCATTTTTATCTAATGACGCCATTTCTTCCTCCATGGCTTCCAACCAAGAATCTAAATCAGACATTTTAATTGCCTCCTTTACAGTCCTAGGCTCATCAGTGCTAGAAATCAAGGCATAGGCACAAGTAGAATCAATTAATGAGAACCCATACCTATCTGGTTGTTTCCTTTCTCGGGTTGACCTCCTCACTGGCTGAGGCTGAGGTTCATCTTCTTTAGAGCTTTTAGAATTGCTTGAGCTCTCCTCAGTTTCAGGTATGTTTTGAATCTTCAATTCCTCTTTCTCTGGTGTAGGAGGAATTGTTGCTACATCCTTACTATTTTCTGACTGTCTCTGACTATAGATCCAAGGTGGAAGGTTTTAGCTCACAAAAGATTACACTTTTGTTGTATACAACCTTCTCTGTAACAGGATTCCAAAGCTTGTATCCTTTAATGTTAGCACTATAGCCAATAAATATACACTTAACAGCCTTGTTGTCCAACTTAGATCTTTTTACATCTGACACATGTGCATATGCTTCACAGCCAAAGACTCTAATATGTCTAAGAGAGGGCTTCTTACCAGACCACACTTCCATAGGTGTCTTATCAACAAGAGCAGAGTTTGGAGACTGATTAACTAAGTAACATGCAGTAGCAGTAGCTTCAGCCCAAAACTTTTCTTCCAAACCAGCACTATTAAGCATACTTCGTGCCCTCTCCATCACTGTCCTATTGAACCTTTCTGCAACTCCATTCTGCTGTGGAGTGTAAGGTGTAGTCTTGTGTCTTTTGATTCCATGGTCTTTACAGTATCTTTCAAATTCATCAGAACAAAATTCACCGCCATTATCAGTCCTTAAGCATTTTATTGTTTTACCAGTCTGATTTTCAACAAGATTTTTAAACTCCTTAAATCGACTGAACACTTCTGATTTACTTTTCAAAAAATATATAAATTCTCTTCTTGAGTAATCATCAATGAATGACACATAGTATCTTGATTTAGACAAAGAAGGAACATCTATTGGACCAAACACATCCGAATGAATATAGTCTAACAAACCAGAAGTTTTATGAGGACTATCATAAAATGAAACACGATGCTGCTTTCCATATATACAGTGTTCACAGAATTCAAATTCCAGATTACAGTCTTCAAGCCCCTCAACCAGGTTTTTGTTCTTCAAGGTTTTTAAACTCTTTTCTCCTATGTGGCCTAACCTATGATGCCAAAGCATGGTCTTTTCTGCAGGAAGTTTTACTTCCGTAGAGTTTACATAATTAGGGATATTTCCCTCTTTACCTCTATGAGTAGCTATTAGTGACTTCGAAGAGACACTGTTACAATTAACAGCTTGTGCATCCAGCTTGTATAGGGTACCAATTCGAGCACCTCTAGCCAGCACCATTGAACCTCTAGTCATCTTGCAGCCACTTCCCGAGAACAAGACTTGTACTTCGATATCATTTAGCTTACTGATAGAAAGTAAATTTTGAGCCAGACTTGGTATGTGCATAACATCATTGATCCCCTTTATTCTGCCATCAGGGAATTGGATTCTGACTCTTCCACAGCCAACAATTTCCAAGATTGAATCACTCGCCAAGTACACCTTTCCACCATCGTATTCTTCATACTTTGTAAACCATTCTCTGTGAGATGTCATGTGGAACGATGCTCTAGAATCGATCAACCAGACATCATCTGATGCCTGAGTAGCCAAGGCTGCAATGAAGGCATCACCATCACTATGAGAAGAACCATTATTGGAAGATCCTTTCTTCTTCTTTTTCTCCTCTTTACAATCCTTTCGGACATGACCAAGTTGCCCACAGTTCCAAAATTTCACCTTGGACTTCTTGCCAAGAGACTTTGATCTCCCCTCGATTTCAATTTGGACTTCTTGTCCTTCTTCTTGCCTTCTCCTTTGACCTTCCTCTGGCAGGCCTAGCGCCATCTCGGAGATTTTCTTCTCATTTCTTTTGACAAAGAACCAACAATATCTTCCATTTTGAAATTGGATGTTGTACTCCCAATAGCCATCACTAGATGATTACATGAGTCTAGCAAAGAACATAACAAGCATACAATGATCTTCTTCTTCAATCTTTACACCAACAGATGTTAATTGTGTGAGCAACATGTTAAATGCATTCAAATGATCAGCTACAGACCCTCCTTCCTGCATTCTCAAAGAGTAAAGCTTCTTTCTCAGGAACAACTTATTCACCAAAGATTTCCCCTGATAAATAGACGCCAGTCTCTTCCACAAGAGAGAAGGACTTTTCTTCATGCACATTGAGAAGAACTGAGTCTGCCAAATAGAGCCTTATCAGCCCCTTTGCTTTCCTATCTGCAAGGTCCCATTCTTCTTGCTTCATGCCTATAGGTTTAGTTCCAGACACAACAAGCCAAAGGTCTCGATCTACTAAGAGATCCTCCATCTTGAGTTTCCACAATTCAAAGTTACTGCCATTGAATTTCTCTATTTCAATCTTCCCAGATGAACTAGACATCTTAATCTGTAAATAGAAATAACAATCTCTACAAAACTCCCACTGAACAGTATTGACACAAAAAACCCAATGTACCCCCAAGGATAACACAATTGGCCAGGCTCTGATACCACTTGTAAGGAAAACTAGATGCGAAAAACAATTTTCCTAATGTCAATACCTCAGGAAAGAATGCAGAAGTACTTTTAAATTTTCAATTACAGTCTAATTGAGATGAACTATGAGATAGATTACAGAAACAGAGTATTTAGACAAACACACATGAACACTAGATATACGTGGGAAAACCCTTACGGGAGAAAAACCCACCACACCAAGAGAAATCACTTTGTATTACAGTAATCAAAGTTACATACAATTCCAAACTTATCTTTCTAGTGTCATTATACAACATTCATCATGTACATTCTTCGAACAAAAAAATTTCAGGTTACAGCCTTTACAGATTTTAATCCTTCATTGATACAGTTTGAATTCTTCACACTTCACTATTGATCGAACTACTATCCAACATCAAAACATCTGTAATTTCCAACTATATCCTTGGCGTTCCCTGACTGACGAGCTCCCTCACAGAATCGTCGCAACGAACAGACTCCCAACGGTTCCAAATCGACTCTTCTAATTCATCCACGTGACGCCACATCAGAAGTCATACACGGTCAACACAATTCGAATTACATTGGCATCTCGGTGAGACATTAATAGTGTCTCGCTGATGCCACATTGACCTCTTACCGCTATCACCAAGAGCCTCTGTAGTCGCCAAGATATTATATCGAGCTCCAACAGATATACCGAGTCATCATGTAGTCATTCTAACTTATCCCTTTCGCCAGAAGGTCATGGCGAAACACTAAGGTTACACCGAAGTTCCCATATCTACCGAGCACCCAACGAAAGTCGGCAAGACTTACTCCTATCACCAAGAGTTCATAGCAATATTCATATGCTACTCCAAAGTGTTCACCTGTCGCCAAAACATTTGTCCATCGCCGAGAGAACTTACCGATTTATATATGTTTCACCGAAGACTGACTGTCACCAAGAGTTACCCCGATAGCCATCGGCTATCGACAAGACAAATGCTTATCGCTTAGACCTCATAACGAAGTCTAAGAGTTATATCGATAACTCTCGAGTAGTCCTTGTCGGCATAGTTTTCTTCTATCGCTAAGACCTTCCCCGATAGCTTTGAGTTATACCGAAGATAACACTTAAGTCTTCCCGATGAAACAAAACAAGCAAACACTATCGACATAACATTTGCTTTCGCGGTGACATCTTACCGAGTGAATATAGGTTATTTCGAAGACCTCAATACATACTCTGTCGGTGAGAGATAAACACTTCGCTGAGACATCTCTCTGAATGTTGAAGCCACTTCGAAACTCCAGTCGCCAAGAGTTACGCGGATAAATGAATGAATGGCCTTTCGGCCAAAGCTCTCCCGAGTGCTATGAGGTCATAGCGAATACACCAAGCTACAGCGATAGACTCCACAGTGGACCTTTCGGCAAGACAATACCTAGGTCACAGTGACTTGTTCAGAATTTGATAAAACAAACTGCTAGTCGGCCAGACAATCAGAATGTCACACCGACATTGCTCTAAAGGAGGTTTCAGCCTATAATGTTTGAGGCACATATTTCCAACACCAGCCTCCATCTCTCCCCCTACCTTTGTCCTTGCCCCCATCCCTCCCCCAGCCTCTACCCCTATCACCATCTCTGCCTCCTCACCTAGCCCTCGGTACACACGGTATGACTGACCTCCTATCCACAGGTACTGGCCCATCGGGATCTGTCAGTGGCACTGGTCTATGTGCCTACCACCATAGGTTATAATCTACTGTGGTCCTAGGATCTGCAATACCACCTCTCCATCCCCATGGTAGGCTCCTGGCCCATCGATCTGCTACTCAGAAAATGCTACTAGAATCGCTATCCCCCAAGCTGCCTCTATGGAGGACCAAGCATACTCAGCTGTCCCTATAGGTACACCCTGTTGCTCTCCGAACTGTCTAAGGACACACTGCGATAGATACATCTCAATGATCACCTGGCTCTGCATTGTCCTGCCAATCAGGTACCGATACTATCTGCATAGGCTGAGATGGTCTACCTCATCATCCCATTGCTGGCAGTCTCTATACGGCCTCTAGATAAATGACACCATCATATCAATCTGATGCCGCCACCAACCGGTCTCACCCATAAATGTCTGTTGTAGTGCATTGGCATAGTAGTATGCATAGGGCATCCCCTCAGCCAACTGTGGTCTCTAAATCAGTAGACGAAATATCATTATGTGCTCCTAGGTCCAAATCATCATCAGGGTGGTGCCACATGATATACTCTTTGCCCTCCTGTAGACGACCTCATGCAGCTGGTGGTAGAGTGTGCCCAATAAACAAGGGCCCCAGGCATACATTGTCTTGTCTCATCTCATCCCAACTAGGACGTCTCCCCAACCAATAGGGAACCCATTTTCGTGACGGTCAGGAATCAATATCCCGCCAATAAGTGTCGCTAGGAATGCATCAAAACGAGCATAATGCTCCGCCATAAACTCCTAGCAGATCTCGTATCCCTGGATGTCGAGTCCTGTGCCCTCATCTCGATAGTATACTGTGAAGGTCTGCTGGCCATGGCGAGGGTCATAGACGATCTGCTCTCCTCGGATCGACATGCGGAGAATGTGGTAAACATCCTCAAGAGTAATAGTCACCTCACCTGTCAACAAGTGAAAGGAACATGTCTCAGAATGCCAACGCTCACATAGTGCAGTCAGTAGTCCCCTATTTGCCTGAATAGCGGGCATATAGGTGATATGAAACAAACCTAGTGACATCAATCGTCGCTGCTCTCGCGGGCTAATCTGATCAGCGAACCGGAAGGTCGTCGGTCTGCTCTCTCGCATGTATATCGGTGCAAGTTGTCTCTGCACAAAGCCAAACAACGTGTCAATACCTTCTAGACAACTGTCAGTATCAACACAAGTATTTCAAATTGGAAAATTATCAAAATCAACCCTAGTCAAAGCTAACGTCAAATGTGTCGCGTTGACTGCAATTGCATCACAAAATAACGAATGCATCATTTCGTACTTCAAATGTTTCACAACATGGCAATTGCATTGTTCGGTTGCTCAAATGCATCGCATCAGAGCACTTGCATGACAATATATGACACTTGCATTGTTCCATTCAAATGCATCGCCTAAACATGTGATTGCGTTGCAAAATAACGATTGCGGCATTCTAACTTTTGAATACGGCTCAACAAGGTGAATGCATCGCAATTTTTGGAAAATGCGTCGCAAACCCTCGGCCTGTCCTAACCTACCCTTGCACTTGCATTGCGATGCATCAAATGCATCAAACGTGAAGTCAAATGCAGCTTAAGTGCACACATATGCATCGCGACACATTTGTTGTTCGCCCTAAAACCCTACTTTTAGCATGCAAAACAAAATTTTACAAAAGAGGTTAGGGGTACATACCGTTAGCTCTGAGCCCTCTGCCCACCTGAAGGTCCGCACGATCTCACTATGATGCTCTGCCACTAGAATCACCATCCTGGCTACAGTCCTTTTCGCTCTGAGCTCTCAAAATTTACAAAGTGAATAGTGGAAATGAATTGACTTTTACCCCTTTTTCAACCTATTTATAAAATCAAAATGGTATTTGTCAACTAGGTTATTACTAGAGGCTCATTTGACCAACTTTGACCACCCCGTTGGCTATCTTAAACATGTTAGAATCTAAAACCATCTGCGCCATCATTTTTCTGGTCATCAAATTTACTTATCGGGACCCTTTCCAAATTTTTCTGTCGCCGACCCAAAATTTGAAAAATTTCCCGAGGGGGCATTGATACTCTATACCTTCACTGGGGCATGGCTTTGACTTATTTTTGTTTGTCACAATGTGACACGCTACATTATGACAAAGAGGGGAAAAATGTAGACACTTAAAAATGGCCTAGGCCTGCAAGCTCTATTTTTACCACTTTCGTCCTAGCATAATTATGACATTTAATTATGTCCTTGGTCCACATTTGACTATTGATTAAATAATTCATAATTATTTAATTAATTCATGTCCTTTTATTCTTCATGATTATTAAATAAATAAATTTTATTTATTTATTAAATACGTCATTAATTGTCTAAGTCTTCCCCTAATTAAATAAATTTCTTAATTTATTTAATTACCTTTCTGCATTTATTTCTTCCTGATTATTAAATAAATGAATTTCATTTATTTATTTAATGTCACTAATCCTCATAATTAAATAAATTTATTAATTTATTTAATTATTAATCATATCTTCTAAAATTAAATAATTATCTTTAATTATTTAATTGTCAAAATTAATATTTCCCTCATTTTAAATAAATGAAATTATTTAAAATGATTTCACATTCTTAACTATCAGTTCATTTTGGTAAATAATCTGAAAATCGATTATTTATTATCTCATAAAATCCATATTTTGAATTAATTTAATTCAAAATGGTATTATTCTTCCAAAAATCAGGTAATTGAGCAGATTCTTGATTTTCCAAATCTGCTTTTCAGTTCAACTCTTATCTGCTTGATTTTTCAAATCTCACAAATCAGGCAGTCTTTATCCTCTTGATTTTTGAAAATATTTATTTTTCTAATTAATTATCTCATTTATTCTCCACCGCCGATTCGATCTTCTTAGATGACATCTTGACCACTCACTTAAAGATTTTTCCCTAACCCTGATTAGGGATTATCAGATTTAATCTCATCCTCTGATTTTAGGTCTCTGTCAAAAGTCGATCTTGTCCATCCATTCCAAATGGCATTTTCTATAAAATGCTATTTTTCTCTCATTTTTAGATTACACACTTACACACTTAGACATTTTACAGAAATTGCAACATTTATTGTCATGTTCCATTAAGTTTTGGCATATTTAGGCATAGGCATTTTAATCATTTGTCATAGGCATTTAGATTCAAATCCTTCAAAGCTTGTGTAGGACTTCGTCAAAGATTGCTCGCACATTTGGTCTGAGGGCAACACGACAATCAGCAAGTTAGAAGGTGCTACGAAGAGGAATCATGGAAGCTTCAACAATTATTTGGTATACTTGTTTCATTTATTTTAGTTTCCATTGTACTTTGGGTTTTAGTTATTTGGTATACTGGTTCGATATACACGAAGTATACGTAGGTATGCACTGTTAGCAAATTATATATAGCTAAAAGATAAGGATCAAAATAAAGGGGTGGCTATGTACATTGATGAAAGGACAAAAGAATCAGGGAATATTGTAGGGTTTATAAACAGTACATGACTTGGGTCAACAAATAAGCAACCCAATTACATATTCGAGGCGTGTGAGGGAAATCGTGTATTCGTATGTGCGATAAAATCAATAACTGCAAGGGAAGAGTTGTTAATCGATTACAATTTGAATCACTTAGTTACAAAAATAGTTACTATGGGGGTGGTACATACTATGTACCATTTTACCCAACTTCGAATTAATGACTCCAATATACCATTTTATTCTTATATTTCTTTTCGTAAGTCTATTGGTTTCATTTCAGTAATATTTTTTTATATTTAATTTTTGTCACAATAGGACATTGATCGTATGGAGAAGGTTTCGGCCCAGAGCACAGATCGCTATGTATCTTCAGGCGCTTCTACCCAATAGGATTACCTCATTGTAATTGTACAAATTAGATACGAGAAAAATATTTTATTATTATGTTTTTTTCATAAGTTTATTGGGTTAATTTCGATAATGTTTTTAATATTCTTGTTGCAGTCGACTAATCGAGGAAAGGCACCAGCAGTAGATGAGAGCATCCATAGGGAGGTGCAATCAATATTATGTGATGATGACATCGCTTATTCAACAAACCCTCTTGATATGATAAGGAAGACCCAAAAAAAATGTAATGAATAAATCTTTAAGTTGTTATTCATAGTGCCTCAAACAGATGAGATAAGAGAGGGTTAAAATATTGACTGAAAGATCACAAAACTTGTAAGTAAGCTGCCATGAGGTCTTTAATTATAACATAAATTCATTCATGGTTTTATATTTTGTACTCTTTTATGTCATGAACTAAAATATGTGTTGTTTTTACAGGATTTTTTACATCCTCATGATGCTCTTGGCCATGATTAGGGAACTACAAGTGTTGCCCATGGAGTAGGGGTTGGTACAAGTGTCCATCTTGATCTTCCTACGCATACATCACATCATCTAACCCCATCATCCATGCCTATATTTTTTTTTGAAATGTCGGCAACACATACCATGCAGGCATCCGTTAGTGTACCCTTTGGCAGCGAACACATGCTAGAATATGCGTCAGGACATGTACCTGGGGATGCAGAGGCCACTAGTATTGGTGATATTTTAACAGCATTTCCTAGATCTTCTCGTATTACTAGTATGGGAACATTGCTAGTCACATTTGTGGTGACCGAGGATTTCATTACCATAAAGATAGAGAAGGTCCCAGGTACTTTAAAATGTTTTAATTATTATTATATATAATCCAATTGAAATTTACTTATTGATCACTCTTTTTAGACTATTGATCCCATGATCATTTTGCAGGAAATGATGTTTTATAAACATCTAAGTGATATTACATTGGAGCTCTTTGGGCCCACCATACATACACGGTGGAATGCCCAAAATCAAGATTTAAAAGATGAGCTCATTAACCATTTAGTTGTGTTGTTCGGTGATAAAACATTCAACCGAATCAAGGTCCTTAAGAAAGCTGGTACCTATCTAAAGTATGTGAGGGACCAATATAGGTCACATTTAGAGAAGAAAAAAAAAAAAAAAAGTCGAGCGTCCCCCATGATTCCGGAGAGGGAGTGGAAGGACTGGTGTCGGATGGAAATGAGAAGGCTAAAAAGAAAAAAGGAAAGACACCACCAGGCCAAGGAAGGTATGTGATACTATCAACAATGTAATTATATACCGATTACTCTTTCTTTTTAAATAATCTAACGTATTTCAAACTTTTCATAGGCTGCCCGACACATCGAAGGAAACAAAAGCAAGACTAGAAAAACACGGGCAACACAAACTTGGCTCTAGTGGTTATATGAAATTAGCCACACAAATTGTAAGTATCAATAAATGAAATATTGTATCCAAATAATAAATTGAAAACAATTTTGGTTTTATCACACCATAGAAGCAAAATTCATGATCTTATGCAAAAATGTAGGGCTTTGAATTCAACAGAGTTCCCATGAAGAGGACCTGAATATTTCCTTCAAGCAAGGCTATGGAGTCATGGTTGAACGCCTAAGAGTCTTGACTGGGCAAACAAAATCTTCCATTGCATCCGACACATAGGTAAATAAACTCAATAAAGTTTATTTAAAATTGAATACTTGTGCAATCTATTCAATATTAATTTCCACCATAAAGTAATTACATGCCTATTTTTTTAAACATTCAAGCAATGATAATACTGCACATGACATTGGAATGTAGCCTGTGAGGGTGGAGCACAACCTGCAGATGAAGGTCATGGTGTGCATCCGATACTTTAGAGCATGTAGAGTGTGATCAACATGTTGAGCATGATCAGGCTAGAGAATATCAGGAACATGATGTGGCCTCATTAGGTAAAGAGGACCACTCTAAAGTTCTTTTAAACATATTTAATTGCAATTGGTGTATTAATTAATGTAACTTTTTGTGTTTCAACTTTAGAGCATGTAGAGCATGATCAATGTGTTGAGCATGATCAGGCTAGAGAAGATTAGGAACATGATGTGTCCCCATTAGGTAAAGAGGACCACTCTAATGTTCTTTAAACATATTTAATTTCAATTGGTGTATTAATTAATGTAACCTTTCTTGTTTCAACTTCAGATAAGGATTTAGAGGATGTTCAGCATGTTGAACATGAGTCTATAACAGAAGTTTAGGAACATGATGTGGACCCATCAGGTAAAGAGAACCACTCTAATGTTATTTTAATTAATGAAATACTTGTAACAATAATAATAAAACATATTATTTTAACATTTCTTTGTTATTGCAGCAGACCCCCCTTGCAGCGGTGTCCACGTCGTGAGCAGACAACTAGGTGTACATTAAGATCACGAGCAGAGGGAAGAACAACTAAAGGGGGGACAAATGATTTAGAAAACGATACTCCACTTCAGATTTTTTTAGCTTTAAAAAAGAAATAAAATAAAAAAGTGATTGTAATCATATCATAACAACCATATTTTTGATAATATGTAAAAACTGAAAGAATGAATATTATATGTTAATGAATGAATGTGAATATGTTAATTAATGAATGTTATATATTAATGAATGAATATTATATGTTATTAATGGATGAATGAATGATTAATGTTATATGATTGGGTATGGGGAATTGAGAGTGATGTGAGTGGGGGGGAGGGGCCAAATGAGCTTCCACCGTCACGTGGTTGGCCCTGTTAAGTAGAGAATATTAAACTATTCTCGAAACAAAGAGAAGCTCAATAAGGTAATTCACTTTTCAATATAAGAAATGCATCATTTGAAGCATCAAACCAATATGCAAAGATGAAAGAAAGTGCTAAATTTTCACTATGGTGGCAAAAATATGATTCTTTATACCCTGAATCCATGCTCTACATCATAATTTTAAGTTGTTTCCATTCCAATGTTCTGAGTTTAGTTTTTTTGTATGGATTTGTATGAATACCACATTGTGTTGTGTGTGGATTTGGTTTCAAAGCTCTGTTTCTTCTGTTTTTAGTGGTGACATAACTCTAAAATTTGACTTTTGTGCATAACAGGTTAGTGGAAAAATTGACAGCTTTGAAGGGTTTAGAGTCTCGATTGAGATAGATACATGGATATTTGGATCTTTTTGTTGATGGGAGGCTTCCACTTAACCATGAAATTTTGTACCATCTATAGGTATGCAAAAGTTTCTCTACTTACATTCATTCTTGATCATAAATGTTCTAAATGATATTAATGCTTCAAACTTAATATTCGTTTCATTTTTATAATGATCAGAATTTTATACTTTGCTATACATTCAAGCATTCTCTTGCCCCCTACCCTTTTCTCTCTCCCCCCTCCTTTTAAGAATTTTTTTTGTCATAAAAGATTCACATTTCTGTCTCATTTACACAAATTTATTTGAAATGCCAGGAGTGAATAAAGATATGTAAAATATGATGGATTATGTCTAAACAAAAAATTTCCATCTTATAGCTAATTAAATCCTTAATATTTGAATAGTTTAGAGCTCAAATAATTCTTGTATATGCATGTGTAGAAATAAGGGAGCCTATGTGAAGATTGAAATTTAAAACATCACTTTGGTATTTTTCCTTAGGCAGTGAAATGATATTTTGAGTAATACAAACCTACACACACATTGATATTTTTTGGCATTGCATTGAGGAAATATTTTTCTCTTATACCTACCCTCGGTAGACATGGAGGTATATAATATTGGTTTTTGGGTTTTTTCTATAAGTAGTTAATTTCACAGAGGAAGACTAAAATCTTCTTAATGTCTTGTCAGGTGTGAAATCATATGAATCACTTGCTAAAGGCACCATTTTGTATTAATCCAAAAACTGGTTTGTTCTTTTTTTAATGTTTCTTGCATGTGTTTTTTTAGGCTCTAGAGATGTAGCTCGACTCTTTCCTTTGCACTTTTCATCTATTTTGATGATTACAGTAGATTGTCCTCATAGTTTTTTATGTAGATCTATTTGTAACCTTATTTTCTACCAATCAATTTGCAAACCATTCACATATTAAGGACCATTTCATTAACTTGTAGTCATATATTACTTCATATGTTGTAGGTTGTGTCTGTGTTCCAATAAATCCTGATGATTGCGAGAATTTTAATCCTACAAGTGTACCCAATCTTTCTCAAGTAAAAATCTTACCTTATTTTATAGTACTTTAAATGGTTAATTGAAGGTGCTTCTTTAGATCTGAGATAGTTGAACCCTAGATTAAAATATGGTATTAGATGGGTAGTATAATGATAAAAATGAGGTCCATTGAACAAAATTACAAACATAATTTACTAGACTATGAATAGTGTTACAATTATAATTATTTCTCCTTTACCTACCTCTGCATTAATGAAAAAGATAGCAGATATTGGAAGTTCATTACATGTCTCATGTATGTGTTAGTATTTTAATTTTGTTTAAGTTGTTCAAGAGCTTGATTAGGTCAAGAATATGTTCTACAAGCTCTAATCTCTTGACACTGCTGAACATTTTCCCTACACATTTTCTCTTCAATCCAGACATTTCTTAACTCCTTCCCTTGTTAGCCCTTGGTTGTTCTCAAGTGTAATGTGTTTTCTATGCATCTTGCAGTTTGTATGTATGATCAATAATCTCTTATGAAGCATGGATAACCTTTCATGGAATTGTTGTTGTGATTAGACAATTGCCATTATGAGAATAATCATTTAATTTGTATGGAAGTAAGTCTTTTTCATATTATTTGACTTGGTATTGTAAACTTGTCTTTGCAGGATTCTCTAGGGGGGAACAATAGAACTGTGATGATAGGTAGAGTTGTACAACACCATAAATCATTTGGCATTATCAATATATTGCTTATAGAATACTCTGTGCAAGTAAAATGGAATGTGCAATGACAATTGGTCTCGAATTCAAATCTGAATATAAGTACATTATACACAAGAAGATGGTATCTATTATATGATTTAAAGAACCCCAAAATAAGAAAATTAATAGGTTCCATCTGTTTACTTGCTCTTAGACACTTGTTTAATTGGCGAGACCCTCAGAATGTCTTGCTGATAACCAGCAGTGTTCAAAACTTCTGAAGAGGTCAGATCGGTGTGACATTGGATCTTTCTTGTCGATGGAAGTCATCGACAAGACATGAACTATCAGAGTGAGTTTTCTATCCTATGCCAATGATTGATCTCTCACCGATGGGTTGGCTTCGGTGGTCATCGCCAAGATTCTTTGCAATGACATGGTGTAGGTCTATTTTAAACTCCTGAAGAGGTCAAATCGGTGTGACATTGGGTATGTCTTGCCAATGGAAGTCATCAGCAAGAAATGGACTATCAGAGCTAGTTTTCTATCCTATGCTGATGATTGATCTCTCACCGATGGGTTGGCTTCGGTGATCATTGCCAAGAGTCTCCATGATGGTGCATTTCAATGAATATTTTAAAATAAAAAATTGTATTGTTTTGTCGCAATTTCAATGAAGGCCACCGACGAATCACCGAAAAGGTCCGACAAAGTTGCTATAGTTACGATGAAGTCTTTGTCATAACTCCTTTCCCATTTCATCGAATCAGCAATGAACTTCTGGTGTTGTTTCGACACTTCGGAAGAGCCATTGCAATTGCATTTTGGTTATAATTCGTCAATGGATACATGAAGTTGTCGGCGATATTTCGATGAACATCTAAGTCATTTTATGATGTCGACGACCGACGAATCTGCACCATTATTTCAATGTTTAATTCATCGTTAGAATTTCAACGAAAAAATGGCAACGAAAATTCTTTTGTCAATTCATCGATTGTCTGACAAATGTTTTTCGAACAACCGACGAACGTTTGTCAAAAAATGGAGTCAAATTCAGTAGTGATTGAAGCGATTTCATGCAAGTTTTAGATCTATATTCCAAGGTTCACACAAGGGTTTGGTGAGTTGTGACATTGCATTTGTTAATTCATCATTCCTTCATGCTATTTCATTTCATTACAAGGTTTAATTACCAAAAAGGGGTTTGACCAAGGAAAACCCCCATTCACCTAACAAATAATTTTTTCTCTCTTTTATGTCTATTTGCATATTTTAGGTGGAATATCTCTTGAAGAAGAAAAATTGGAAAGTTGACAATGTAAAAGTTGACATCATTCTTGCAATTTCAAGTCAAAGAGTGTAGACACAGGAGCAAATGACTCAAACCATTTTTAAAAAGCCCTACTTAGGACCCATTCACCATAGGGCAAATGAGTCCCAAGATAGCTCCTAAAAATAGTGTTTTCTGAGAGGTACAAAATATTTTCCCTTCTCATATCTTCCAAAAGCTTTATTGTTTCTGATAGTATTATGTTTCATCTGTAAAACCCACTTTTTACATGTCTTAAATGAGTGCATTTGTGGTGCAGGAGCACCTTGTTGAATTCAAGCCTCCATGAGGCCATATTGTATAAATTCATTAAATTAGGTGTTTTATTGTTGCAATAATGTTGAATGAGCCATTTTATATATGTTTGAATTCATTTGGAGTCATTGATGAAGGTTTGGTGTCATTTAGTTGAAAAATGAAAACATTGTCAAAAGTTGTCAAATGTTGCCATAACAACTCTTCTTGTTAAATGACAACTTTTTAAAAGTTTGTTAAAAGTTGTTAAATGGTAGTTTTAGGTTGGTTGGGGGACTACCTTGATTTTAAAAGCATAAAATTTGGCCTCCAAGTAGAATGGGGGGTTGGTATTTAGTTTGAACAAGAATTTATGAAGGAAGGCATGAATTTTTCTGCAATTTCCAATATTCTGCCCTGTTATTTTACATGGTATGGCTCTGTATGAATTTTTACGGATCTAAAATTGATTTTTATTGATAGAGGAATAAACTACCCTTCATTTTAAATTTGTTTGGTGTTTTTTCCTTGAGTTTGGAGAAAGTTATGACCATTTTACCATTAGAAGCCCTATGGGATTGTTTTCTCTGGAAGTTGCAGGCTATTGCAGAGAATGGTACAGATTGTACAAATCAAATAAAGACCTTAGACCTATTGGAAATGTTAGATATGAAAATCTAGTTTCATTTTCACTTGGTTTAATCAATTTTCATTGGGTTTTTATTGATTTATGATAATTTTGGTGAAGACTACCCAGTTCAGGAACTAGGGTTTCTAGCAGATAAGAAAAACTCATATCTTTTTATTCCAGCATAAAAAATTAATAAAAATGGTGAAAAGTTCTATTTTTACATGTTCTAAAATCCATTTAAAGTAAAAATATTCATTTATTCATTTGCATGAGTTATGGTAGATTGTGTGTTTCATTTTGGTGGAGAGTGGTCAAAGAAACATGGTTTTCTTGATGTTTGAACAAATCTATGCATAGTTTTTTTATGGTTGGACTTGGGATCAAGGAAATATGTTGTGGAAGGCCTATAAAATCCAATATTTTCAAGTTGTATGCTTTTCTCTTAGTTAAGTTCCCATTATTCTATTATAGCAACATTCTCAAGATGACTTAGGTTGCATTTTTTCATTGTTGATGATGGATCATTATTCAAATTATGTCAAGTTGGTTTAGTTGATTCCTTTTCTCTACATAAAATTGGTATTAGAGCCTGAAGATGCTCTAGGAAAGTTGTTTGTGGGTTGTGTGTGTGGTTGCTTGTAGGTTGGTACAATGAGAAAGTTCAAGAGACTAGGTGAGTGGATAGATCTAGGTGAGGCAGAGTGTTAAGATGGATTTGGTGAGAAGATTGGGAAGACATTTTCAGGTAGAGGAAGAGAGGAAAAAGAAGAAGCAAGAGGAAAAAAAAAAGGAAAAGAAAAGAGGAAGAGATGTTTAATCAAGAGATCAAAGAATTAAAGGAAAGGATAGAGCAGTTTCTTAAAAGAGTCACAAGTTGGCATTTGACAGTGAAGGAGAGAGTTGTGTGGCCCATCAAGAAAATTATTCAAAGAAGAAAAGACAAGCAAGGATGGTAGAAAATGAGGCAAAGGTAAAGTTTGTTGAGCAAAGTAACTTATAGGTTGAGATGCATGATTTTCCAATTGTGTTTGAAGATGAACAAACTTCTTTGTTGGTTGATGAACATGTTGATGCTGGGATTAATGATATGGTTGTTGTTGATACTCAAGTAGTTGATGAACAAGTTGAGAAGTTTGTTGATGTTACTAATAACCTTGGTATTGATACTCATGTTATTGATGATAAAGTTGTTGATAACATTAATGTTGATATTCATGATCAAGTTATTGATAATGAAATTGCTAATAAGGATGTTGTAGATTTGTTTTCTAATGAGGTATATGAAGGTTTTCAAGAGTATGATGCAGATTATACTAATGGTGAATATGTTGTCATATGGTGTTCCAATGATGAGGATAAAGACAAAGATGCAACTACTGAGGTATATACACAAGAAATGGAGTTTTGGAGCCTAGAAGTTGAGAAGATGATAGATAAGAGATGTTTTAAGAAGAATATGAAGAAGGACCCAAGAAGAGATACAAAGATGAAGGAAGAGTTACAAAAGAACTAGAAGATCAGAAAGAAGGAGCAAACCAACAATCAATGGGACTTGAATTCTCTTTTCTTCGGGAGTATGGTGCAGGAGCACCTTGTTGCATTCAAGCCTCCATGAGGCCATATTGTATAAATTCATTAAATTAGGTGTTTTAATGTTGTAATAAGGTTTAATGATCCATTTTATATATTTTTTAAGTCATTTGGAGTCATTGATGAAGGTTTGGTGTCATTTAGTTGAAAAATGAAAACATTGTCAAAAGTTGTCAAATATTGTCATAACAACTCTTCTTGTTAAATGACAACTTTTTAAAAGTTTGTTAAAAGTTGTTAAATGGTAGTTGTAGGTTGGTTGGGGGTATAAATTTATTGTACAAGCATAAAAATGGGCCTCCAAGTCAAATGGGTGGTTGGTATGTAGTTTGAACAAGAATTTATGAAGGAAGACATGAATTTTTCTGTAATTTCCAATGTTCTTCCCTGTTCTTTTACATCATACGGCTCTACATTAATTTTTACGGATCTAAAATTGATTTTTAGGGATATATGAATGAATTATCTTTCATTTTGAATTGGTTTGGTGTTTTTTCATTGAGTTTGGAGAAAGTTATGACCATTTTACCATTGGCAGCCCTATGGGATTGTTTTCTTTAGAAGTTGCAGGTTGTTGCAAAGAATGGTATGGATTGTACAGATGAAATAAAGACTCAGACCTATTGGAAATGTTATATATGTGAATATAGTTTCATTTTCACTTGGTGTGATCAATTTTCATTGGGGTTTGATTGATTTATGACAATTTTGGTGAAGACTACCCAGTTCAGGAACTAGGGTTTCTAGCAGATAAGAAAAATTCATACCTTTTAATTTCAGCATCAAAAAGTGATAAAAATTGTTGAAATGTTCTATTTTTACATGTTCTAAAAACCCTTTAAAGGAAAAATATTCATTTATTCATTTGCATGAGTTATGGTAGATTGTGTGTTTCATTTTGGTGGAGAGTGGTCAAAGAAACATAGTTTTCTTGATGTTTGAAGAAATCTATGCATAGTTTTTTATGGTTGGACATGGGATCAAGGAAATATGTTGTGGAAGGCCTATAAAATCCAATATTTTCATGTTTTATTCTTTTCTCTTAGTGAAGTTCCCATTAGGCTATTATAGAAACGTTCTGAAGATGACTTAGGTTGCATTTTGTCATTGTTGATGATGGATCATTGTTCAAATTGTTTCAAGTTGGTTTAGTTGATTCCTTTGCTCTGCATCAATTTGGTATTTTTAATATTTCTCCCAAAAACCCTATTCAATCATTTCTATCATGACACTTCATGCTAGAATAGGACACTTTACAATAGTTTTTGAGATCAATTTTAAGTGTCCTCCACTCATATGATTTGTGTGAGATAAATTTTGTTTGATAGCTCTATGGTTAATCTACTCATATCTGGTCTTACATTTCAGTTTTGAGTGGATTTACTATTTTTAGCGTGTCTCCCAAAAGTGTTGTTTGGCCTAGACCCCTGTCCTTGCACAAAAAGGGAAATTGCTAGATCCTTCATAGAATTCACTGATCTAAGGGTTGAAAGTGGATTTTACCTTGAGGGATCTCATTTCTTGAATGAAATAGAAGAATAGGTAGGTTCATTCACCCATTTTCCCCTTTCTATTTATAGTAATTTTGGTGAAATGTCAAATTTAGTATAAAACCTTATGTGTTTGAACCCTAACCCATTTTTTCCTTATTTCAAATAGATATGAAGTCACCCTAACTTTTCATACCTTGGTGCATAGTGCCTAGTTTCCATATTAAATAAGGATTTATATGATGAAATCACTTAGTATACCTACATGAAAAATCATAATAATCAATCTTTCAAATCAAATCCAACAACCATCATCCAGACCCATAATCACAATAAGTGAATTTTCATCAAGATTTGATCAAGATCATTCATCACATAAGCTTATTTATATTCATCCATTATTCTATTCTCCTTATCATACTAACATTTATATCCAATTATCATGCCATACACAAAATATCCATCACATCCTACATCCACAAACCATCAGTAACATCATATAACATCCATCCTGTATAGTCATCATATATAGCATCAAAAACACAAAAGAAGAATCTTCCATTTATTATGATATCATATCATACATCTTGCGTCCAAAAATCATTAGTAACATCATCATATCATAAGCATGACATTATAAAATTATAGCATCATACATCATCACATCATATGAATCCATAAGAAATCCATAAATTTATATGCATCACATAACACCTTTATTATAGTTGCACAAAATGATCTCATCTCATATATATCATCAAGATGTATGCCATGGTACAAAAATGATCTATACATCAAATGTGTGATACACTATCTTCATTAAAAATATATGTACACGAGGATGTCAATAGCCAATGAATGTATATACAAAATAATAACTATCTACATAAATTTGTACAATCAAGAAGTATCAATACAATGTATCTATACATCAAAATATAAATACAAAGACATATACATGAGCTACATAGAGCTTTCTCTCTCCTCCAGATTAGGAGGAGGAAGAGAAGGTGAATACTATAGATATTGTCCCTATCTACCTGAAGGACTTTCCTATGATGGATGCCCCATGAAACCACCATCCGATCTCCTAGCATAGAACATGGGTTGTCTTTGATGTGCACACCGCCACATCATATAAGGTCCTATAATATGTGGCCTCTCTCTAGATGCCTGACCTCCCTGATATGATGTGCCATGGGATCACCTACCCTTTCTTGACAACCTATAGTTATGACCATCTCTCTCTCTCTCACACTCAAAGGTCACCTGTGTGAGTTGAGCCTCCACTTGCTATCTCCGAGTGATCTTTACTTCTCTCTTTGATGCCATTTGATCCTAATCCATGATCCTTTAAGAAAGTTGTTTTTCCAACCAATCATACTCTTCCCTGTAACCATCTCACTCTTGGTGAGCCTGATCCCACTCATGTAAGGAAAAATAAAGCCTAAGATCATTTGGACCTCAATATCCTCCCCTCTACTCTCCCTAGCCAGTTGGCACCACTGCTACTACCACCACTACCTCTTGCTATCCTCAATCCTTAGAAACTAGGATATTCACCTCCACTCTCTGCCTTTTTCAATGAGCTCTACCTTTCTCAAAGTATTTCTTTCATCTTCCACCCATTTCTCTGCCATCAAGGTGGGTGAATTTGAGTGGTCACTTGGATACCCACCAGGCATCATAGTCTACCATCACTCTTGGATCATTCTCACCATCTACCCATATCTATTGTTAAGGTTCCAATTGGATAAACTCTATCATAGTTGTCCATGGTGAGGGCATAGGCCCCCAATCTACAATATTTATGGTAGTATGTGCAAAGACTACATGGTAATCATCAGGTCTGGTACATCTTATGGCTTGCCAAATTGATGATGAACCCTATTAGGTAGATACTTCTCAATAATGTATGACATCAGCTCAATCAACCATCAGGTCTTACAATAGTAAGGGAGATGTGCATCATCATCATCCCATGGCTCTATTCACAACCATGGCCTCCATCAAAAATCAACCATCTCATCCATAAGTCTCCCCTAATAGTCAAGGTCACCAACCTAAACTAAGTCAATATCATGTCATACCCGTATACTAGAGGATAACCAAGTTGTCAAACCACCTCTCCAATTGGTCTAAGCACTACAATATGCTCTCAAGCCCAAATGTGAAGAAGTATAATTCCTACTAAAAAGATAGTAGCTAAATGATACACTACCTAGTGCATGTCATGGTAAAGGTGTGCTAGAATGCATGGTCCTGTATAGGAGTGAATTTGCACCCCATATGCAAATTCCCCATTTTCCCTCTTCTACTTTAGAAAACCAAGTTCAGAGGATTAATTCCACCTAAGCCCACTTCTTGCATCCCACTTGGTGCCTATTTTGAGCATTGGTGGAGGAATTTCTGTTGGGGATGCCCGCACAGTGCACATATGTTTGTGTGGTGCACTTACATCTCTGGCGGATTCCTACGACTGAACCTGCAGAGGCGTTACACTTCTCATTGGAGGTCAAGTTGCAATGCCCCCTTCGGCCGACTGACCCAAATATGCCTATTTTCTCTCATTCCTTCTTCAAATTCATTCTTCCAACATGTATTCCAACTGTTCACAACTTCAGGCTTCCATTCGCACACTTTCACATCCACTTCAAGCATTTAAGCAGCATTCTTGCACCTCATTGCAGCCAAAGCAACACTCCATCACTTTGGTAGAGCAAGTTTGGGACCACGCCATTGCAACAAAGGCTTGAATACTCTCATATTCTCCCCCAAGCAACCTTGAGTGCTCTTGGTGGAGGTGGTAAGCTTCCCTCTCCTCTCCTCTATCACTTGGTTGAGTTAGCACTTTACTATTTTGTAGTTCTTTAGTGCTCTTTACTACATTGTTTTCTTCATCTCGTTCTCTTGGCTATCTGTGGAGGTGGAAACACCTAAACGGGGGTCTGACTGAGGCAAGCCCCTATACATCCACCCAACATTTTCCCTCTTTATGTGTGTAGGTGGACGTGCTTTCGAGGAGCTAGTTGGCGACCAAATTATTTTGTGAGATCCTTCTTATCCTCTTCACTCTTGCATTTTTGCTTTATAATATTATAGAATATTTCATTTATTTAATCACATCAATCTGGCCCTTTAGTTAGTTAGATGGGCCATTAGCTAGTTTTTCTTGGTTTGACCATGCCTTTACTATTGCCTAGCCATACAGATGCCAACACACTTTAGAGATGCCAGTGCACCACCCTGTCATCCAGAGACTGCGCTTTCGTCCTCAGACAGAGAGTTTCTAGAGGTGTAGTGTTGGACTTGAAAACCATCTTGCCTGGCCCCTTTCTTCATTTCAGGTCTACAAAGTGACTGAGAGGCCTCACGGTCCTCATTACTGTCACCTCGAATCTCCTAACACTGTGCTTAGCTAAGGTAAGTTAGAGCAACCTCTCTCATCTTGGCCCTCCATGACATGGAGTCTTGCACATAGTGGTACCCCTCTCTTACATTTTTGGTGAACTCGATGTGAACCATTTTGGTTTCATTCTTGCGATCCTTATAGTTCATTTCCTCATACTCTAGGAGTGTTGTAGGTGTGAGTGTTGTAAGGTTGTCACCTTACAACCTATCCTACAACCCCTAGTTGGCATAGTTGGAAGATTCCAAAGCTATTGCACGACGAAACCTAATTGGGTCACCGTCTTATCCATTAACCTTTTGGGACTCTGCGAAAGCATTGTCTAGTGTGCGTAATGGCCTCCTTACACCAACCCATCCCCTCTATGCAACCTGTGGATAGTGGTACCAAAATAACTTTCATGTCATAGGATCTACTGATGGGTTTTAACAGAGAACCATCTCCTCTTTACATTCCTGCACGGATCAATGGAAACATCATATCGGGTGTTCTCGTTGATCCAACATCACAAGTGAACATAATAACAGAGGAGATTATGTTGATAAAATTCTTACACATGGATGGGTACGATGCTCCCGTGAGTACCATCCACACGCATGACAGGATTTTTGTGCCCCCTTCAGGTAGCATTACCCTGTCAGTCTTAGTCAAACCTAAGTTTGTGAAACTCCTGTTTGACATCATCCCTGGGTCTGAACTCTTTAGGGTGAAATTGGGTATTCCTTGGTTGCTGGTGATGAACGTGGTACCCTTCATTGTGCATAAATTTCTAAAATTTATCCATAGAGGCTTTGTGCACATAATCCACAACACCAGTTATAAACCACTGGTTGCACGTGGCAGCTACTCCTTAGACCACTATTGGCCTATGCCCGTTGGTCGTCTTCTGCCTAGGACGGACCTTCTACACTAAACATATCAAAACTATAAGAAAGGGTGTCTAAGGCCGAAAGTCAGATACCCTCCCTTGCCTTATGCCATTTCACATAAGGCTTGTATAAAAGCTGACAATGATGCAGCTAAGGCATGAAAGAAGGAAGAAGAGAAGCAGTCTGGTGATCCTCCTTCTTCCTCTTCCACTGGTCATTCTGGAACTTCCTCTTTCCCTCCTGAGATACCATTAGGTTATGCTCCTCATTTGTAGGAGAATCCTATGGTGCCCGCTTGGTGAAAGCCTAAGCATCCTTTTTTTGAACCTCCTATTCTGCCGACGGAACCTAGACCCATTCGGTATAACAGGAACAAGGTCTCCCGAGGAGAGTCCTCTTTGTCTCAACCTCCACGGCCTCCTACTACTCTTGCTCCTAAGGTAGTGAATGGAAAAGGCTTGCCACCAAGGCTCTTGAGTCAACTCCTCCTGTCCCTTCTCAACCCCTTCCTCCTACTCCTGAGCGGGAACCTGTCCCTCCACCAGAAACGACTATGGTGGACATTCCTATGGTTGAGAAGGAGCCCTTTTCTCCTTCGTAGCCTATGGTCCCTAGCTCTAAGAGCTGAAGAAACTGCCTTGCGTGAAAATGCAAGCACCGACGAAAGGCTCTCCTGGCTGAGTAGGTTTCCTCGCAAAGGAAGGAGAAAGAAACAACCACCCCTACTTTAGGGACCCCTGCAGCATCTTCTTCCTCCCTTCCTTTTGCCTCCCTTCAGTTTTGTCTCATACTGCTCCTGGCTTCCATTGTGAGTAAAAATGTGCCTAACCCTAAATGGGTATAGGTGTTCATTTCTCCCTCGGTAGATCCAACTTTGTTGATGTCCATTCTAAATATCCAACCTTTCTCGAAGCTCATGGATATGGTTAATACCTCAGTTTTATCCACTGTGGTTCTTTCCTATTCGTCCACCGCACCTTTGGCCTCATCCGTAGGGAGTTCATCTCCTCAAAAAAAATAGGAGGTAGAGGGTGGTCCTTTCGACAAGGAAGGACATAAGAACAATGTTCCTTGTAAGATGGCCCCATGTTGACTTGTTTTGTCTTGGTGATGGAACTAGTCCCAGCTTCCCTTGAATTTGTCACCACTCCCAAGTCATTCGACGAGCTTAGCGGTGAATCTTAGGTGCAACCTGTCCCATCCGCCGAAGCTAGACATGGCACTCCTATGGGGTGCATGTTTAATTCCGTGGATGAGATTTCGGCCTTGTCAGCGATCTTCGCTAGTTCGCTGACCTTGACTCCACAAGAGCTCAGTGGAGAGGACCTCGAGGGGCCCTCTTCCTTGGCCCTTGTTGTAGGAGGGCCGGATGCTCCTCCTCTTAACATCCCACCATTTCAAGCTCATCCTCCTTCCCCTTATGAGGATTTAGATTGGGAAGCTGACGACCTCTTGGCCAATCAATGTTAGAGGAGACCCCTTCTTGATCTCGTATGTGTGTATGTGTGTCTTGTGATGTGTTCCCCGGTACTCGTGTTATGTGTTCCTAGATGACCCTCATCACCTTTGTTGGTGCTTGGATACAGGCGTGGTTTTTTTGTTGTAAATCTTCTTCTATTTGTGCAAAGCATTGGGGCCATTTAGACTTCCCTTCCATGTTGACCCAATTTTTTATTTTTACTTTGTTTTTTGTGCATTCTTCTTGATCTGGTTGGGGATTGATGATATTTCACCTTGTAGCATGGCTACCTATTATTATGAGCTCATACAGATCTGACCCCGCTAAACCAGATCCCTCTGTTCCCTTTGTTTATATTTTTCTCACTTTTTCTTTCTCTTTTCTTTTCTTAAGTTGTCCCTCTCATGTGTGACAACTTTCTTTCTTCAACATTTCAATTTTCAAAAAATGCATTCGTTACCAACAAATATTTTCTTGAAAGTCCTCATAAACCTTAATTGCATTCTCAACTCATAACCCTAATGGAGTGTGTTTCCTTCATCATGAGTTCATAAAGAAAGGACTTGAAAACCTCCCTCTAAAGTGGGAATAGATTTGATCTTCCCCTTGTGTGGGGGAATATTCTTCCTTTCAAATTCCTTGATGAAGTGAACATCTTTCAAAAGGATTACTTGATGAAGGATCGATTCGAGAAAGAGAACATCTAATTTCGAACTACACATCCCTTGAGTGTACCCTCTCGTCATAGCGGGTTCCGAAGGGAACCCTTCAAAAAATTTCAAAAATATCAACAGTCTATGCAACTCCACGCTCACTCGCCTATGTGGCTGCTTCTTGACTCTACGGAGTCTGCTTTCTCAGGTTTCCTCCATGTAAGAGATCTTGAGGGATACCTTCCTGTAGGACTGAGAACCTGTAGGGTTCTTTCCTTTGAGCTTCCTCCATGCGAGAGATCTTGGGAGTAGCTCCCCTGCAAGACTAAGAGCCTATAGGGTGCTTCCTTGGGTGTTCTTCATGCTTGAGTTCATGGAGAATACCTTCCCTATAGGACTAAGAGCATGTAGGTTGCCTCCTTTGGGTCTCCTCCATGCTAGATTTTTTGGGTGACACCTTCCCTGCAGGACCAAGAACCTATAAGGTGCTTACTTCATGGGGTACCCTCCATGCTAGAGTTTTTTGGGGACACCTTCCTTACAGGACTGAGAACCTATAACGTACTTTCTTTCTTCAACCTCATATTTCTAAGTAGCTATGAAGCCCTTCATTTTCCCTACACCTTTAGGTACACCAGACCGAGCTCTGCTTCCTCGATGGTTCAGGTTTACATTTCTAACCCTACTCTTTCTTGACCTACTTTACTGAGCACTCATCAGTATTTGTGCTCGCTAAAGTGGGGGAAAAATGTATAGGAGTGAATTTGCACCCCATATGCAAATTCCTTGTTTTCACTCTTCTAATTTATAAAACCAAGTTTAGAGGCTTAATTCCACCTAAGCCTGTTTCTTGCATCCCACTTAGCACCTATTTTGAGCGTCGGTGGAGGCGTTTCTGTCGACGACGCCCGCGCGACGCACTTACGTCCCTGGCGGATTCCTGTGGCTAAACCTACAGAGGTGTTACACTTCTCATTGGGGGTCAAGTTGTAATGCCCCCTTCATCTGACCGACCCGAATATGGTCATTTTCTTTCATTCCTTCTTCAAATTCATTCTTCCAACATGCATTCCAACTCTTCACAACTTCAAGCTTCCATTCTCACACTCTCACATCCACTTCAAGCATTCAAGTAGCATTCTTACACCTCATTGCAGCCAAAGCAACACTCCATCACTTCGGTAGAGAAATTTTGGGACCACACCATTGTAGCAGAGGCTCGAGTACTCTCATATTCTCCCCTAAGTAGCCTTGAGTGATCTTGGTGGAGGTGGTAAGCTTCCCTCTCCTCTCCTCTATCACTTGGTTGAGTTATCACTTTACTATTTTGTAGTGCTTTAGTGCTCTTTACTACATTTTTTTCTTCATCTCATTCTCTTAGCTATCCATGGAGGTGGAAACACCTAAACGAGGGTCTGATTGAGGCAGGCCCCTATATAGCCACCCAACATTTTCCCTCTTTCTGTGTGTAGGTGGATGTGCTTTCAAGGAGCTACTTGGTGACTGAACTCTTTGGTGAGATCCTTCTTATCCTCTTCACTCTTGCATTTCTGCTTTATAATATTAGGGAATATTTCATTTATTTAATCACATCATTTTGGCCCTTTATTTAGTTAGATGGGTTGTTAGCTAGTTTTTTTTGTTTGACCACACCTTTATTGTTGCCTGGTCGTATGGATGCTAGCACACTTTAGATACGCCTACGTTCCACACTTTCGTCTAGAGACCACGCTTTCATCCTCGGATAGAGAGATTCTAGAGACATAGTGTTGCACTTGAAAACCAGCTCGCTTAGCCCCTTCCTTCATTTTGGGTTTGCAAAGTGACTGAGAAGCCTTATGGTCCTCGTTATTCTCACCTCGCATTTCCTAACACAATGCTTAGTTGAGGTAAGTTAGGGTAGCCTCTCATGCCTTTTCCCTCTATGACCTAGGGTCTTGCACGTGGTGGTCCCCATCTCTTACAAGTCCCCATGCATACACTTGAGCCTCCTCTATAATATACTCTAGGACTCTACCCTAATTGACGAAGAAGCCCCTCGATCTCCAGCCAGGAATGATATACTTGTATATGAGGCCTGTTATAACTATGACTATGTCATCAACTGATTTGATGTACATCATAAATCAATATGTCTATCATCAATGTACAAATCTTCATCGCCCAACACACTCTCAAGTGTATCTACACCATGATCTAGCTCATATATGACTCTCACCCAATGAATGGGTACTGTTGACGTGTCCAATGGCACAACAACGTGTAAACAGAATATTGTTGTTCTGTTTCTCCTGAAAGAGAAAGACAACACATGGATATCTTAGCTCCCAAGGTCTTTGTAGTTGGTTCTCAATTGTGTTGATGTTGCTCAGTGGTTAATGTATTAGTAATGTTCAAGGGGCCTGTTGGTGTTGAGCTTCTGGATTGTTCTAAGATCAAGCATGAATTTAAACCTACTCTAACCAGGGTTTTTAAAGAAACAAAAAAAGATAGATCAGAGCTTTGGAACAAAAAAGAATGTTAATTCATCCAACTTAACTAGACTCGTTACCTTTCAAGGAATTCCTAACTAAAACTACAGAACAAAATTAACTTGTGACTAACACATAGTTTCATTCATTCACAGTGCTAATTTCAATAATAGATTGCAAGTTACCATTTAAACAAAACATCAAACAAGACTTCATTCCTTAAAAGCTTCTCAAATCATATGATTAAACCAAGATAAACAACATTTTGAAACACAATTTGAAGTATATTTTAATCTGGTTGCTTCTACTGTTAGTGAAACAGATAAGCAACATTTACAAATTTGGCATAATCACCAGTGTACAAAAAATCCATGACTCCAAATTGTTTCCATCTATACTAAGAAAACTGAAAAGATACATTACTGTCTATGCTGAATCTAACTCCTATCTGAGAAGACAAAAGAAGCTCCCATTACAAAGAATCAGGATGCAACTCTATCTCCTTTCCTTCAGAAAATTCCTATTCTATTTCTGCTAATTTTTTTTTCTAACTGTCACTATTCTTTCTAAAACTTCTAACCCTTTACAAAGAGGTAGGAATGCCATATATACAGAGTGTATCAAAAAGAATGCGTTGGCCCCTAATTTTAGGGTTTACAAAATATCTCACTTGGTTGTAGGAGGGTCAGCCCTTAGATCTTTTGAATATAGTTAATGCTGCCTTAAATAGCATCCTTGTTGTCCATGTTGGTGAAGGTTGTTCAGGGGATGATCTGTAGATCCTTTGCAGCTACAACATTAACTCTAGCCTTCGTGTCCATCTTTGAACTCCTTTGCAGAGCTGCCTTGAACTCTCTAAAGCAATGTCATTAATACGAATCTGCCTTTCACCAACAGACCTCACAGCTATCCCTGTGACTTGTGGTTGCTTCTTTCCTTCGGCCTCCTTCCTGCTCTAGACTTTTTTGCACGTGGACCATCCCTAGAAGCAACATATGGCCTCTCTTTAGATCTGAACACCATCTCCTGAGCCGATCCATCACCTTTTGATCTCAGAAGATCCAGACCGGTTGCATTCTGTTGGTCTTCTTCAAGGTGGTAGTCAATCAGTCAACAACTCACTTTCAACTCCTTTCAATTGTGCAAAAAAATGCAACGCCAGATTCCCTGGCAGTCAAAAGTGGTCCACAATAAATCGCAAGTCAGTGAGACACTAATCATGTCTCCTCGATGTGATTATGTCTCTCCTAGTAGCTATCGACGTAATAAGTGACAATCGGCGAAACCTTTTAGCGAGCTACAGAAGTCATATCGATACCACAAAACCTACCAGCAAGACAATATTCCCTCAGCCAGACCTCTCAGCGAGCCCTTTCTTTCTTTGGTGAGCACACCCACATTCGGCAAGACCTCAGAGGGTCGGCAAGATGCTACCCCAAAGTCTCTCCATCTCGGCGAGACCATCGCACTTGGGAAGACATCTCCTTGAGCCCTAATCATCCGCTTAGAGCTTCTCCGAGCTCATTATTATTCTCCAAGCTCGAGCTCCTTTTCCTTTCGGCAAGACCTCTCAATCGGAAAAAATTCATGGTGAGTTCCCCTTGGTTATACCGATATCCCTTTCATTGGAAAATCCATCGCTATCGGCAAGAGATAAAGCAGTCGGGAAGACCTTATATCGAGCCCCTCTTCTCTCAGTGAGCACATTCCATCTCAGGGAGACCTCTTCATTTCAGGGAGACCTTATCTCGAACTCACGCCCCTTTCGCCGAGACCTCATTTCATGTCGGGGGGACTCCTTTGGGTCAGTGAGACCTTATGGCGAAAGTAGACCACTCTCCCCGATGCCGTTCTATTTCGGCAAGACTCCACCCTGCTGGTGAGACCTCTTGCCGATACCACCATCCTTCGTTGAGACCCTCGTTTGTCAGTGGTACATTACACCGAAGTATCCCCCTTTTGTCACTGAGACTTCCGTTTGTTGGGGAGACTTCTCCCCGAACCCAAATCCTTTCAACGAGCTTGAAACTTTCGGTGCAACCTTTTTCAGTTGGCAGGACGCTATGCTGAAGGCCTACCCCCTTTGGCGAGGGCTCAGTTTGCTTCAGGGAGACCTTTCATAGTTGGCAGGACTTCATGCCGAAAGAAAACCACTCTCCCCGATGCCGTTCTTCTTTCGGCGAGACCCCGTAGTCGCACAGACCTCACAGCGAAACTCAAAACTTTACCATGAAGAAAACATCCTTCGATGGGACATCCCCTAGTCGTCGAGACATCTGAGCCAGCCCAAACGGTTACGTTGATGCCACTTCACCTTGCCAAGAGTTCGCCTTGTCAAGGAGACCTCACCCTGAAGCCACCTTTGTCGCCGAGACCTTGCCTCTTCAGCCAGAGATCATGCCAAAGGTAAATCTTTCCCAGTGAGATCCCCTGATGACATCCTTCCTTGGTGTGACCTCCCATGTCAGCGAGACCTTTTTTTGATGTAAAACCTTCTCCGAGAGGTTCTGTGAACAATTGCCAGCAAGAGGTTCATCTGTCGGTGAGACCTCTCAATGATGCAAACCTCCTTTTTCCGAGACTTCTTCCTGAGAAGAGAGACATATAAGACCCTACGGCGACCGAGATGTCATGGCGACTGGTGGATCCCAAATGAATAATACACCCCGCCAGTCGGCAAGACACCTGAAAGGTGTCATCGACTTTCTTCCTAAGGAGTTTTATGCTAAATGTGATTGAGGCATGCCTTCATTTAAATTCCCTGATAGATATCTTCAGATGAATAATTCAATCCTGTAAAACAATTGCCTCCATTAGTTCTCAAAGGCAAATAAAATACACTATCATAAAATATACTATTGCTTATGATTATTTCATTCAATCTTAGCAAGAAGAAAACCAACTCAAGCTGAGATAGAACCAAAATCTGATAGAACAAAAGACAAAATTAAAAGGAAAACAAAAGAATTCCAAAGGTCAAAGCAAATAACGGAGACAATGAGACCAAAAGAAAGGGGGGCCCATTTTGTTCTAGAATAAAATGGGGTGGTTATGCAAGGCATAACAAATGGCGACTTGGCTGGGAAAAAAGTTTAACCATTTTCAAGGAACTGAAGGATTCAGCTACCCAGAATCTCTGGTTTATGAACATCACAACTTCAGTTGGATCAGTTTTAGCAACCAAGGCTGAGCTAGAATCTCAAATGTAAATCAACAATGGCTACCCCTAAATCTATGTGTGTTCTTGATTGTGCATCACTCTTTTATAAAGTTTCTTCATCTTTCAAACAACAATGTGCAAGATTTGGGCTACATGAGTTTATTCCCTTTGGCTGTTGTGCAATGATATCTTGGGCATTGCTCCGCTTCCAGTCAGGCATTCATAGCCCCAACGGAGATACCTCTAGTTTTCTCATAGCATTTCTCTACTGCTAGCCAGGCATCTATAGCCCCAGTAGAGATACTGGAATCACCCATTCATATTGAGTCTTCTTTTCTCTTCAAATAGTTCTTTTTTTTTTTTTTTCTCATAGAGTTTTAGATATTTCATTCAATTTTTTCTCAATATGTCAGATGTTTAACATCTGTTCTAGGTTGAAAACTACCATAGACCTCATAACAGCACTTGGGAAATCGGATTTTTCACTCAAATCTTACAACACTATCACCCTAGGACAAATATGCTATTACAAAGGGGATGATCTTGGACGATTTGTGACAGATTCAGAGGAGCTAATGAAGGTCATTTACTTTGTACCTTGTTTTGAAGACTTTCCACAACTCATGTTGACAATGGGCACAAAACAAAGAATTTAGGACAAAATCACCCCATCAACAAACCTGAAAATATCTAAACCACTTTTCTCCTAATAACCAAAGTATGCTTCAGATAACAACCCACTATTTAAAGGTGGAAAGAATAGATGAACCCCAAAGAACAAAACAAGGCAGAAACTAAACAGAAAAGGAAACAAAAAAGGACAGAAGGAAAGATCAAACAAGCAACAACAGAACTATTTACACACAAAAAAACAAATTATTTACAAACAGGAGACAAATAAATTATTTACATAAAGAACAACAAACTATTTACATGCAGAACAAAAAATTAGCAAGTTTTATGACTCAAAATAATGCTTAAGAAATTGTCCATTGGCAGGCAAGGGAATAGGTTCTCCAGTTAAACTACTCAGTCGGAAAGCATTTTCTCCTAGGATCTCAGCAATCTGATAGGGACCCAACCAGAGCTTGTCAAATTTCTGGTGACTTCCCTTCTTTTCACTAGCTTTATCCCATAACAACACAAGGTCTGATATCCTAAAAGCCTTGATTTTGGCTCTTTTGTCAAACCATTGCTTGACAACAGCCTGGTGTCTAAAGAATTTTTGCAAGGCGGTATCTCTCTGCTCTTCTAATTTCAACAAGGCAGCTAATCTTACTTCTATCCTACCATCACTAGAGTAGAATTTCTTCATGAACTCAAGGATAGGTATTTGGAGGTGGATAGGGAACACAGGCTCTTTCCCATACACTAGCTTGAATGGTGAGCTCTTTAAATTAGCCTTGATCCTAGTTCTATCTGCCCATAATGCAAATCTCAGCTGGGTATGCCAGTCTCTAGGATTATTTTCTAACAGTTTCTTAATTACCCCTAAGAGATTCTTGTTGGTTGATTTTGCAACTCCATTGCCTTGTGGGTAATAGTTTGAAGAATACTTAAAACAATTTTGTGATCGTAAGCCCATGAAATAAACTCAGTAGAAGAGAAGGAAGAGCCATTGTCACATACCAAAGCGAAGGGTATCCCAAACCTAGTGGTGATGCATTCGGTGAGGAACTTGATCATAACCTCTATTGTGCTATTCTTGCAAGGTATAGCGTCTGTCCATCTTGTGCAGTAATCAGTGGCAGTCAAAATGAATTTGTGTCCTGTAGAAGAGTTTGGATTAATTACCCCAATAAAATCCAGTGCCCACTGGGTAAATGGCATTACCTCATAGACGGGTTGCAGTGGCATGGCTGAATGACGTTCTTTTGACACAGAGATCTGACATATGTCACATGTTCTTACATGCTGGTGGGCATCTTTGAACACACATGTCCAGTAATAACCAAATCTAAGGATCTGATGTGCCAATGAATCTGCAGACCCATGACCTGTGCCGTGTTTCCCATGAAATTCAACAATCACGTGCTTAGCCTCCTGCTGATCAAGGCATTGTAGGTACACTCCTTCAAAATTCTTCCTGTATAGTAATCCTCCTTTGAGCATATAATGAGAGCTCTTCATTCTTAGCACTCTCCTTTGAGTGGCGTTCATTCCCTCTGGACACTGATTATTGAGCATGAAGCAAATGATATCGGCATACCAAGGGTCATTTGAGAAGGACTGAGTTGTGTATTGCTGACAAATGACATTGTCACCAGCATTCACCATGGACTGAGACAGGCCTAGACCTCGAACAAGTTTCATAGGGCACATCTCCAGGTTGAACTCCTACAAAATGGCCATCCATTTCCCTCTTCGCTCTCCTAGTTCGCTCTGCATGAGTAAGGACTTCACATCTGCATTAGGGACTACAACAATAATCTGACTTCGAAGAATGTAGTGTTTGAACTTCTTGATAGCCCTGACTAGCGCAAAAGCTTGCTTCTCAAGAGGTGGGTATTTAACTTCATAATTTTTGAATGGAGAGCTCATGAAAGTGATTGGCCTCTCCTCTGCCTCTCCTCTTCGTTGAGTTAGGACAGCTACACAGGAATGCTCATAAGCAAAGGAATAAATATAGAATGGTTTTAAATAGTTAGGGCTGGTGAGGACTGGCGCTTCTGAAATTGATCACTTGATCTATGAAAACACGGCCTTTGCCTCATCACTCTGTTCTATTTTGGCGTCTTTCTTCATCATTTCGTTCAGTGGTTTCACATTTTTTGCAAAACCCGTAATGAATTTTCTCACAAAGTTGATCTTTCCGAAGAAAGATCTCATCTCCTTCTTGCTTCCTTGCCTTGTTATCTTGAGAATGGACTCAAATCGATCTGGGTCAATCGATATTCCTCTTTCTGAGATTATGTGTCCCAAAAGCTTTCCTTCAGAAACCCCAAATACGCACTTTTTGGGATTGAGGGAGACGCCATACTGAATACACCTCTTGAGAACCTTAGCCAAGTCTGCAGCATGGTTCAGTCTATCTTTGGAGAACACTGTTAGGTCGTCCATGTAAACAATAATGCATTTACCAATTAAGTCTTTGAATGCTATGTCCATGGCGTGCTGAAAAGTTGCTCCAGCGTTTATTAGACCAAATGGCATCCTTCTGTATGCAAATGTTCCCCACTTTGTAGTGAAGGTTATCTTCATTCTGTCTTCACAGTTAACCATTACCTGATTGTATCCAGAATAACCATCCAGGAATGATATCATCTGAGACCCATTGACAGTCTACAAGACTTCATCCAAAGAAGGAAGTGGGTAGTTATCTTTTTTTGAAGCTCTATTCATATTTCTGAAGTCTACACATAGCCTAATCTCTCCATTTTTCTTACAGACTAGGACTAAGTTAGCTAGCCATGTTGAATTGCGTACGGGAAGATTATCCTTGCAGAAAGCAATTTCTGAACTTCTTTAAATATCAATGGTTCAATCAAGGTGTTGACAGGGCGTTGTTTCTGTCGAAATGGCTTAACTTCAGGCTTCAAAGGAATAGTATGAGTCATTATAGAAGTATTGAATGTCTTTAGGTCTTCATATCCCCAGGCTATTGTAGCAATATCTTTCTTAAGTGCCATCAATATGTCTTTTCTAATTGCTTCAGGGTAGACTTTCCCTATGTAGACATTCCTTTCAGGGCCAGAATCAACTAGGTTAACAATTTCATATTCACCTCCTTTATCTTCAGCTGATATCTTCTCTCGAGCCCTGGGGTCTGAGTCAAAAATTCTTTCCAAAGCCACCATTCCCCTGGGAATGCTGTTACTTCTTAAATTGAGGACTCCTTCCTTATCACAATCTTCAAGGTTCCAATCTCCTTGATCTCTGTTGGACTCATCAATGATCTGTCCTTTGAAAACATCTAAGCTTGCTAGAAAAGCAAGAATATGTCGATCATCATCAAAGACTTGAAAGTTCCTAACATTGTCAGGAACTGCAGGGGTGGAAATTAATTCCATTGAGAATCTCTTAAGCTTGAAACCTTGCATGGGTTCCAGGGTAGTTGCAGCAACAGCTAATGAATCAGCTATCTGATTCTCCTCTCTAGGGATTAAACTAATCCCAAAAGCATCAAAATCTTCAATCAGGTTCCATACCCGATTCCTATATGCTGCCAACCTTTTATTGTGACATGTATATTGGTTGCACAGTTGCTTGATAACTATTTCCAAGTCTCCCTTGACCATCAAGGCTATGAATTTCTTGTTATGTGCGAACATCAGCCCCTAAGTTAGAGCTTCATATTCTGCTACGCTGTTAGTGCATCCAAACTGCAACCTGTAAGAAGCAAAGAAAGCTTTCCCTTTCGGGGTGGTCAATACAATTCCAACACCACTACCTGTTTTGGACTTGGATCCATCAAACGTGAGGTTCCACAGCTGATCATGAGTTGGGATTGATTCTTTTGAAGTTGTTACAAGCACTTGGATAAGATGAGCCGTAGATGGGGTTACTTGATCTTTTGCATCAAATGTTGATAAAAGGTGTTCAATGGGTTGCTCGGGTGTAATTTCCAATTCCTGCTTAGCTATATCATATAATCTGTGGCTATCCTTCTGACAATCATTTGTGCCTTTGGTTAACCCCTTGGGTTTTGGTGCATTCGTGAGTGCAGGGGTGTCAAAAAAACCTTGGGGTTGCTCCTCATCAATATGCTGATTCAAAAATGTGTCTAGGGTAGGTTCTTTTTGAGAAGGAACTTCCTTTGAAGGTATCCTATCCCTGGTTAATATTATTGCTTCATTGGCTTCAAACAAGAAGTGATATGCAACGGTCTTGAGGTGACTTAATCTAGCTTCCTCAGCTTGGGAAACATGATTTAAAATGTCAATGCAGGGTTGGCAAGTCAATTCAAAATGATTTTGGTAATGCACCCTGCACCAATTAGGGAGAAGAAGACTCTGCAGATTGGTATCTTCCCCTAAGACCAGCTGATCCTGTTGTAACTCCCTGATCAATGCTTGTTGGTTTTTATTAATCATAGAATCAGGGAATTTTGGTATTGGAAGTTCTTTAGGATCAAGAACAGAAAAGGTTAAAATTTCTTCTCATTTATAAACCCCTATCCCGGTTTCAAAGTAGGCTACCTCAGTGGGGAAATCATATTCAGTGATGACATGCTTGAGGCAGGGTTCACTTTCAATCCTAATCTGAGTAGGCACTCCCCTCCATGGTAGCCACATATGTGAAAAGTCCAGGGAGAGATATCCCTTATACCTTTCATCAAATCTCTGCTCAACAGCATACCATAGGTCTTAGGAATGTCTGCTACTTGAATGTCTATGTTGGTTTGAACCCTAGGGTCTGATCCTACTTGTACATGTATGTTTCTCAACTCTCCCACTACATTCACCTCTATCTTGTCAAGTTGGATGACCTTCTTGTTTGTTTGGACAGGGTTTAATCCCAATTTCTTGCATATAGAGAATGGCATAATATTTCTAGAAGCCCCTGAATCTAACAGACAATTATGTAGGTTCTTCCCACAAATTCTTAAACTTAAAAGAAATGGTGGAGTACCTACCTTGCTTCTATACAAGGTTGCGTTCATGTCTGCAATAGGTGCCACCTTGTTCTTTCCTTTTGATTTGTCAGCTTGCTCCAAAGCTTTCAGCACTATCTCCCTTTGGGCAGGGCACCACTTTAGGATGTCGAAGTATGACAAAGAGGTTTTTTGTTTCTACATCTCAGAAACAATATCAAATAAGGTATTATAACTTGCATTACTTTTGACAACCCCAAGTGAATTACCTCTATTATGGAAGTTAGGTGGCCCTTTTGGTGGAGAAGGATTGTTATCAGCACTTTGATTCAAAGGCACCATATGATTAGGTGGTGTTGATGTAGTGAATGGACCCTTATTCTGACTTCTCAAGAAGTGTGCTCCCTTTGTCTGAAAAGCCTTGGCGTCATATGAATCTTCCTCTGGTTCATTCTCCTCTTGCCTTGGGAATGAGGGTTCTTCCTCGAAGAGGTCATAAGTCATTGTTGTATCTACTGAGTCACCTCCTTTGTTTGAATTCTCTTGAAATGTTTGGGCATCCGCTTATGCCATCTTGACCATCTTTTCCATTTCAGGGCAGTTTACCTCAGAATGGGTTGTAGTATCATGCAGCCTGCACCAGTTAGTCATAAAATTGAGGTCAGCCACATTTGTAGTATGTGACCTCTCCTCATTAGCTTGATAATTATGGGAAAATCCACTATTATTTGGCCATGTATTCCATTGCCAGTTATTATTTTGTCTCTGGTTATATCCCTTATTCTGATTTTGATAGCCTTGGTTAGAGGAGTTTTGGCCTTGATAACCCCTTTGGTTGTAATTGTTATGATTCTGACAATTACCCTGATTGTTACTATTTTGATTAGGATAATTACCTTGGTTTTGGGAAGGGTTCAGTCTAAGCTAAGCCATGTCATTTGTGACTTGGGACAGCGTTTTCTTCAAGGTCTCTACCTCATTTGTAAGTTGAAATGTCTTTTCACTTTCCACACTTTTAGCAACAGGTGGCTGACCACCATGATTTGATGTTCCAATTTGGTTATGATGACCATGGGAACTTTGAGGAACCTGTGGTTGTTGGAAGAAGTCAGGAATTCCATTAGCAAAGAATGGAACAAGTGGTTGAGTTTGCAATTCAGACATAGGCCCATAATGGGAAGAAGACATCCCTGGGATTGTATTGAATAGAGGGGTTGGGCTATGCATCTGATATCCTATTGAAGGGAAACCTCCTCCTAGACTTCCCTATTGAGAACTAATTTGTTGTTGCAGCTTGATAGCCAAATGATAAACTTTGGATAGAGAATCAATATCAGCTGGTTGATAAGTCCTTTGCAAGAACAGGCCAAGAAAGGGGTCTATAACTCTAAAGTAAGCTTGAATGGCACTATCCTCAGCGACTAGATAGGGGTCTTGCAATCTCCTATACATTCGTTGGAACCTAGTGTTAAACAAGGGCAAAGGTTCACCTGACTCCTTCCTAATAGTAGCAAACTGGTGGAACAGAATGGCTGGATCCATATAGATTCTGAACTGATTGATGAAAGCATTCTCTAAGTCTGTCTAGCTCAGAATAGAATGCTAAGGAAGATTAAGGTACCAATTATATTCCATATCCCCTAAGGAGTAAGGGAACAACCTACAAACTACATCATGGTGATCTATTTGAGCCCTGGTACAAGCATCCTTAAAAGCTTGTATGTGCTCCTCAGTACTCTATGATTCACCATAAATGTACTTGGGACATAATTTCTCAGGATTCTTAGGCATATCATGAAAACCTCTAGGAATAGTCCCCAATGGAGAGGGATTATTCTGAAAGAATGCCATTGGTGGTGATGGTGGTTGGGCCAGCTATTGGATGGGTCGAATCGGTTGTGATGACAATTGAGATGGATTTGGTGGTGGATTGATAGGTATCCACTGGGGTATTGGTGAAAATCTTGGTGGAGTGAGTGGAGCTGACAAGGGTGGTATGATGGTTGCCCTAGTCTTATGACTCTTGTGTCTTATTGGGGTCTTAAGTTCTATCAAAGGTGGTGGATTCTCAGCTAATCAAAGAACTCTACGGGACCTTTCTGATGAGAAAAACCCAGTATTATCCAGCTTGCCCTTCTAGCCCTCCTTCTAGTGCTAGATCTGTTGACGTTTCCAATGGCACAACAACGTGTAAACAGAATATTGCTACTTTGTTTCTCCTGAAAGAGAAAAAAAACACATGGATATCTTCACTCCCAAGGTCTTTGTAGTTGGTTCTCAACTGTGTTGATGTTGCTCAGTGGTCAATGTAACAGTAATGTTCAAGGGCCTGCTGGTGTCGAGCTTCTGGATTGTTCTAAGATCAAGCATGAATTTAAACCTACTCTAACTAGGGTTTTAAAGAAACAGAAAAAGATAGATCAGAGCTTTGGAATAGAAAAGAATGTTAATTCATCCAACTTAACCAGACTCATTACCTTTCAAGGAATTCCTAACTAAAACTGCAAAACAAAATTAACTTGTGACTAACACATAGTTTCATTCATTCACAGTGCTGATTTCAATAACAGATTGCAAGTTACCATTTAAACAAAACATCAAACAAGACTTCATTCCTTGAAAGCTTCTCAAATCAAATGATTAAACCAAGATAAAAAAACATTCTGAAACACAATCTGAAGTAGATTTTAATCTGGTTGCTTCTACTATTAGTGAAACAGATAAGCAACATTTACAAATCTGGCACAATCACCAGTGTATAGAAAATCCATGACTCCAAATTGTTTCCATCTATACTAAGAAAACTGAAAAGATACATTACTGTCTATGCTGAATCTAACTCTTATCTAAGAAGACAAAAGAAGCTCCCATTACAAAGAATCAAGATGCAACTCTATCTCCTTTCCTTCAGAAAATTCCTATTCTATTTCTACTAACCTTTTTTTTCTAACTGTCTCTATTCTTTCTAAAACTTCTAACCCTTTACAAAGAGGTAGGAATTCCATATATACAGAGTGTATCAAAAAGAATGCGCTGGCCCCTAATTTTAGGGTTTACAAAATATCTCACTTGGTTGCAGGAGGGTCGGCCCTTAGATCTTTTGAATATAGTTAATGCTACCTTGAATAGCATCCTCGCTGTCCATGTTGGTGAAGGTTGTTCAGGGGATGATCTGTAGATCCTTTGCAGCTACAACATTAACTCTAGCCTTCATGTCCATCTTTGAACTCCTTCGTAGAGCTGCCTTGAATGCTCTAAAGCATTGTCATTAATACGAATCTGCCTTTTTCCAACAGACCTCACAACTATCCCTGTGACTCGTGGTTGCTTCTTTCCTTCGGCCTCCTTCCTGCTCTAGACTTTTTTGCATGTGGACCATCCCTGGAAGCAGCATAGGGCCTCTCTTTAGATCTAAAAACCATTGCCTGAGCCAATCCATTGCATTTTTATCTCAGAAGATCCAGACTGGTTGCATTTTGTTGGTCTTCTTCAAGGTGGTAGTCAATCAATCAACGACTCACTTTCAGCTCCTTTCGATTGGGCAAACAAACACCATGCCAGATTCCCGGGTAGTCAAAAGTGTTCCACACTAAATCACATGTCGGTGAGACACTAATTGTGTCTCCCCAATGCGATTATGTCTCTCCTAGCAGCTATCGGCATAACAAGTAACAGTTGGCAAAACCTTTTAGCGAGCTGTAGAAGTCATATCGATACCACAAAACCTATTGGTTAGACAACATTCCCTCGGCAAGACCTCTCACCAAGCCGTTTCTTTCTTTGGCAAGCACACCCACATTTGGCAAGACCTTAGAGGGCCGGCAAGATGCTACCCCGAATTCTCTTCGTCTCAACGAGACCATCACACTCGGGAAGACATCTCCCCGAGCCCTAATCATCCGCTCGGAGCTTCTCCGAGCTTATTCTTATTCTCCGGGCTCGAGCTCCTTTTCCTTTCGGCAAGACCTCTCAATCAGAAAAGGTTCATGGCGAGTTCCCCTCGGTTATACCGATATCCCTTTCATTGGAAAATCCATCGTTGTTGGCAAGAGATAAAGCTATTGGGAAGGCCTTATATCGAGCCCCTCTTCTCTCGGCGAGCACATTCCATCTCGGGGAGACCTCTTCGTTTCGAGGAGACCTTACCCCGAACTCATGCCCCTTTCACCGAGACCTCATTTCATGTTGGGGAGACTCCTTCAGGTTGATGAGACCTTATGGCGAAAGTAGACCACTCTCCCCGATGCAGTTCTATTTCGGCAAGACTCCACCCTGTCGATGAGACCTCTTGCCGATACCACCATCCTTCATTGAGACCCCCATTTGTCGGTGGGAACATTACACCGAAGTCTCCCCTTGCTGTCGCCGAGACTTCCATTTGTTGGGGAGACTTCTCCCAGAACCCAAATTCTTTCGGCGAGCTCGAAACTTTAGGTGGGACCTTTTTCAATCAGTAAGACGCTATGCCAAAGTCCTACCCCCTTTGGCGAGGGCTCATTTTTCTTCGGGGAGACCTTTCATAGTCGGCAGGACTTCATGCCGAAAGCAAACCGCTCTCCCCGATGTCATTCTTCTTTCGGTGAGACCCCGTAGTCACAGAGACCTCACAACGAAACTCAAAAATTTACCCTGAAGGCAACATCCTTCGGTGGGACAACCTCCGGTCGCCGAGACATCTCAACGAGCCCAAATCGCTACGCCGATGCCGCTTCACCTCGCCAAGAGTTTGTCTTTTCGGGGAGACCTCACCCCGAAGCCACCTTTGTCGTCGAGACCCTACCTCTTCGGCCAGACATCATGCCGAAGGTAAATCTTTTCCAGCGAGATCCCCTGATGACATCCTTCCTCGGTGTGACGTCCCATGTCAGTGAGACCTTTTGCCGATGTAAAACCTTCTCCAAGAGCTCCTGTGAACAATTGTCAACAAGAGATTCATCCGTTGGTGAGACCTCTCAACTATGCAAACCTCCTTTCACTAAGACTTCTTCCTGAGCAGAGAGACATATAAGACCCTACGGCGACCGAGATGTCATGGCGACCAGTGGATCCCAAATGAATAATACACCCCGCCAGTTGGCAAGACACCTGAAAGGTCTCAGCAACTTTCTTCCTGAGGAGTTTTATGCTAAATGCGATTGAGGCATGCCTTCAGTTGACTTCCCTGAGAGATATCTTCAGATGAATAATTCAATCCTATAAAACAATTGCCTCCATTAGTTCTCAAAGGCAAATAAAATACACTATCATAAAATATACTATTGCTTATGATTATTTCATTCAATCTTAGCAAGAAGAAAACCAACTCAAGCTGAGACAAAACCAAAATATGATAGAACAAAAGACAAAATTAAAAGGAAAACAAAAGAATTCCAAAGGTCAAAGCAAATAACAAAGACAACAAGACCAAAAGAAAGGGGGACCCATTTTGTTCCAGAATAAATTGGGGTGGTTATGCAAGGCATAACAGGTACTCATAGAATGCACACCAAATGTCCTCCAATGTAATTGTTTCCTCTCTAGTGGGTAGCATGAATGACAAATTCTTAGACTTTCATCTCTCCACTAGAGAAGTCATGAAATCTCTATGGGCCTAGATCTCTAGCATGTATGTGATGTAATAAAGGCTAATTACTCCCAATAACTCTGCATCCATCTCTATGAAGTGAGTAATCCAATTGAGTACCTATGATTGTGGCTCTCATGACATAATAGGATACAAAACTACCTACAAGCATGGCACCCACAATGTTAATTTTGAAAAAAGTCTATCTAATAAGCCTTAGAGAAAAACTAAGCTTTTTTCTCAAAAAAATCACTTTATCACAATCAAAAGCAGACACTTTTTCAAAAGTGTCGCTTTATCAATTTTATAAGTGAGCATTTACACAAACGCATCACAAGACAACAATTAAAAGTGAACCATTTTTTTTAAGATTCTCTCCTATGCAAAAGTGGCATGCTTAATGCAAAAGCATCACATTGGTGATCAAACTAGTCGCATTGGGTTTCATAAGCGTCGATTCTAACTTGACACATTTGCGATCCTACCTTTAGCTAGAATTTATGACACCTAGAAATACATGCACAAATGTAAGGGTTAGATATGCACTGAGGGGTCTACTCTAGCATTCCATTGGAACTATCATACTACATTTCCATGGTGTGGGGCACAAACTGCATGAGCCATGATGATCAACTCTCTCAAAAGGCAGAAGGCTCAAAGCTCTCAAAACTCTAAACTCAAGGGTGAAAATGAGCTAGAAATGAACTCAAATGTATATATATGGCTCCCAAAACCATAGGATTCATCCTTCCATCCCCTTTCATCCTATTCCTTTTCCTCCACCATTTCTCTTGATAAGTTTCTAGGACCCCTAGGACTTGATTTTTCATCCTCTTCTTCGTTGAATCAATCTTGTCATCCTGTCACAAGCCCGACCTAAAAATTAATTTTTTCGGCCAAAATCTTGAGGGGGCAGGCCATCGTCCTACCATCATTTCTTCATCTCCTGAGGTACAATGGAGCATTAGGAAAATTTTCCAAATTTTTCCAAAGCAGTAGCATCTTTGAAACAATGCAACAAGTACATTGTCTCAAACAAGGGCAAAATCTAGACATTTAAAAATGTCTGAATGTATCATACATTCATTATCTTTGCATTCTATCACTTTCTCACTTTTTTTCCTTCATCATCACTTTCACATCATTTTCATCACTTTTTCACCTTTTTCATTGTTTCTCACCATTTACATCACTTTTGTCACTGTTTCATCATTTCTCATCATTTTCTCACCATTTTTATCTTGTTCATCACTTTTTCATCATTTTCCCTCTAATTCATCATTTTTCCTCTACTAATCATTTGATTAGTTCATCATTTTTACTAATTTTCCTCTATCCCACTTAATTGAATAATTTTGAAGTATTTAATTAGAAAAAACTAATTTTCTTCTATCTCACATAATTAAATAATTTTTTAATCAAATAATTAAATAATTGTTTCCTCCCAATTGCACATGAAATATTCTATTTTCAAAATGGAATCATAATTTCCTTCTCAAAGGAATATTCTATTTTTAAAAATAGAATATTCTCTTTTCAAAATATCTCAAACTAATTTCCTAAAAATAAGGAGATATTTTTAGCTAACTAAAGCTCTCAAGCAATCTCCACCCTTGATCTCCCTAATCTAATCTCCATCATTGATCTTAACTTTCAATCTCCACCATTGATTAAAAATTTGAAAATTTAAAAAACAAACCATTTCCTTCATTCAAAATCACATAGAAGAATTCATGTGCATTCATCAATCTTTAGCATTCATCTTTGTAGTAATTTTAAGCATCTTTTAGGGTGAATTCAAGATTTGGTACAATTCATTTCTAAGGTTTGAGAAATTTACAACATCAAATTAGTCATTTTTTCACAATGTATTGTTAAGTTTGTTTTACTTTTGATCATGTTTTCAAGGTTTTTTTATGATTTTCTTGATCTTTTTCAAAATTAAGTGCATTCAAACTCATTTGTTAGTGGGTTCAATCAATCTTTTCTTTGTGGGTATTTGATTTTCCTAACCTTAATTGTGTTAGTTTTCTTTTTAATTGATTTACCACTAAACCACAAGACACCAATGTTGGTGGTCATCATTATAATGTTGTGGTATCCACAAATAAAAATATTTTTTCTAGTGTTTAAAGGGATCTCAAATGATTTGGCAAGACCATGTTGATAATTCAACCCATCTTTATTTTACTAGTTATTTTATTTATCTAAATTTTTCCTCTCATATCACTTTCTAATCGAATTATATATTGAGTGGAAATTTGTTTCATCCAAGGTTAAATATATTTTCCTTGTGTCATTTTGAGTCATAATCCTAATCTTGTGTATATTTAGTGTACTTATAACCTATAGCCATGTCCCCTCTAGGACTTTGGGTTGATCCGATGGTGGAATGATTCCATAAATTATATTTATCACATCTTGTGAATGAATGGGTGTCAACTAATACTTTTCCACTATCACTCATATAATGCCACCACCTTGGAGCTCTATTAAGCCACCATCAAGATAAAATCACCCATTTTCATATCCTTTGCAATTGATAGTAGACAAGATTTTTTTAATTTTTTTTTCAAATGATCATACAACCCAAGAAGCACAAATTAAGGTCCATCTTCACTAGTTTGAGATTGGGGACAAGGTTTCTAATGCATTATTACAATCTCTTTGTGCTTTCTAAACCTTCCAAAAAATAAGTGTACCAAAGAAGGCTAGTATTTCTTCACAAAGATTCCTATTATTCTCTAGGATCTTACCCACCATTATCAATCATTATTTAAAGTTTAAGAAAATTCTCCTAAGAATAATATTTCTCTTCAACAATTCATGAGAAGTATTGTTTTTTGGATATCTATTTCAAAGAAATTTATTTTTGAACACTCACCTAGGTAGATCTTTGTGAAGTGGTTTTCACTATGGCCAATGACAAAGCTATGAGCTGTGATGGATTCCCTTTTGAATATTATAAGACTTTAAAGAAAATTGTTGGTCTCAAACTTTTCTAGGTATATTTCAAAGCATACAATTACTCTCTAAGTGATATAATTAATAACAAAGACATTAAATGCATACCTAAGTCCAACTACCTTGAATGCATGTGCAACCTACATCTAATCACAATGTTGAATGTTTCCTAAAATATAAATGATAAATCCCTTTCCTTGTGTCTGTGTCATATTCTCCCTCTCATCATCTATCTATAGTAGATATGGTTCATTAAGGGACAATATATACTAATAAAATTATTAAAATTTTGGAAGGAATGGAATGGTATCACTATTATTAGTAGAAATTCATCTTTATCAAAATCAACTTCACCAAATTATGATTGCATAGAGTGACCTTTATTCTTTCTATGCTCCTTGTTCTTAAGTTTATTCAAAAAGTTACATTCTATGTTAAAATGTTATTTTTTGATTCCCTAAATTTCCTCACCATTAATGATAGAAAATATTCTTCTTTTAGGATATTCATGTTTATTCAACAAAGTCGATTTATTTCTCTTGCTCCTTATATGCTGATTGTAGAAGGGTTTGACTACTTTTTTGCTAATGTTTCCTATAAATAAGGTAAAGGAATCTCCCTTTCCAATTCCAAATACCAACTTGTTAAAGGCCCTTTTTTTAATGCTTATTTTCTCTCTTTTGGAAGAAGAGGGAAATGTTAATCAATAATTAAAATCCATTGACACCTTTTTTCTTTTTCTTTTTTTTTTGCCTCTAGTTCAAGCATACAATGGAAAAAGACCTAGTATTATTGTCAATATTCCTACCCAAACCTTCTTGGCTTGATTATTTTGGATAGAAATTAATGGAATATTTAGGTTTCTTACCATTACTCTTTCTTTCAAATATCCCTCTTCTTCCCTTTGGAATTTTTTTCTTTCTCATGTTTAAAATAAATTGCACTATTAGATTGTCAAGCACATCTCTCTTGTTAAAAGGTTCCAAAATTTATATAAGGTGTTTGTTGTCATGTATGCTTAGTATTCTTCTTTCTAAGCTCATTTTAAGATCTCATACTAAAAAAATAAAACCATTCAGAGAATATACTAATAAAATTAAATTATTTCCCATGGATAATCAAAGCTATTGAAGGGAATGAAGCATAGAAATTTTCTAAGGAACCATATTTCCTCTAGGGTAATTCATGGTATATAAACTTGAAAATAACTTTTATTTTGTACAATTCATATTATAAAGGAGCTATTTTAAATTCAAGACACTTTTATTGCCAAGAGTACTTGAAAATCCAAGAAGGCCATCAAACCTTGGTTAATTTAATAGAAATATTTTTAGAACAATTTTTTTATCAACCCTGTGATTACTTGTCAAGAAAATCCCTTACCAAAAGCTCCTTGGATTTATACCCTAGTTTTCATAAAAGGATCCATTTCATTTCAAACCTCTTCTCTATAATCTCTAAGAATTGGATTTCTCATTTTTAACCCTAATTTAAAAATCAAATTCAATATCTATAACTAGGATCATGAATTTGAAATATTTAGAAACATTGTAAGCATTACTATGTATTGTGGAAATATTGTGGCTATTATAGTTAATATTTTCATGCCATTGTGGAGGCAATCAATGTAGAGGTATAAGGATTACAAAATCCCTGATGGAAGGATTAAAAATAGTATTATTATACACATTTATTTAATCAAAAGCCTCATAAATTATTTCATAATTCTATCTAATTTTCTCAATGGTTTAAAAAACTCAACTACATATGGTGTCCCCAATACTCTATCACTCATTAGAAACATAAATTCCATAAAATTTCAACCATTATGGAACCTATAAATACGTAAAAATAAATAGGCATACATGGTAGGCTCAATGATGGACCGATGACCTAGAACAAGAAAAAAATGGTGTAGATAATACATCTTTTAACTAATATAAATAATATGGAAGTACTAATTTTGACAAATAGAACCCCCTTAACCTTTTATTTTTTGTTTATAAAATAAAATTTAACAATTTTTGTTGCTTTGTGAATTTTGAAATACTTATTTTTTATTGCTAATTGGTATAATAACCCTTTTAAATTACACCACCTCCATGTTAAATGTGTAACTACCCAATAAATTATGTAATTACCCTTATGATTCTATTTCCAGTAAAACTAGCAATTCCAAACATTATTTTTCACCATATGAATCTTTTACATGTATCTTTCTTGCACTAGATTTGGCTTCAAAACTCTAGATTAATTTGGGATTGAGTTTTCCTAGTATAAAACTTAATTATCTTTGCTAATTATTAATAATATTTTATTTATATTTGGAGAAAATATGTTTGAAGGGTCTTTAGTGATTTATTTTGGTCCACCATTAGTGAATAACAGTAAGTACAATCTTCATGTTAAATATTTGTATCAAATTTCCAAGTTTCTAATAGTGTCTATCAATATCTAACACATCCATACAACCTCTAGAATCTTTTGATCCATTATATTTTTCAATATGATAGTTTAAAATAACATCTAAGCTCTTTAATCTTCAATCCCATCTTTCTCTTTCTTTTTCCAAATTATTTTTCTTGGTCTTTTTCACCTTGACTCCATTAAAAATGATATCTTGTTGTAGAGAGGATAAAATCTATTAGATAGTTGGATCTATGTGGACTACTATGCCATCAAAATTACTCTTCTATATTTATAAGTTTAAAATAACATCTAAGCTCTTTAATCTTCAATCCCATCTTTCTCTTTCTTTTTCCAAATTATTTTTCTTGGTCTTTTTCACCTTGACTCCATTAAAAATGATATCTTGTTGTAGAGAGGATAAAATCTATTAGATAGTTGGATCTATGTGGACTACTATGCCATCAAAATTACTCTTCTATATTTCCCTTGTATTTTTTTAGATTAATGTTATTTTTTAGAAGATAATAGTTTTTAGGGTAGATATCTTATCACTCTATAATTGCAACATTCATTTATAAGTTTCATATTTAGATTATTAGAGTTTATTTGATTATATATATTTTTTTTTTACAATTTCATTGATAAAAAATAACACTTATCTTCAAATACCCACAATATGAAACATGCAAAATCAACATTCAATTGATTTCTCTTCAAACAATACAATAATCCAACCAAGAAAATGGATGAATATGCATTAAATAGGAACAAAATCATTATTTATTATAATTTTCATAAAATAATCAAACACTTGTGTTTTATTTTAATTCATAAAATTTATATTTTGATTGAAGAGAAATAAAAGGACACAGTTAAATTTTTTGATCATTAACTACTTTCATATATTTTCCTTCATACTCCTTGTTCAAATTATACTTAAGATAATGAGAGAAGATTATTTTGTTGGTTTTAATATTTAAAATTTATTTGTAAGGATTAAACATTTTTCTTCATATGTTGTCATTTTAAAATAAAAAGACAAAAAAAAAATTATTTAGTAGTCCATTCTAGATTTATTCAAGTAATTTGCATATAAAAAATCAATTAGTTTAATCTCATCATTTAGTTTAACATTTTTTTTTCAACATTTAGTTTACGTAAAAATATTTAAAATCAACACTACACCATTTTTAAATTTCTCATTCATGTTATGATTTTATTATTTAAAATGGTTACAAACATTCATTACATAAATAAAAGATAAATAAATGATACATAGGACCTTTGTATTCAAGATAGAAAGATCCTAAACTTAGGTGTACATTCAATAATTAAACAACAACAAATGCATGCAAATTAAATATCATCCACAAACCAAAATCAGTCAAAATAAAAGTATGCAAACTAAAACATCAAAGAGGTTTCTAGTCATATTTTATCTCTCTTGATTGCATTGGCATATCGCACTTATGTGTCTAGGAGTTAGAGAGGATTGGTTGGATACTAATTTGAGCGAGTAGAGGGAAAAATTTCCTATTATTGAAGTTATTGAGGAAGAAAAATGTGTACACCAAATCTAAGAAGAAAATAAAATATTGAGCTCTTGAATTCACTCATATAAAAAAGTTCTCAAGCAAGAGAATACCCATCCCAATGCTCACTTTAAAATTGTTTGAAAAAAGTTTGATCAACTTCACCAAGAACTTAACACTCTTAGTTTTAAAATTATTATACATAATATTGAAACTTAATCAAGGATTTAACTCCCCACAAACCACAATAAATATACATGCCACCATCATTACACAACTAAACATTATCACCATTCCTAGGGGACTCCTTCCTCACAAAGAGAATAGACCACCTAATTCACTACCATTACACCTATTGTTGCCTCATGAACCATAACTATTCTATTATTGATGAGTCAAATTTGGAGAACATAGAGCCCAAGTTTTCTCATTTCAATTATAATATTCTCTACTAAGTTCTCCCCAAAGGATCATATTTGATCCATATAGGTGCTTCTAGTCCCTAGTGTCCTTTTTTTTCATTTATAAACTCTTCAGAATCTTTTCTATTATTTCTCTAGGACCCAAGATGCTTGGATTTGGATTAATGATCTCTTCAAGCTATTTTATCCTAATATTTTCTTCCTATCCCATGATTATTTTGGGTGATTGGCTAGGATGTTAGTTAAATTCACCCAATATTGACATACATTTAGAATGAAGATTCCCTTCAATATTTGGAAAGATAGAAAATCTACTTTATTTTTATAAAATTCTATGGATTCTCATTTTTTATTATTCTATAGCCATGATTTATTCTAATGTACTACTATAGATTATATGATACTCTAAATTTTCTCACCACAAATATGCATAGATGGACTCATAATAGTATATGCATTGCACCCTTACTACAAGCATGAATCAAATTAGTCTTTCTCACATGGTAAAAGTTTATGGAGCAAAGGATAGTCTAATTGAAAAACCCCTGTGTGAGGAAGGAGAGTCCCAAAGATAATAATAATATTAATAAAATGGATGAGAGTATACAAACTTGCTCACTCACTTTCCAAGGAAGGAGAATTTGATGATGGATAATGGTGTTTATATGTGGCTTGAAAGATACTATGTTTGGGTGCTTCTTGGGAAATATTTATAAAGGTATGGTTGTAATAATCCTATTTTAGCTAGGTGCATTGATAATTTTAATCTAGTTCAACTTGTACTAATAAAAGACTAAAAAATTATTGTCTATGAACCTCTTATTCAATCAAATCTTCTAATATAGCTAATTATCATTCACAATTATTTTCTCAAGTGCAAACCTCCTATCATTTTCTTCATGGATTTAATGCAAGATTATAATTTTCTCTTGGAACTTGTTCAATTTTGAATATTTCTTCATTGGGTTAAATGATTTCATTTAGAATGGATCTCAACCTACCGTATCTAACCCAAAGACACGTGGACCTACTAAGAAGATACATAGATTATTTAAAAAAATCCAAGTAGAGGCAACCAAATGAAAACAAGATCACCTAGATGCATGAGGCATGATGATTTTATATAGGAAAGGATACTCTCAATCAAAGAGAGATTTCAATGAGTCAAGGGAAGAAGAGAAGTAGTCAAGGGAGTTTTATGTCATCAATACTCAAATAGACTCTCAATCAAAAGCTAGAGTAGAAGATAAATAATTAGAAATAAAAATCACATGCTAGCCAAAAATGATTGGGTTGCCTAATTTACTATAGAAATTCACTCTACCAGCATTATAGCTTAACCCAGGTCACTCATACAATCCTAAGATATACTAGGTACCCCTACAACTAAAGGATCAAAAACATGGTTCCCAAGGATATAGAGGAAGTGTAAGAAAGGTATATAGTTTGAGAGAATGATGAACACATGGAGGGTTGTAGAAATAAAACTTCCATCAAGGTGGAGAAACTATGTGGATATGTTATTCATGCCCATTAATCATGAGCTAGACTACCAAATCATCACTAGATTGTGATGTAGGCCCATACAATTTTGTGCACTTACATATTTACCCCTATGTATATGTAAATCTACATGGAAGGTAGGTTTCATTCCTAAAAATAGGCATTTTTAATTTGCACTTATGTACACTTACCTATTTATATTGTCCCATGTTTAGACCTACAAATTAAAATGTTTGAATGTACGTAACATGGTAATCTCAAAAGGTAGAAATAAATAATAATAAGACTTCTTATAGTAAATGTGGGAATTCAAAGATACCAACTTCATTATGTGCTCTTATCACTAATCTAAAACTTGCAAGGTATAAAAGTGCTAATTGACATAAATGCACAAAAAAAAAGTATTACCTCAAATTACACTATTGGAAAAGATGAGATAATGTACTATAATGTTTAGGTATACATTATACATATATTTACTTTTATTTGTATGGAAAACCTACCAAAAAGGTGAAAAAAAATCCCATATATGCAAATTTGGCTCCTTTCAAATGTCATTTGTTCTTATGTTGAGGGAGAGAAAAGAGGAGATGAGTCTATGCCAAATCTTGGTGCATATGTTTTCTTCAGAAACTAGATAGAGAGCATTGGATTAGGGTGAGTTTTAGCAGAAAACTTTCTAGCCCCCTACCAAAAATGAGATGCTGATGTCTTCAGTATACTGGTACATGTATAGGTTGATATGCTTGATCAGTTGATGAAATATTCAGTGATAAATCTTTTATTATAGATATTTTAGAGTGATTAGGAGTGTATGCGATATCACAAAGAGGGATTGATAACTTTCTGACCTAACTTCCTCTACTACAATTAATGTGTATATTTGGTCACTAGAAAAAGTTTTATATTTCATTATGCATATTCAAAATTAATTTGTGTATAATAATTTGAAGAGGAGACCAGTGCAAGCGAGACATGAAGTGATTACGAAGTGTCAAGTAAAACCCTACTGGTGAAGACTCACAAGGTATTTACATTTCTTGCAAAACCCTAGTTTTAGAGAAGTGCAAGATGTTTACTCCACAAGTTATCGATGTGCTTGAGACGTTGAGACCTAAATTTAAGAAGCACCCATACAAATACATGGAGATGAATAAAGAAGGGGAATTTTATAGGGTTCCATAAAATGTGTTGTACACAGAGGATGTGTGGATTTACATTCATTCAAACATGGAAGAATATGATCATTTGAAGATGGTGGATTTTAGGGATAAAGTGTTAATTGGTAATTATTTTGAGCTAAAACCAAAGTATGTCAATTTAACAGAGAAGAAGCTAGATGTGTGGAATGAATTTTATAATTTATTCTATGATAATGAGTGGGTGAAGTATGTTTCAAGCATAATTCATGAAAAATTCATGTGGTTGGATATCTCCCACATGATAAACAAAGAGGCAGTTAGGGTTGTCACCAGCTTGTGCTCCATTGGACCATTTTTGACATTGAAGTCAATAAAGAATGAATTTTTAATGAAGAAGACCAAAGAAAATTTTGACAAGTGTGCCCTAACGATGAATGACATTGAAGATCCAAAAGTCAAGTACACTTCTATGATGATTGGCTATAAGATATTTTTCACAAATAGAGAGAATTCAATTTTTGCCACCACAATACACATGACCCATCTATGGTAAAAGAAGGAAAAAATTTTGATATTTGTGAGCTCTTGAGATTATAGTTGATGGAAAATATATAGAAGGAAAATGAGTCAAAATACCTTTTTTGGTATGGTACTCTTATCATTTTCTTGATGTTTTACTTTCTAAATGAGTTACCCAGAGCAAAGAATGTTGTATGGCTAGATAATATACTTGTAGCCACTAGTATTAGAGATAATTTGAGAAGATTCCATAATAAAGACTTGTAATTCAATGTTGTAGGGATTGTTTAAGAATTTTCAATCCCAAATGCAAGAGAGAGAAAGGATTCCTAGCAAAACTATGGATAAGGACAAAAATTATTTAACTTTTATGGTTAGTAGAGATTACTATTATATGGAAGTAGATGAATCCAAAAATGTTTGGGTTCCAGAACTACCCTATGAAGTAGATTAGTTTGTATGCATTGGTCTTGCAGAGATAGTACTGAGAAAACCTAGGGATACAATAGTGGAAAGGTATGGTACCTATGAGGAGAAAAAGAGTCAAGTGAACCTTGAAAAGAAGAAGGATATTGAGGAAAAAGTTGAAAAGATGAAGGCTAATTTGGAGAGAGAGTTTGGTGACCTTGAGGGTCTTGCAAAGAAATACATAGGTGCATCTGCTCCTCCGCAGAATACTCCACAAAATTCAAGAAGGTCAAGAAGGACCTAAAATCCCACACCACCTACTATTACAAATCCTTCTGGAACCGCTCCTTCCAGAACAAAACTAGTAAGTGATTCTAAAAATAAAGATACATTTAGTACCTCTATGCAAAAGAAGTCTCCCAAGAGGAGAAGGAAAGAAAAATCCAAAAGGGAAAAGAATAAAAATTGTGAAGAAGAAGAAGAGGAAAGACCCCAATTGGTCCAAAAAAGGAAGTCTCATGTCTCTTAGGAAGAGATCAATACAAAAAATAAATTTAATGTGGTGGATATAGAAAATGAAGAGGAATTAAAAAGGAAAAGAAAGCTACCAGTTTTCAAAGAAGAGAAAAGAGTTCTAGGTCAGGAGAAGAATGATCATCTAAAGATAAGGAAAAATGAAAGGTAACAACTAAGAAATCTGAGAAGACCCCTTTGGTTCAATAACATAGTCCTATGAAGTTATATGCACTATTCAGTGGCATTGTAGAGTTTGGGATCTTGAAAGTTATGGTTGCAATGCATCTAGATGCAAATGATGAAGACAAGGCAACAATTATAGATGCTATAGTCAAATGCATTGTGACATTTGATATTGGCCTAGTTGAGATAGAGGATCAATTGCTATCTGATCTAAAATGTGTGTTGAATGCAAGAAGAAAAGAGGCTATTGCAAAGGATGAAAAGATGAAGACATCTTCCTTGGAGAAGATCAGTTCCCATTGTCTCATGAGGATAGACTCAAGTTGTCTTAGTTTTATAGCAATAAATTTAGGAAAAAAAAAAGAGTTAGCACTCTTATGAGTAGAGATAAGGATGATATAGAAAGGCTAAGGAAATATACTTTGCAATCACTTGAAACACTTGCTAAAGAGTTGGGAGTTCCTCCAGGTGGTAAATATCATATGTAACAAGACACAAAATATAAGACAGTTTGCCTCCTCCAAAAGTTGAGAAGAATGCAAAAGAGTGCCCTAGCAGTGGTGAGAAGAAGAGGAATGATAAAACTAAAGAATAAAGCACAAAAAATGGTGGTGAATCCTCTAGACCCTCTGGAGATTCGTTGAAAGATCTTTTGGATATGAAATTACAATTTCAATCAGTGGTGTCTACACAGATGTTGCAAATTCCTATGCAATAAGGTCAAGTGGACCTGGATGAAATTTCCCCTCTATATAAGTTGTAGGTTGGTGATGTTTTTCACGCCTCTGTGAGAAAGGAGATTCTTCAAAATGACCAGAAGAGGACTAAGTTGGTGGATGAAGCTATGAAGGTATTGCAAGAAGGCCTTCCTGGAATAACTATTGACAATTCTTTATCCGATGTGAAAAAGTGGCCGGTTAATACTTGATTATTTTAAGGAGTATTCTACTAGTTTGGAAGATAAGATAGAGAATAAAATGACAAAAAAAGTCAATGATGAAAAGCTAGTTGATGTCTCTGATAAGTGTAGTACTACACATGTCAAATTGCAAGGAAATTTGGAGGATGTTAAGAAGTGTTTGGAAGAAGACAAACAATTATTTCAATTCTATTTGAAGTAGTCAATTTCTACAAGGAGCATTAAGGATTAGATGGATTCTATTGAGTCTCAAATTTCTCAAACCTTCGATGTTTATGATCTGGTGAATGGTGGAGATGGAGCTACTAAAGGAGTCATTGAAAATCCACATGGTAAATTCTTTCTACTACAATAAAAAAAAGGAGAAATTAATAATGTAGTATATATTAGAGATATGGTAAGTGCAAGGCTTGCATCTTTGACTGAAGCTTTAGTTGATGCTAAGAAGAGTGTGCAAAATAATCCAATGCCTAGTTCTCTAGAAGAAGGCAAAGACCTCCATGTTCAATTTGAAACTTAGTGCCATATGCTTGCCTTTTCCAAGAAGGATTGGGTAGCACACCTTGAAAAATTCAAGGTGTCTTATCAAGGTACTTATTGTTGGAAATAGGATGCCATTTAATTGCAATCCAAAATATTATTTATTTCATGTATCACCTAAGTCCTTGGAAATTGTTCTCAAACACTAGGATTAGAAAGGGATTAATATTAAATGAAATAATCATGTTAATTGAAATTTGTAATTAATTCTAAATGTTAGGAGCATGTGAGGGCATCCAATATGAGTTCCTAAATAATAGGGGCACATGGGGCACCCACATGGAAGGTGACACCCACCTTGAGTTAAGTTAACTATTTGGAGTAAAAGATAACACTTTTGAATGCATGTAAAGATCCTAGGAGTTAGAAATTGATGTTTACATGCATGAAGTTTAGTTCAGTTTAGATCAATTCAGTTCAATTCAATTCAATTCAATTTAGTTTAGTTCAGAATTAGTTTAGTTTAGTTTAGTTTAGTTTAGTTTAGTTTAGTTTAGTTTAGTTCAGTTCAATTCAATTCATTTATGGTTCAGTTATCTTCAGTTGGTTTTAGTTGAATGCTAGTTGACTTCAGTTAACTTGGAATGCATGACTAATGACTTGTGAAAGATAATAGGTGACTTCCTTCAGTTAACAAGGGATGACCATTCTTGCGTGAATGGTGGAGAGATATGTTTCAGTTAACAGAGAATGACTTGGACCCACATTAGGTGCCCAAGTTGGTTTCTTGGAGTTAACTCTTTTGCATGCTAAGATATTTCAGAAGGCTAAGTTAAGTGGGCCCATTCTTGGGAACCTACTTTGAGGATGAGCTTTGAATATATCTACGAAATCAAGGTTTAGTTGTGACTTTAGTTTGGGACGTCCAAATGTATGAAGCTCATGTTTTGGCACTGTTCTTCACGATAGAACTCTACTTGCAAGAGATAGGCATACCTTTTGTGAGATAGAGATTGAGCTTTGTAGTTGTAACTCTTTGGAGTTTACAAAATTGATTATTTCCTATTTATCTCAAGCAAGTTGAAGAGAGTTTGTATCATTTTTTATTGCATGTTGTGAAGAAGATTTGTTGAAGGAAAAATAAGCATCTCAAGAAAGGATTGGAATTATTGTAATCTTGTTCTGAGATTAAATAATACATTGATTCTTGGTGGAGTTTTTTCCCAAAAGGGCTTCTCCATGATATATGTTGTGTATCTTCTAATATCCTTTCTAATTCTTCTACAACCTTTTGTCTTCATTCTACAAATGATAAAATGAATTAATCAGACAATCACCCACAAAGAATCTGTAACAAAGAATACATATTTAGATCAGCAATCATAAAATTTTACAAAGTATTAAGCTACATAAACACCTCAAATTTGAACATTTGGTATCAGAGCTAAGGTTGGGTAGAGTATTGGGATGCCTTTCTCTTAAAAGATTGAAGGATTTTTGGCTTAGTGGGAGATTTTATTATTTTTTGTTATTCTTGATTTTGGAAAATAAGTTTATTACAATGAATTCTTGTTTAGATATTGAAAGGTTCAATGGATCTAATTATGTGATGTGGAAATTAAAAATGGAGGATCTCCTTGAAGAGAGAGATTAGTGGTTAGTTGTTGGTAATGAGACAATGTCACCTACAACGATGTTAGATGAGGATTGGGCTAAGCTTGATAAGAAGGCAAGAGGGACCATAAGATTATGTCTTGTTGATGTTGTTCTCTTGAATGTTTCAGAATAAACTACTACATATAAGTTGTGGAAGAGAATAGGTGATATTTATCAAACTAAAAGTCTTACTAATAAGTTGTATCTAAAAAGACAGTCGTATTCTTTAAAGATGAAAGATGGTGATTCTGTTGCAAATAATTTGAATGATTTTAATTTGATTCTAAGGCAGTTAGCATCTGTAGATGTAAAGCTAGAAGATGAAGATAAATGAATTTTGTTACTTTGTTCTTTACCAGAGTCTTGGGAAAATCTAATTGTTGCTATCAGTGGTAGTGGTGCAGATCCAAAGATGGACAATATAATTCCTACTCTCCTATCAGAGGAGATGAGGAGGAAGTCTAAAACAGAAATCCAAGATGGCTTGTTTGTAAAAGCTAGGCCTGAGAAAAAGGAACCTAAGGGAGACAAGGAAGGGAAGGGTAAGTTAGAAGGAAGAGGTAAGGTAAAGTGTTGGAACTATGGGAAACCAGGAAATGTGAAGAAGGATTGTAAGAACAAGAAAGAGAGTTTTGATTCTTCTACAAAGGAATCCTCAGATGACAGTAATGATGCATTGGTTATTTCAGCTAATATTGTTTCTAATAACTCTTTTCATCATGTTTTAGAGTGATCTTCATAGAGAGGATGGTAGTCACGATGCCATGTGTGACTTGATACCACGGTTCAGTGGCAATTGTTGGCAGTGATGTGGATGCATCATAGGTAAGGTTATCTCCATGTGATTGGAGATATGGTTTCTTGGTTTAGAGTGTATTTGTTATGGTGTCATGTTATACTCTTGATACTAGTTTAGAGTTTGGTATATTACATGTTCTCTTGAGACTAGGATGTATATATGTTATGGTGCATGTGATCTCCTAGTAGGAGATGGTTAGATCATGTTGTCATGTTTATGTTCCTAATTGGAGCTTTGACATTGATCTTGTGTAGTTCTCTTATGTATTGGGTACATTAATCATTTGCTTGATTACTTCACGAAAGTGTTGTGTTGCATTTGGTGTTTCACATGGATTGGTTTGTTACATGTCCTCATGGATACTTGGAGAAATAGGTGGGGCTTAAGTTATCTTATGGTAAGAGATATATGTTGGAATGGTTACTTGTAAGAAAAGCTATTTTCAACAGTAAAGATCAAGAAGCCTACACCTTGGTTGAATGTGAGTTCAATGCACTCGGTGGTTTAACATGCCTCCAAAGAGGCAGTTTGGTTACAGAGACTTGGGAAAGGTATCGGTTTTAATTACAAGTAAGTTAAACTTGAATGTGATAGTCTAAGTGCTATGTGTTTAGCCAAAAATCGTATGTATCATGCTCGTGCTAGGCATGTTGATGTTAAGTATCACTTTGTGTGAGAAATGGTTCAGAGTGGGAAGGTATTAATTGAGAAATTTGAAACTTTAATTAATGTTGCAGATTATCTTATGAAACCAGTTCCTACAGATAAGTTCTCTTGGTTTTAATCATTTGCTTGGAGCTTCAGGATTATGCAGGTTGCATTTGAAGTTGGCATGGATTGATTAGTTGGTGCAGGAAGGCCATTGGCCTTGAGTCCTGCACTTGATTTATAACAATGATTCCTTGTTTAGAATAATTGCAATGTATAATGTCAAGTGGGAGAATGTTGGAAATAGGATGCCATTTAATTGCAATCCTAAACATTATTTATTTCATGTATCTCCTAAGTCCTTGGAAAGTGTTCTCAAACACTGGGATTAGAAAGAGATTAATATTGAATGAAATAATCATGTTAATTAACATTTTTAATTAATTATAAATGTTAGGAGCATGTGAGGGCATCTGATATGAGTTCCTAAATAATAGGGGCACATGGGGCACCCACATGGAAGGTGACACCCACCTTGAGTTAAGTTAATTGTTTGGAGTAAAAGATAACACTTGTAAATGCATGTAAAGATCCTAGGAGTTAGGGATTGATGTTTACATGCATGAAGTTCAGTTCAATTCAATTCAGTTCAGTTTAGTTATGGTTCAGTTATCTTCAGTTAGTTTTAGTTGAATGCTAGTTGACTTCAGTTAACTTGGAATGCATGACTAATGACTTGAGTTGCATGACAGATAACAGGTGACTTCCTTCAGTTAATAGGGGATGACCATTCTTGCATGAATGGTGGAGAGATATGTTTTATTTAATAGAGAATGACTTAGACCCACCTTGGGCGCCCAAGTTGGCTTCTTGGAGTTAACTCTTTTTCATGCTAAGATATTTCAAAAGGCTAAGTTAAGTGGGCACATTCTTGGGCACCTACTTTGAGGATAAGCTTTGAAGATATCTACAGAATCAAGGTTCAGTTGTGACTTCAATTTGGGACGCCTAAATGTATGAAGCTCATGTTTTGGCATTGTTCTTCATGGTAGAACTCTATTTGTAAGAGATAGGTGTACCTTTTGTGAGAGGCATTGAGCTTTGTAATTGTAACTCTTTGGATTTTACAAAGTTGATTATTGCCTATTTATCTCAAGAAAGTTGAAGAGAGTTTGTATCAGTTTTTATTGCAGGTTGTGAAGAAGATTTGTTGAAGGCAAAAGAAGCATCTCAAGCAAGGACTAGAATTATTGTAATCTTATTTTGAGATTAAATAATACATTGATTTGTGGTGGAGTTTTTTCCCAAAAGGGTTTCTCCATGGTATATGTTGTGTATCTTCTAACATCCCATCTAATTCTTCTACAACCTTCTATATTCATTCTACAAATGATAAAATGAATTAATCAGATAATCACCCATAAAGAATCTGTAACAAAGAATACATATTTAGATCAACAATAATAAATTTTTACAAAGTATTAAGCTACATAAACACCTCAATTTTCAACACTTACCCTCATCTAGTTAAGGTGTACATTTTTTTCTTTGTATATGTAGTTTTTTTATTTCAATGTACATATGCAGAGTTAGTAGATGGTTTTGTGATATAGTTTTTCCTTTTGGTGATGGTTAATATAGAAAGGGGGAGTAAAGAAGATAGGAGGAACTAATCTCATGTAAATATATTAGTAAGGGGGAGTAACAAAAAAAAGTATGCTTTTGGTACCCTATGCCCTTGATGTCACAGGGGGAGTGATGTAGAGGAGAGTGTTTTGGAGAAGTGTGTTTCCATCAATGATAAAGGGGGAGATTGTTTGCAACATGAGGATGACGGTGTATGGTGTTGTAATTCATGGAAACCAATTGTAAATGTGATGGTGTGTCTGTATGTACATATTTTAGAGTATTTCAGAGAAGTCCAAGTGTTTTGGTGAAAATTTCCTAAGTCCCAAACTAGAATAGTAAGTAACAAAGCAACAATTTTGTGCTCTGCCTTGCTCCACTTTGTAGAATCTTGTTATGTGGTTTTGAGGTTTTCATGGTACATGTTGAAGGAGTCTATATCCAAAGTTTTAGGGTTGCATGTCTTCTGCAGCTGAAGATATCGATGATAAATTATCAAGCTTAGTAGAAGTAGAGTTACTGGTACAAAGTGTATATTGGAATGATCCACATTCCACTGCAAATGATTATTGTGTTTTGTGGTTTTGAAGAAATGTTTGAGGATGTCAAAAGTGTATGCAATCCATGTTGCAAGTGATCTGGTGGTTTGTGCGTTGAGTTGCAAATGAACAATTAGTTCATTCAGTAGTTGCTTCACTAGTTTGATTATGTGGTGCCTACCTAAGGGTGTTGGGGTCATGTAGAGTTGAATTATGAAAGGAGTAGAATTGTGGGAATAATTATAGGTTTTTTGACCTATTTTGATGAACATGTTTTGGTTTCTTTCACAAGGTATGTGGGTTGGAGTTTTGAGCTAATAAGTTATGGTGTTACATGTTTCATCTAATTAGGTTGACCTAATTGATGATATGAGTTGTAGAAGAGGGGGACCAACCACACCATGGCTCCAGATCACAGAGAGCCAAGAGTAGAAGGTTTTCCTAATCTACCTCAAGCCAACCAAGTGTTTTAGGTCAATGATAGAGAATGAAGAGCACTCTCAAGTGCTTCTATCACTCTACTAATTTGAATGTTTGGATGGGACTAAACAAGCCAGTTTCTAGAACTTGAACTGTAGACGATAGCATGGTGCACTAGCGTCTCTTTGGGGTGCCGACATCCATATGACCAGAAAGTGTAAAAGTATAGTATAGAGTACAAAAACTTATTGAAAGTCTAGCTAATGAATTTTAATGTACTAGATAGAATGATAAATGAAAAAATACAAGAAATGATTATAAGAATGATAAAGGATATGACAAAAATGAAGGTGATGAAGATCAACTCATTAAGAGTCTAGTTCGCCAGCAAGCTCCACACGAACACATACCTACACACATCCAAGAGAGGAAAAATGTTGGGGCTATATAGGGGTTTGCCTTAGTCAAAGCCTTGCTTTGGTGTTTCCACCTCCACAAGTAGCTAAGAAATCCATGAGATAGAAAATATGATAAAGGAAATAGTATAAAAGGATATCGAACAATCACAACAACACTATGCTACATAAATCAAGAAACAATATCACCTTCTCAATCAAGATTCCCTCAAGCATGTAGAGGAGGATGCAAACTTGGTAAGGTCTACACCACCACAACAACAAAGAAACAATCCCCCAGGACACCAAGTTACAAATCCAATGGTCAAAAATGTACAACAAGACATGAAGAAGATGTGTTGAATTTCTCAATAAATGCTCAAGAGATCAAGCTAGTGTGTAGAACCGTCTGAGAGGTTGTAGAAGATGGAATGAAAATGGGATAGATGCATTTGAAGATGAAAATGAGAGGGAAAGAGCCATTCTCAGGTCGGCTAGTTGATGTGAAGGAATTATGCTTCATCCCTAATGGGGAACATAACATCCCTATGGATTCCAAAGGCAGGAATCTATCAGAGATGGTAGCGCACAATGCAGACGTCTGTGCGCTGCACATGCGTTCTTGATAGAAATTCCCCCATTGAAAAAAGAGACAAGCACCAAGTGGATGGAAAGAAGGTAGGTGATGTGGAATTATTTAGTTGGGTTTGATTTTCTAAAGTGGAGGGTGTAAAGGGGAATTTGTGAGTGAGGTACAAATTCACTCCTATACATTTTTCCCCCACTTTAGTGAGCATGAGTGTCAATGAAAGTTCGATAAAATAGATCGAAGAGTTTAGAAATGTATACCTAAACCATCGAGGAAGAAAACCACAATATAGAAAACTCAAAAGCAAATGGCAAGAAAATAACTCCATAGGTACTCTCTTTTGAGGAGGTTTGAACAAAGGACTTTGTAGATCCACGAAGCTACAAAGTTGATTAAAGTGCATTGAAGTCCCACAAAACAATGATGGAAAAATCCCATAAGATGCAAGTGCTTCATAGATCCTCAGACCTAAAAAGAAGGAACCCCCCAAGTACTCTCTCTTAAAGGAAACCTGATGTAAGGTACTCCATAGAGTCAGACTTGAAAGCAACTTCACAGGCTTACCTGCAAAGCAACATGTTATTACGTAGACAAAACATGTTAGAAAACAAAAAGTAGCCACGTAGGTAGACAAGTAGACACTCACATATATAGTCAAAAATTGAAGGAGAATCTTTCAAAGGGGTCCCTCGGGAACCCTTCAAAAGAAAAGGGGTCCACTCAAGGGACACACATTTTTGATAGTGAGAGAGCATTTTTGGAAAATCAATTCAACATCAAGGAATCTTTTTGTAATATTTTCACTTCATCAAGGAATTTGTAAGGAATAAATTCCCCTCATAAGAGGAAGGTCAAAATTTTCCCACAGGAAAAGGTTCTCCCTCCTCGGAGGAAGGATTTTTAAATTCCTTCTTTTTGAACCCATGATGAAGGAAGAATATTCTGCTAGGGGTCCTTGTTGAGGAATATGATTTTAAAAAAATATTTCGAAGGGATTTTTGAGAAAAGATTCATTGGCCATCGAATGCATTTTTTGAAAATCGAAGTTGAAATGATAGCCCCCCCTTAGGATGGTGTGTGTTGAATTTAGAGGCACATGGCATCCTAAGGAGAGTAAAACACGAATGAAAAAGTGATGTTGTGGCCTATGGAACATAACAAGATGTAACCATGATAATGTTTTCGCACACATGAGGGACAAAAAATGAGCACCACAACATCATAAAGCAAGCATGAAAGATAAGAGGAAAAATAATGCAAAAAGGAACAAAAACATCACAAACAAGAGACAACGGGGTGATTTGATATTTCAAGGTCAGAGATGCTCATAAATATAGATAAGTATAATAATACTATATTAATAAAATGTCATCAACACCTACTATATAAAACCATATGAAGAATGCATGAGAGGACAAAATAAAAATAAAAAATTGGATCAACATGGAAGGGAAGCCTAAATTCCCCCAACACTTTGCATTGTCCCCGATTATTGAAAATCAATACACATAACAAAGGAAGAATGATACAAAAAATAGATGAAGTTTTATGAGACATAAACACTTCTATATCCAAGCACCTATGAGGGTGACAAGGGTCATCTAGGAGAACATAATACAAGCACAGGGAAACACAAACATACACACAAAATCTACTCTATAGATAAAGAAGAGACTCCCCCTAGTCCTCATCAACCAAGAGGTCATCGACCTCCCAATATAGATCTCATTGTATGAGGAAGACGAATGAGCTTGTAAGGGAAGAATATCAATGAGGGAACCCTTTGAATCTCTCGCAACAAGAGCCAAGAAAGAAGGCCCCACAAGGTCTTCTCCACTTAGTTCTTATGGGGTGAAGGTCAATGAATTTATAAAGATTTCTAATAGGGCTGAGACCTCATCCAGAGAGTTAAACATGTACTTCATAGGAGTGTCATGTGTTGACTCAACGGACAAGGGAGGCGACACTCAAGATTCACTACTACGCTCATCAAGTGACTCGGGAGCAATGAAAAACTCTGGGGACACCGAGACTTCCTTCGTCACCAAAATTACACATGCTAATGTAGAGCAACCTTCCAAAGAAGGTGGACCCCTCTTTCAACCCCCATTACTAGTGGGGCCATCCTCCATCTTCCGTTTCGTTGGAAGATGCGAGATCCCAATAGATGAGGTGTAAGTCACGAAGGAGGAGGAGAAAACCACGATAGACACCACTGAGGTATTCATAATTTCCACTGGATTTGAAAATAGTGGGATGTCTAAGAGGGACATCAAGAGGGGTGACTCAACCGATGTAGCAATAAACACTTGCACCCTCTTCGGGTTAGGGTCATTTATGCTTGTAGCAGGAGTCGGAAGTAGCACCAAAGCTGATGGAATTGAAGAGAAGGGGATAAGAGAGGAAGGTGTAGCAAAAGGTGTCAGAGCAGAAACTGTCAACTCCCCCTCCTTCCTCTATAGGGTGGCCTACTCAGCAACTAGAGCCTTTCATCGATGCTTGCACTCACCCACAAGGTGGTTCTTGTGACTTTGGGAGCTAGAGGCCGGTAGCTAAGATGGAACAAAGGACTCCTGATTGACCATTAGAGTGTCCATCACAACCATTTCCAATGGAGGGAGAGACTCTCAGATAGGAACAGGAGGGAGAGGTTGAGAAGAGGTTGGAACAACAATGGGGGGAGTTAGCTCTAATACCTCAACAACGGGCCTCTTTCCATGCACTTCCTTGGGGATAGGAGTGATAGGAGGCCGCAAAGGCTGAGACATAGAGGACTCCCCATGGGGGACCTTCCCCTTACCATATTGAATGGGTTGAGGCACCATGGGTAACAAAGGAAGTTCAAATGATGGATTCTTAGGCTTTCACCAAGCAGGTACCATTGGGTTCTCTAGAAAATGTCTAGGAGTAGATGAGGATGGAACTGCAATAGGGAAAGAGGAAGTGATAGGAAGAATAACAAAAGAGAAGGAAGAAGAACCTTGAGCATGCTTCTCTTCCTCCTTTCTCTGAGCCAAGGTGGCATCACTATTAGCCTTCAAGCAAGCTCTATGCAAGATGAGATAGGGAGAAGTAGGGTATCTCACTTTAGGCATTATGCCCCCACTCTTATACTTTACATAGGTTTGGTACAAGAGATTTGTCCTAGGAGGAAGCAGACCTAAAGGGGTAGGCCAAAAATGATCTAGTGAGTAGCCACCATGCGCAATCCACAATTTATAGCTGGTGTCGTGGACTACATGCACTGTACCCTCATGGATTAACTTTAGATACTTATGCACCACTGAGGGAACTACATTTATAGTGACCAACCAGGGGATACCTAATTTCTCCCTGAAGAGTTCAAACCTTGGGATTATGTCAAAGAGTAAATTTACTTATTTAGGTCTTGTTGTCAATAGATTTGCACCCTGCTGAATGCAATATCCAGCAACCTACTGAAACATGGAAACCTCCTTCAGATGTGGGTGATCTGAGTGAAGGAGGAATCTCCAGAGTGAGTTGGTTCTCTAAATGATAAATCCTATTCTAAAACAACTTCTAAGGAAAGGGATAAAAGATGACTGAACATAAGAACCTATTTCTAACAAATGACCTTCAAAACCTAATAGTGATTTATTGATGATTATGATCCCTTCCTCACAAACAACTTTCAGAAAGATGCAATATTTCACAACTTCTCATGAACAATTGATACATAAATAATTTGCGTGAAGACCTAACTTGAAGCACAACATGCAACCTGTATTCTGAACTTTCTACATTAAGAATTACAGTTTAAGGACAAAACAAGGACTTTGTAAATAGAAATCACAAGATAAAATCAAACTAAAACTGCAAAAGGACACAGAAATGAGAAGTAGGAATGTTGTCTTTATTCAACTGAAGGAGAATGCCATAATCTGAAACTAAGTCAAAATGTGTTCACAACTCCAAAATTGTGTCTGAGTAGGAACTCTGATCTAAACTACTCATAGAGGAGAGCTGAAAGACTAAGTCTATCAAAACATAGCTCTCAAGAAACCCTAATCCAAGCTTAGAAAAAGCTCAAGGAAAAAAGGCTTCAAACTGTCTCAAAAACTACCTAAAAGTAGAAAAAAGCACACTACTTTTAGAACCACACTGTCAAGCCTCTAAAAATAGGCTAGTTTTGCTTTAAAAGCTCAAAAAACACCTTATCTCTCCAAGATACGTCTCCAATCCGACCAAGAAGAAAAGACAATAAAATTCTACTAAAAATAGCAAGAAATCACAAACAATTTATAAAAGATTGTTTTATGATTTCGCTTTACAAGATTGCAGATTTGCACAATTGATTTATTTTTGCAATTAAAGATTTAGAATATTTTGCAAAAAAGAAAGGCTCCTTATTGCTCCATTACAATATTCTGATTTTCTCAAAAAATCATAAAAATAAAACACATAATCATCCTCTTTTCACCTTATCAAAAATCCGCCATTGATTTCTCTAAAATCAATCAAAAATGAAAACCCTAATAAGGTAAATGACCTTAAACAAATAGAACCTAGGTCATATAGTACTCACCTCTACACCATTAATTGATTTTTCCTCAAATCAATAACATAAGATTAAACATCATATTTCACAAAGGCAGAGAATGAAAGTCATAAGACCTTACAAGCCGACCTAGCATAAGAATTTCGGCCCTCACATAAACATTAGACTCAGATTTTAATAAACTATAAGGCAAAGATTGTAAATTTTGGCCTCCATTTGAAATTCTCCATGTGCTTTGACCGAACACTCCAAATCATCATAGGGTCGAATTAGGGTTTCAAACAAAATGAAGTCAAACCCTAATGATCACTTCATTTTACACTCTCCAGTTTGAAGGAAAAGAGCTCTGCTGCCACCGCCATGATTGAGTTGAACTCGTGCTTGCGTGCCTTAGTAATCTACTCCATGTTCTTCAGTGGTCGAGCTTTAGTGGGTAAGCTTGTTTTACTTTGTATTGAAGCTTCCTTCTCTTCATTCTGGAATAGCAGAAGAGTCTAAGGCCGTGACCTTGCAATACTTATTCCTGACCTTCTTTGCACTTCTTGTGGCTTCTGTTAGCTGGGTCATTCTTCTATGAGCTCGAGGTCCATTGAAGACTCTATGAGAGAGCTTGCCTTGTGTTTTTGCTCTGTCTACTATGCAAGGGTAAGCTACTCACTCATAGCTTCATAGTTTCTATGGCATCATATTTTGCTCTTCTGGCCTTGAGGCTGCAGCTATACACAACCTTTAATACATTTTCCTTGAATTTTTTGTGTTTGCATCTATCATTGTTGTGTTCCATTCACACCATGAGAGCTCAACTGTTCTTTAAGAGCTCAAAATCTTGCTTTATGGACACTCATGGCCGTGGCTAGAGTGCTTACTTTCAGCCTCGAACTAGTAATCTCCTTTGCTAAACATCTGTTCTCCGGAGACTCAAAGAATTTCTTCTTTACTCATGAATTTTGGCCATGTTTAGGCTGCACTAGATGTGTATTGCAGAAAGAATTCTCTTGAGTTTTTGGCTCAACCCAGAACCAAAAACTCTTCTTTATGTATATTTGAGGATATATCTGCTTGTGGGTATCATGGGAAATATAATAAAACTATATTTCCTTTCTTCTGTTGCTTGATTCATCACAAAAATTGCATTTTTATATTCTACTGCTGCTTTATGTAAAATCCCATATGGGTTATCTTAATTATTGCATTTTCTGTGTTTTAAATGAAACCCTGCAAATGGATATTTGAGATTCAAAACTGCAAATCTACTTATGATCTAGTCATGTGGCTCGACCCAGAAACAGTGGCTTATTTCAGACCCCTGAAACAAAAGAATATCTCAAATGTTCGTATATTCATTTAATCTGCTTGGCATTCTGCACTTCATGAAAAGAAAGCATCTTCGTTGCATTACTATAAAACCACCACATGGCCATGATTGTTCAGAATTTGAATAAATCCAACCAAAACCCAACTGGAAACAAGAAAAGCTAACATTCATTGAAACCCCAACGCGGGTACTTGCTGTTTGATTTTTATATTCCTTCAGAAATGAAACTCATCGTGAGAATAATAGGAATCTGTGTGTTTCTTTGTACTTAATTTAATCGACCCATATTAATTGGTGTTCTATTTTGGCATCTCCGTAGATCTCCTTGATAGCTTAAGCATGCTTCTATGTTTGTCCATTGTGAAGAGAAGGATCTCCATGCTTGTATTCTGTACACACAACAATGTCTTTTTGACTTTACTTAATCTTAACACAACAACTTTTGTCCTCTGCTTCGAATAGATTTAGATTGAAACATTGCAATACTGTACACATCTGATTTTAAAAGATTCCTCTTGTGACTATTTATACTTCAGGCATCATTGGCATGCCATGGTTTTACTCTCATGCTTCCATAACCTGATTTTGACAATTATGTTCGTGTGTACTTTGCTTGACAATGGTAACTTACTGAAAACAATTTGAATCCACATCATACTTAATTGCTGTCCTCCACTAAACACTGATCCATGATCTTATTTGAAGCACCATCCTAACCCAAATGAAATGGTTGTCCTTGCTGTAGCTTTTCACTAAATAGTATTCCATATTCAGATATTGTATCACCTAAATATTGACACACAGAAAACCTCTCTTCTGAATCTCTCAACTTTTACCATATAGCAACATTGCTATTGCTTTCTGTATTTGCACTTTGTAGAGATTTTAACTTGAAGCATTGCAGCACCATGAACTACCTATACTCACCAGCTAATATACATAACCGACAACTCAGAACATCATTCTGGAATGAAACTGTTATCATTTCTTTGTCATTTTGGGACAAACATCTCTCACCTAGCAATTTTTAAAGTTGTATTTGCTTATCGGTCAGCTAGAACTGGTTACCATTTGTCACTTGAATGCACTGCATTGCCAGTCAAGCTGAAATTGTTAGTTTATTAATCACTTGAGTGCCCGATCTTTGTCTCGTACTCAGCTGTAACATGGTACTCTTCATGCATTTTTATGTTCCACTTATCAAACTGCTTTGAAAATATGCTCTCTTTCATGATGAAAATCATAACAAAACTCTTCGTTAAGGTACAATGTATGCCTGTTCACTATCCTTGATCAGCAAAATTCATGATGTAAATGTGCTCAGCAGAATTCATTTAGTGAACTAAACTCACTATTCACCTGTAGCCTTCAGAAAACAAACCTGATCATTATGAATGCATAGTTGGTTTAGTTAGTCGATGGATAACTCTGTTTTTACTCCTTCAGCCGTCTTTCATTTCACTTCATGAACACGATGATGTATCTTGAAATCAGCCCATTAATGAATAGGGCAGCATGCCAAGCTCTACCCTTGTGGGAGCCCATTTTCCTCCACATGCTTGGTCTTCGAAAAAATGTTCAGCTTTGTGATTTTACCTATACCTGCACAAGGAAACAAACAATGTTAGCATAAAAAAAAAACTTGATGATCATGATATCATTATTTATCTTTCGGCTCATTTCTTCTGTACTGTACTTGATTGATTGTTTCAATGCATGGTTAATAGTAGGTTGTACTATTGTGGGTGCCTCATATAGGTTACATCATAATCGGAGCCACTGACACCTCTCTTTTCCTCTTACAGGTCGATAGAGCATAAGAAGACAAAGGTGCACCATCTCAGCATCAAACATCTATAATCAGGAAATGATGATTATGTCGTCACTTATATGTTTTATTTTCTTCATCTTCAGTAGTGCAATGTGCTTTTAGAAATGTATTGTAACAGTCACATCCACGGCTTGTGTGGATCTTTGATTTCAATTCTTGCTTTTCATTTGAAAAGAAAATGCATTTACATGCAATGTTGTAATATCATTCTAATTGTTGAAATCAAATGAAGCCTTGTAAAATATGAGTCCTTTTATGAAATAAATGAAAGCATTTAAAATGCTATTTTGCTCATTTACTCAATTTTGTATCTCTTTTAATCTTGCAACATCTGAATGGCACTCTGAAAACTCTATTTCTTCTTTAATATGCATAACTGTCACTCAATGCATAATGATAATAATGAGAAACAACATTGAACTTAAACTGCAATTTCACCTCATGATGTAATAACATTCAGCCAGCTCCACCAATTGAGCTGAGGCAAAAAAATTGGCAACATTTTGGCTATTTCCGCTATATGCTTGCCTACTAATCATAGATTAGTGGCCTTTAAACAATTCATTGGGCACCGAGTCAATTTTGCCCCTTCTTGAAACTTAGAAACTTGAACATCAACACTCCAAACACTAGCAAGAAAACAAAACAAAAATAAAAGCAAACTAACAGGCCCTGGTGGCCAAGAGAACACTGCGCAACATTGCTTAGGGAAAGAAAAACTACTGAAAGTAAATGTGCAAAATGCACTTATTTGCAACTACTCTACTCTGACCAGTGGAAAAGGGACTCAAACAAAACCATTTACAAGATTTGAAAAATAACTGCCTCTCCTAGTCAACTGAAGATACTTTGCCTACTCACAAATCTGCACTAGGAGGTGGAAAATGAAGATGCTTCCCGCACATCGTTGTACTGCAACTTGTAGATTACAATCGAAAGCACAGATCATGTGAATCTGATCAAGCATACCTCTAATTTTCTTAGAAAGAATGAACTGGATTTGCTGCTCCTTGATTGCCACCTCATCCTTAGGTGTGCTAGAAGCTCTTTGGGTCTTGCCAACATTCCTGGATAGATGTCTCATGGGGCAGCCTCTCGAAAGGCTGAAGCTTGAACTCGTACCACTGGTTCTTTACTGGTTACTTACTACTTCAATCTCATCTCTCTGATGAGGATCATTTGAAAACATATCACCCACTTTTGCCCAAAACTCATCAATTATATTAGCGTGCAAGTCCTCATGAGGCCCATCATTATGTTCTTGGACGACAGTGTCAGGCCTATGTTGAGCTTGACTTCATTCTGTTTGAGCCATTGCACTAGGTTCATCGGGGTTCTAGCATTTGATAACCATGTTATCTTCACTTCCTTGTGAACAGATCAACAACTTATCATTGACATCTTCATGGGTTTGCTGATCAAAACAAGATGGCTTTGTTGCTTCATATGCATTATTTTCATCATTACTAAAAAATAGAGGAAGTTCTTGAAATAAATTGGTCAAACCTTGAGTTTGGACACCCCCTTTTGTCTCCTCAAGCTGTTGCTCAAAATTTCTCCCTCAAAAGGTGAGTGTTTGGCATCTAAGTTTGAAACAAAAGCTTCGAGGTCGTCCCAAAACATGTCTTCTTCCCTCTCATTTTCAGTTTTTTGTGGAAGAGGACTATTTTCTTCATTACTACGACACTTTTGAGGTATCAAAACATCAGAATTTTGAACTTCTTCCTGTTGCTCTAGAGCTGGTATGGGTGTAAATTGATAGGTTCTCACTTTGTTATCCACAAAGAATGGTAACCCATTGAATAGATCAGGAAAAACTTGAGAGTTGTCGGCCATTTCTTGATCTTGAATTTGTGGTTCCTCAAACACATCCTTCTCTATCTCCTACAGCAACTGCTCCTGACATTCTTTATCGTTGTACCAACTGGATACTTCGAAATAATCATCGATATTCTGTTGTTCCAAAGAATCAGATTCCTCTTCACATGCAACACTCTTAGGCTCAACTGAGAAAGGAGAGCAATCAACAGCAACCGCCTGCTCTGCATGTTGCAACAATTGTTCCTCTGACAACCTTCCATCATCCTCCACAAAACAAGGCTCTTCTCGTTCAATCTTTTGTTGCTGCAAACGATATTCCTCCATAGCTATATGCAATAAATTTACTCTTCTAGCTTCTTCCATGGTGAAAGATGAATCATTCTCCAAGACAATAGATCTACTCTCATAAAGGCAAGTAGTGGTAGACCATTAGACTTATCTAGTTGGGAAACTTGGCAAATCTCTGTAGTCTCCTGGAGGAAAAGAGACTGCTCTCTAATGGACTATTCTTGAATGCTCACAGGTTCAGAATGTTCTAACCTAGATTCTTGTAAAGGTAAAAAATCTCTAAAGCTAGGAATTTTGATTTTAGTAGGGTTAGGAGGTGCAGTTTTAATAAAACTTGGAAACTTAAACTCACGAACCTCTTCTCGAATAGGGTTTTCTGAGATGGTAGGAGCTGTTTGGGCTTCATACATTTGATACTGAGCAAGCGGAAGCTTCATTTGTGCAGCTACCCCCCTCTCCAAATCCTCCTCAAACTATGTTCTTTGGGCCTCTAACTCCTGCTCACGAAGATAGGCCAGCTCCTCCTAGTGTTGATTATATTCATGTTGCTTCTTGATCTCCTCCAGCTGTCTCATGTAATCAAGCAGTGTGCTCTTTATACTTGCAATCCCCTCCTTCTGATCTATTTCATTCATTTTCCTTTCATAGTTCAACAATATATCTTTGAAGCTCAAGTCTTCAATCTCTTGGGGCTGATTTTCAACATATGAGGGCTACAATGAATAATGAGCAAGGGTGGGTGGGTGGCAACTATACTGGGTATGTTGGTTTTGAAAAGCCATGGAACTGAAACCAGCAGCATGATTATGTTGATATGGTTGATACGAATATGGATACATAGGGCTTTCACGATATGGCAGATGGCATGACATATTATCCTGAAGCCTTGACATGCTTGTTCATCTAAAGGCTAAAAATGAGAAAAACTTAGAATCTTTAACAACATACCAGCACTTGATCATTTTGAAACCAGAAAAGGCTTCTTGGAGTCGTCATGATGTTTGATGACTATGCCTCCAAAGGCTGATAATTCTGAAGAGAACACCCGACCCTTCAGTATGTGTTCTTTTGTGCACTGTTCACACTGGATCTACTTGAAAATCAGAGAACGGAGTCACCAGGTATATTGAAAAGGGCCTCCAAAAGGCTAAAAAACCTGCTGCATACACCAGACAGAAACTTTTAAAAGATTAAAACTTCTCTGAAATTGCTTTTCAAAGTCCCACCGGGCGTGCCAAAAACTATTGTCAATAGATTTGCACCCTGCTGAATGCAATATCCAGCAACCTACTAAAACATGGAAACCTCCTTTAGATGTGGGTGATCTGAGCAAAGGAGGAATCTCTAGAGTGAGCTAGTTCTCCGAATGATAAATCCTATTCTAAAACAACTTCTGAGGAAAGGGATAAAAGCTGACTGAACATAAAAACCTATTTCTAATAGATGACCTTCAAAACCTAATAGTGATTTAATGATGATTATGATCCCTTCCTCACAAAAAGATTTCAGAAAGATGCAGTATTTCACAACTTCTCATGAACAATTGATACATAAATAATTTGCGTGAAGACCTGACTTGAAGCACAACATGCAACCTATATTCTGAACTTTCTGCATTAATAATTACAGTATAAGGACAAAACAGGGACTCTGTAAACATTAATCACAAGATAAAATCAAACTGAAACTGCAAAAGGACACAGAAATGAGAAGTAGGAATGTTGTCTTTATTCAACTGAAGGAGAATGCCATAATCTGAAACTGAGTCAAAATGTGTTCATAACTCTAAAATTGTGTCTGAGCAGGAAGTTTGATCTGAACTACTCAGAGAGAAGAGATGAAAGACTAAGTCTATCAAAACATAGCTCTCAAGAAACCCTAATCTGAGCTCAGAAAAAGCTCAAGGAAAAAAGGCTTCAAACTGTCTCAAAAACTGCCTAAAAGCATAAAAAAGCACACTGCTTTTAGAACCACACTATCAAGCCTCTAAAAATAGGCTAGTTTTGCTTTAAAAGCTCAAAAAACACCTTATCTCTCCAAGATAGGTCTCCAATCCGACCAAGAAGAAAATTCAATAAAAATATGCTAAAAATAGCAAGAAATCACAAACAATTTATAAAAGATTGTTTTATGATTTCGCTTTACAGGATTGCAGATTTGCACAATTGCTTTATTTTTACAATTAAAGATTTAGAATCTTTTGCAAAAAAGAAAGGCTCCTTATTGCTCCATTACAATATTCTAATTTTCTCAAAAAATCATAAAAATAAAACACATAATCATCCTCTTTTCACCTTATCAAAAATCCGCCATTGATTTCTCCAAAATTAATCAAAAATAAAAAACCCTAACAAGGTAAATGACCTTAAAAAAAAAGAACCTAGGTCATATAGTACTCACCTCTACACCATTAATTGATTTTTCCTTATATCAATAACACAAGATTAAACACCCTATTTCACAAAGGCAAAGAATGAAAGTCATAAGACCTTACAAGCCGACCTAGCATAAGAATTTTGGCCCTCACATAAACATTAGACTCAGATTTTAATAAACTATAAGGCAAAGAATATAAATTTCAGCCTCCATTTGAAATTCTCCACGTGCTTTGACTGAAGACTTCAAATCATCATAGGGTCGAATTAAGGTTTCAAACAAAACGAAGTCAAACCCTAATGATCACTTCATTTTACACTCTCTAGTTTGAAGGAAAAGAGCTCTATTGTCGCCGCCATGATTGAGTTGAACTCAAGCTCGCATGCCTTAGTAATCTACTCCATGTTCTTCAGTGGTTGAGCTTTAGTGGGTAAGCTTGTTTTACTTTGTATTGAAGCTTCCTTCTCTTCATTCTAGAATAGCAGAAGAGTCTAAGGCCGCGTCCTTGCCATACTTATTCCTGACCTTCTTTGCACTTCCTGTGGCTTCTGTTTGCTGGGTCATTCTTCTACGAGCTCGAGGTCCATTGAAGACTCTATGAGAGAGCTCGCCTTGTGTTTTTGCTCTATCTACTATGCAGGGGTAAGCTACTCACTCATAGCTTAATAGTTTCTGTGGCATAATATTTTGCTCTTCTGGCCTTGAGGCCATGGCTATACACAACCTTTAATACATTTTCCTTGAATTTTCTGTGTTTGCATCTATCATTGTTGTGTTCCATTCACACCATGAGAGCTCGACTGTTCTTTAAGAGCTCGAAATCTTGCTTTATGGACGCTCCTGGCCGTGGCTAGAGTGCTTACTTTCAGCCTCGAACTAGTAATCTCCTTTGCTAAACATCTGTTCTCCAGAGACTCAAAGAATTTATTCTTTACTGATGAATTTTGGCCATGTTCAGGCTGCGCCAGATGTGTATTGTAGAAAGCATTCTCTTGAGTTTTTGGCTCGACTCAGAACAAAAAACTCTTCTTTATGTATATTTGAGGATATATCTGCTTGTGGGTATCATGGGAAATAGAATAAAACTGTATTTCATTTCTTTTGTTGCTCAATTCATCACAGAAATTGCATTTTTATATTCTACTGCTGCTTTATGTAAAATCCCATATGGGTTATCTTAATTATTGCATTTTCTGTGTTTTAAATGAAACCCTGCAAATGGATATTTGAGATTCAAAACTGCAAATCTACTTATGATCTAGTCATGTGGCTCGACCCAGAAACAATGGCTTATATCGGACCCCTGAAACAAAAGAATAACTCGAATGTTTGTATATTCATTTAATCTGCTAGGCATTCTGCACTTCATGAAAAGAAAGCATCTTCGTTGCTTTACTATAAAACCACCACATGGCCATGACTGTTCAGAATTTGAATAAATCCACCAAAACCCAACTGGAAACAAGAAAAGCTGACATTCATTGAAACCCCAATGCGGGTACTTGTTGTTTGTTTTTTATATGCCTTCAGAAATGAAACTCATAGTGAGAATAACAAGAATCTACTTGTTTCTCTGTACTTAATTTAATCGACCCATATTAATTGGTGTTCTGTTTTGGCATCTTTGTAGCTCTCCTTGATAGCTTAAGCATGCTTATGTGTTTGTCCATTATGAAGAGAAGGATCTCCATGCTTGTATTCTGTACACACAGCAGTGTCTTTTTGACTTTCCTTAATCTTAACACAACTTTTGTCCTCTGCTTCGAAAAAATTTAGATTGAAACATTGCAATACTGTACACATCTGAGTTTAAAAGATTCCTCTTGTGACTGTTTATACTTCAGGCATCATTGGCATGCCATGTTTGAACTCTCATGCTTCCATAACCTAATTTTGAAAATTCTATTCGTGTGTACTTTGCTTGATACTGGTAACTTACTGAAAACAATTTGAATCCACATCATACTTGATTGTTGTCCTCCACTAAACACTGATACATGATCCTGTTTGAAGCACCATCCTAACCCAAATGAAATGGCTATCCTTGATGTAGCTTTTCAATAAATAGTATTCCATATTCAGATATTGTATCACCTAAATATTGACACACAGAAAACCTCTCTTCTGAATCTCTCAACTTTTACCAGTATCGTTATTTCTCTTTCGGCTCATTTCTTCCATACTGCACTTGATTGATTGTTTCAATGCATGGTTAATAGTAGGTTGTACTATTGTGGGTGCCTCATATAGGTTACATCATAATTGGAGCCACTGATACCTCTCTTTTCCTCTTACAGGTCGACGGAGCACAAGAAGACAAAGGTGCACCATTTCAACATGAAACGTCAATAATCAGGCAATGATGATTATGTCGTCACTTATATGTTTTATTTTCTGCATCTTCAGTAGTGCAATGTGCTATTAGAAATGTATTGTAATAGTCACATCCACGACTTGTGTGGATCTTTGATTTCAATTCTTGCTTTTCATTTGAAAAGAAAATGCATTTACATGCAATGTTGTAATATCATTCTAATTGTTGAAATCAAATGAAGCCTTGTAAAATATGAGTCCTTTTATGAAATAAGTGAAAGAATTTAAAATGCTATTTTTCTCATTTACTCAATTTTGTATCTCTTTTAATCCTGCAACATCTGAATGGCACTTTGAAAACTCTATTTCTTCTTTAAAATTCATAACTGTCACTCAATGCATAATGATAATAATTCGAAACAACATTGAATTTAAACTGCAATTCACCTCATGATGTAATAACATTCAGCCAGCTCCACCAATTGAGCTGAGGTGAAAAATTGGCAACATTTTGGCAATTTCCGCTATATGCTTGCCTGCTAAGCATAGATCAGTGGCCTTTAAACAATTCCTTGGGCGCGGAGTCAATTCTACCCCTTCTTGAAACTCAGAAACTTGAACAACAACACTCCAAACACCAGCAAGAAAACAAAACTAAACTAAAAGCAAACTAATAGGCCTTGGTGGCCAAGAGAACATTACGCAGCAGTGCATAGGGAAAGTAAAACTACTGAAAGTAAATGTGCAAAATGCACTTATTTGCAACTACTCTACTCTGACCAGTGGAAAAGGGACTCAAACAAAACCATTTACTTGATTTTAAAAATAAATGCCTCTCCTAGTCAGCTGAAGATACTTTTCCTGCCCACAAATTTGCACTAGGAGGTGGAAAATGAAGATGCTTCCAGCACATCATTGTACTGCAACTTGTAGATTACAATCCAAAGCACAGATCATGTGAGTTTGATCAAGCATACCTCTAATTTTCTTAGAAAGAATGAGTTGGATTTGTTGCTCCTTGACTGCAAACCTCATCCTTAGGTGTGCTAGAAGCTCTTTGGCTCTTGCCAACATTCCTGGATAGATGTCTCATGGGGCAGCCTCTCGAAAGGTTGAAGCTTGAACTCGTACCACTAGTTCTTTGTTGGTTACTTACTACTTCAATCTCATCTCTCTGATGAGGATCATTTGAAAAGATTTCACCCACTTTTCTGCAAAACTCATCAATTATATTAGTGTGCAAGTCCTCATGAGGCCCATCATTATGTTCTTGGATGACAGTGTCGGGCCTTTGCTGAGCTTGACTTCGTTTTGTTTGAGCCATTGCACCAGGTTCATCGAGGTTCTGGCATTTGATAACCATGTTATCTTCACTTCCTTGTGAACAGATCAACAACTTATCATTGACATCTTCATGACTTTGTTGCTTCATATGCATTATTTTCATCGTTACTAAAAAATAGAGGAAGTTCTTGAAATAAATTGGTCAAACCTTGAGTTTGGACACCCCTTTTTGTCTCCTCAAGCTACTGCTCCAAAATTTCTCCCTCAAAAGGTGAGTGTTTGGCATCTAAGTTTGAAACAAAAGCTTCGAGGTCATCCCAAAACATGTCTTCTTCCCTCTCATTTTTAGTTTTTTGTGGAAGAGGACTATTTTCTTCATTACTACGGCACTTTTGAGGTATCAAAACATCAGAATTTTGAACTTCTTCCCATTAATCTAGAGCTGGTATGGGTGTAATCAGATAGGTTCTCACTTTGTTATCCACAAAGAATGGTAACCCATTAAACAGATCAGGCAGAACTTGAGAGTTGTCTGCCATTTCTTGATCTTGAATTTGTGGTTCCTCAAACATAGCCTTCTCTATCTCCTGCAACAACTGCTTCTAACATTCTTTATCACTGTACCAACTGAATACTTCAAAATAATCATCGATATTCTGTTGTTTCAAAGAATCAACTTCCTCTGCACATGTAACACTCTTAGGCTCAGTCGAGAAATGAGTGTAATGAGCAGCAACTGCCTGCTCTGCATGTTGCAGCAACTGTTCCTCTGACAACCTTCCATCGTCCTCCACAAAACAAGGCTCTTCTCGTTCAATCTTATGTTGTTGCAAATGATATTCCTCCATAGCTATATGCAATAAATTTACTCTTCTAGCTTCTTCCATGGTGAAAGATGAATCATTCTCCAAGACAATAGATCTACTCTCATAAAGGCAAGTTGTGGCAGGACCATTAGACTTATCTGGTTGGGAAACTTGGAAAATCTCTGGAGTCTCCTGGAGGACAAGAGGCTGCTCTCTAATGGACTAGTCATGAATGCCCACAGGTTCAGAATGTTCTAACCTAGATTCTTGTAAAGGTAAAAAATATCTAAAGCTAGGAATTTTGGTTTTGAAAAGCCATGGAACTGAAATCAACAGCATGATTATGCTGATATGGTTGATATGCATATGGATACGTAGGGGTTTCACGATATGGAAAATGGCATGACATATTATCATGAAGCCTTGACATGCTTGTTCATCTAAAGGCTAAAAATGAGAAAAACTTAGAATCTTTAACAACATACCAACACTTGATCATTTTCAAACTAGAAAAGGCTTCTCGGAGTCGCCATGATGTTTGATGACTATGCCTCAGAAGGCTGATAATTCTAAAGAGAATGCCCGACCCTTCAATATGTGTTCTTTTGTGCGCTGTTCACACTGGATCTACTTGAAAATCAGAGAACGGAGTCACCAGGTATATTGAAAAGGGCCTTCAAAAGGCTGAAAAACTTGTTGCATACACCAGACAACAACTTTTAAAAGATTAAAACTTCTCTAAAATTGCTTTTCAGAGTCCCACCGGGCCTGCCAAAAACTGTTGTCAATAGATTTGCACCCTGCTGAATGCAATATCCAGCAACCTACTGAAACATGGAAACCTCCTTCAGATGTTGATGATCTGAGTGAAGGAGGAATCTCTAGAGTGAGCTAGTTCTCCGAATGATAAATCCTATTCTAAAACAACTTCTGAGGAAAGGGATAAAAGATGACTGAACATAAAAACCTATTTCTAATAGATGACCTTCAAAGCCTAATAGTTATTTAATGATGATTATGATCCCTTCCTCACAAAAAACTTTCAGAAAGATGTACTATTTCACAACTTCTCATGAACAATTGATACATAAATAATTTGCGTGAAGACCTGACTTGAAGCACAACAAACAACCTGTATTCGTAACTTTTTGCATTAAGAATTACAGTTTAAGGAAAAAATAGGGACTCTGTAAACATAAATCACAAGATAAAATCAAACTGAAACTGCAAAAGGACACATAAATGAGAATTAGGAATGTTGTCTTTATTCAACTGAAGGAGAATGCCATAATCTGAAACTGAGTCAAAATGTGTTCACAACTCCAAAATTGTGTCTGAGCAGGAAGTTTGATCTGAACTACTCAGAGAGGAGAGCTGAAAGACTAAGTCTATCAAAACATAGCTCTAAAGAAACCCTAATCCGAGCTCAGAAAAAGCTCAAGGAAAAAAGGCTTCAAACTGTCTCAAAAACTGCCTAAAAGCATAAAAAAGCACACTACTTTTAGAACCACACTGTCAAGCCTCTAAAAATAGGCTAGTTTTGCTTTAAAAGCTCAAAAACACCTTATCTCTCCAAGATAGGTCTCCAATCCGACCAAGAAGAAAAGTCAATAAAAATCTACTAAAAATAGCAAGAAATCACAAACAATTTATAAAAGATTGTTTTATGATTTCGCTTTACAGGATTACAGATTTGCACAATTGCTTTATTTTTGCAATTAAAGATTTAGAATATTTTGGAAAAAGGAAAGGCTCCTTATTACTCCATTACAATATTCTGATTTTCTTAAAAAATCATAAAAATAAAACACATAATCATCCTCTTTTCACCTTATCAAAAATCCGCCATTGATTTCTCTAAAATCAATCAAAAATAAAAACCCTAACAAGGTAAATGACCTTAAACAAAAAGAACCTAGGTCATATCGTACTCACCTCTACACCATTAATTGATTTTTCCTTAAATCAATAACAGAAGATTAAACACCATATTTCACAAAGGCAGAGAATGAAAGTCATAAGACCTTACAAGCCAACCTAGCATAATAATTTCAGCCCTCACATAAACATTAGACTCATATTTTAATAAACTATAAGGAAAAGATTGTAAATTTTGGCCTCCATTTGAAATTCTCCACGTGCTTTAACCGAAGATTCCAGATCATCATAGGTTTGAATTAGGGTTTCAAACAAAATGAAGTCAAACCCTAATGATCACTTCATTTTACACTCTCTAGTTTGAAGGAAAAGAGCTCTACTATCGCCGCCATGATTGAGTTGAACTCAAGCTCGCTTGCCTTAGTAATCTACTCCATGTTCTTCAGTGGTTGAGCTTCAGTGGGTAAGCTTGTTTTACTTTGTATTGAAGCTTCCTTCTCTTCATTCTGGAATAGCAGAAGATTCTAAGGCCGCGGCCTTGCCATACTTATTCCTGACCTTCTTTCCACTTCCTGTGGCTTCTGTTTGCTGGGTCATTCTTCTACGAGCTTGAGGTCCATTGAAGACTCTATGAGGGAGCTCACCTTGTGTTTTTGCTTTGTCTACTATGCAGGGGTAAGCTACTCACTCATAGCTTCATAGTTTCTATGGCATCATATTTTTCTCTTCTGGCCTTGAGGTCGTGGCTATACACAGCCTTTAATACATTTTCCTTGAATTTTTTGTGTTTACATCTATCATTGTTGTGTTCCATTCACACCATGAGAGCTCGACTGTTCTTTCAGAGCTCAAAATCTTGCTTTATGGATGCTCCTAGCCGTGGCTAGAGTGCTTACTTTCAGCCTCGAACTGGTAATCTCCTTTGCTAAACATCTGTTCTCTAGAGACTCAAAGAATTTCTTCTTTACTCATGAATTTTGGCCATGTTCAGGCTGCGCCAAATGTGTATTGTAGAAAGCATTCTCTTGAGTTTTTGGCTTGACCTAGAACAAAAAACTCTTCTTTATGTATATTTGAGGATATATCTGCTTGTGGGTATCATGGGAAATAGAATAAAACTGTATTTCCTTTCTTTTGTTGCTCGATTCATCACAGAAATTGCATTTTTATATTCTACTACTGCTTTATGTAAAATCCCATATGGGTTATCTTCATTATTGCATTTTCTGTGTTTTAAATGAAACCCTGGCAATAGATATTTGAGATTCAAAACTCCAAATCTACTTATGATCTAGTCATGTGGCTCGACCCAGAAACAGTGGCTTATTTCAGACCCCTGAAACAAAAGAATAACTCGAATGTTCGTATATTCATTTAATCTGCTTGGCATTCTGCACTTCATGAAAAGAAAGCATCTTCTTTGCATTACTATAAAACCACCACATGGCCACAACTATTCAAAATTTGAATAAATCCAACCAAAACCCAACTGGAAACAAGAAAAGCTGACATTCATTGAAAACCCAATGCAGGTACTTGCTGTTTGTTTTTTATATGCCTTCAGAAATGAAACTCATGGTGAGAATAACAGGAATATGTGTGTTTCTCTGTACTTAATTTAATCGACCCATATTAATTGGTATTCTATTTTGGCATCTCTGTAGCTCTCCTTGATAGCTTAAGCATGCTTCTGTGTTTGTCCATTATGAAGAGAAGGATCTCCATGCTTGTATTCTGTACACACAGCAATGTCTTTTTGACTTTCCTTAATCTTAACACAACAACTTTTGTCCTTTGCTTCGAACATATTTAGATTGAAACATTGCAATACTGTACACATCTGATTTTAAAAGATTCCTCTTGTGACTATTTATACTTCAGGCATCATTGACATGCCATGTTTGAACTCTTATGCTTCCATAACCTGATTTTGACAATTATGTTCGTGTGTACTTTGCTTGACACTTGTAACTTACTGAAAACAATTTGAATCCACATCATACTTGATTGCTGTCCTCCACTAAACACTGATACATGATCCTGTTTGAAGCACCATCCTAACCCAAATGAAATGGCTATCCTTGCTGTAGCTTTTCACTAAATAGTATTCCATATTCAGATATTATATCACCAAAATATTTACACACCTGTTGTAGAAAACCTCTCTTCTGAATCTCTCAACTTTTACCATATAGCAATAGTGCTATTGCTTTTTGTATTTGCACTTTGTAGAGATTTTAACTTGAAACATTGCAGCACCACGAACCACTTGTACTCACCAGCTCATATACATAACTAACAACTCAAAACATCATTCTGGAATGAAACTGCTATCATTTCTTTGTCATTCTGGGACAAACATCTCTCACCTGGCAATTTTTAAAGCTGTATTTGCTTATCGGTCAGCTAGAACTTGTTACCATTTTTCATTTTAATGCATTTCATTGCCAGTCAAGCTGAAATTGATAGTTTATTAATCACTTGAGTGCCCGATCTTTGTCTCGTACTCAGCTGTAACATGGTACTCTTCATGCATTTTTATGTTCCACTTATCAAACTGCTTTCGAAATCTGCTCTCTTTCATGATGAAAATCATAACAAAACTCTTCGTTAAGGCACAATGTATGCCTGTTCACTATCCTTGATTAGCAAAATTCATGATGTAAATGTGCTCAGCATAATTCATTTAGTGAACTACACTCACTGTTCACATGTAGCCTTCAAAAAACAAACTTGATCGTTATGAATGCACAGTTGGTTTAGTTACTCGATGGATAACTCTGTTTTTACTCCTTCAGCCGTCTTTCATTTCACTTCATGAACACGATGATGTATCTTGAAATCAGCCCATTAATGAATAGGGCAGCATGCCGAGCTCTACCCTTGTGGGAGCCCGTTTTCCTCCACATGCTTGGTCTTTGAAAAAATGTTCAGGTTTGTGATTTTACCTATACCTGCACAAGGAAACAAACAATGTTAGCATAAAAATAGAACTTGATGATCATGATATCATTATTTTTTCTTTCGGCTCATTTCTTCCGTACTGCACTTGATTGATTGTTTCAATGCATGGTTAATAGTAGGTTGTACTATTGTGGGTGCCTCATATAGGTTACATCATAATCGGAGCCACTGACACCTCTCTTTTCCTCTTACAGGTCGACGGAGCACAAGAAGACAAAGGTGCACCATTTCAGTATCAAACGTCGATAATCAGGCAATGATGATTATGTCGTCACTTATATGTTTTATTTTCTGCATCTTCAGTAGTGCAATGTGCTATTAGAAATGTATTGTAATAGTCACATCCATGGCTTGTGTGGATCTTTGATTTCAATTCTTGCTTTTCATTTGAAAAGAAAATGCATTTACATGCAATTTTGTAATATCATTCTGATTGTTGAAATCAAATGAAGCCTTGTAAAATATGAGTCCTTTTATGAAATAAATGAAAGCATTTAAAATGATATTTTTCTCATTTGCTCAATTCTGTATCTCTTTTAATCCTGCAACATCTGAATGGCACTTTGAAAATTTGATTTCTTCTTTAAAATTCATAACTGTCCCTCAATGCATAATGATAATAATGTGAAACAACATTGAACTTAAACTGTAATTTCACCTCATGATGTAATAACATTCAGCCAGCTCCACCAATTGAGCTGAGGCGAAAAAATTGGCAACAGGTCTAACTAAGACAAACAAGGTGATGCAGCCGATGGGAGGTACAAAATGCCCATCTTGTGTATGGATGGTACTCTTGGATTTGTCATTACCCATCTTTGTGCAAGAAATTGATCAGCATAATCTCTTGAATGATGACATTCACCCAACATATTGGGTCAACAAGAACACCTATTATAGTGTTTCCATTGATTTGCATAGGGATGTATAATGGAGATGGATCTCTATTATAGTTCATCGGAAAGTCCTGCAAGGTGAAATTTATGCCTAGGGAACTACTCGCATGTTGTGAAGATGGGATGGGAAGATGTAAAAATGAGGCCATCACATATACTAGACAAAACTTTCATAGAGCCCCCAAAGGTTCTACAACTAGACAGTGACCCAACTAAGGTTTCATTTTGTGATACCTATGGAACCTTCCAACTACACCACTAGGGGTCGTAGGTTTGGTTGCAAGGTGGGATTCTTCACAACACTCACACCCACAATGCTCATAGGATATGAGGAAAGGGCCTTTCAACACTACTAAATGGAACCAAAATGGTTCATGTTAGGTTCACCAAAATGTAGAAGAGGGAGACCAACCACACCAAGGCTCTAGGTCATAGAGCTGAGAGTGGAATACTTCCCTAATCTACCTCAAGCCAAGAAAGTGTTTTAGGTCAAAGGTAGAGAATGAAGAACACTCTCAAGTGCTTCTATCACTCTACTAATCTTAATTTTTGGATGGGGCTAAACAAACCAATTTTTGGAACCTGAACCATACCTCAAACAACTCTTTGCCCAAGGACAACAACATGGGTTAGGGATGACAGTGTAGCACACTACCATCTCTCTAGGGCGCTGGCATCCATATAACCAAAAAGTGTAAAAGTGTAGTACAAAGCACAAAAACCTACTAACAATCTAGCCAATGAAGTTTAACGTACTAGATAAAATGATAAATGATAGAATACAAGAAAGGACTATAAGAATGATAATGGAGATGACAAAAATGAAGGTGATGACGATCAACTCACTAAGAGTCTAGTTTTCTAGAAAGCTCCACACAAACATGTACCTACACATAGCCAAGAGAGGAAAATTGTCAGGGTTGTATAGGGGTTTGCCTTAGTCAAACCCTTGCTTTGGTGTTTCCACCTCCACAAATAGCCAAGAAATACACCAGATAGAAAATGCGATAAAGGAAATAGTAGAAAAGAATACTGAAAAATCACAACACTATGCTACGTAAATCAAGAAACAATATCACCTTCTCAATCGAGGTTCCCTCAAGCATGTAGAGGAGGATGAAAAATTGGTAAGTTCTACACTATCACAATAAAAAAGTAGTCCCTTGGGACACCAAGTTACAACTCCAATGGTGGAAAAAGTGCAACAAGACATGAAGAAGATGTGTTGAATTGCTCAAGATATGCTCAAGAGATCAAGCTAGTGTGTAGAACCATCCAAGATATTGTAGAAGATGGAATGAAATTGAGATAGATCTACATTTGAAGATGAAAATGGGAGAGAAAGAGCCATTCTTGGGTTGGTTGGTCGATGCAGAGGTGTTACACTTCATCCCCAATGGTGAACGTAACGTCCCTGTGGATTCTAGAGGCAGTAATTTGTTAGGGATGGCAATGCACTGCACAAACAACCATGTGTCGCATGCACATCCCTAAAAAAAATTCCCCCACCGACACAAGAGACAAGCACCAAGTGGATGGAAAGTAGGTAGGTGATGTAGAATTATTTAGTCGAGTTTGATTTTTCTAAAGTGGAGGGTGTAAAAGGGGAATTTTTGAGAGGGTTGTGAATTCACTCCTATACATGAGTGTTTGTAGAATATATGTATGCACATATATGGAAGTTTAATTCAGTGCAAGTTGGATGAGTGATAATATGAGGAATGTGAATGGTGATGTAGAGATTGTATGTGAGATGTGAATGAAGATGTGATGTAGAGTGAAGTGTGAAGGTGATAGTGGTGAAGTATGAAGAGTGTAAAGTCAAATTTTGAGTTTAATTGGAACTATATCTTCAACATGTTACAGATGCATTGTTAGTAGTTCAAAATATGGTAGTGAGCCATTATTCTATTCTATATAATGAGTCCTTTGGGTAGTGAGCCCTTAGTAGTGAATCCTTTGACAACAAGTCCTCCAATCTGTAATCCATTATAATCGGTTATAATATATTGTGAGCTAATACTCACTGTGGTTTTTCCCTTTCAAGGGATTTCCACATAAATCTAGTTTTCTTGTGTTAAATGTTGTGATGCATGCTTTAATTGTTTCTTTCCATTTCTACCAGTTAAATGAGATGATTTGAATGCATGTTTAAGTTGATGAAGTTAATGAATTTTAGTGAATACTGATTCACCCCCCTTCTTAGTATTTCAGGTGTTCAACAACTGGTATTAGAGCTTGATTCCTTCAATTGGCTTAATCACTAAGGTAGATCTTGGAGGTTGTACACATAGCAACTAGGAGGTATCCTATCCCTCTAGAAGAGATCATAATAGAAGGTTTTACTGAAGAAGATTGTAAAGTTGACATGGAAGGAGAACTTAGATCTTCTCTTGATGATTTGGAGAAAGTATAATGTGAGAATAAAGATTTGAAAAAAAATATTAATGAAGAAAATGAGTGAATCAAGAAGTTGAGGGATCAAATCAAGAAAGTTAAAGAAAGACTCAAGGAAACAAATGAGCAACTTAAACAATCAAATGAGACAATCACTAATCTAAAAGTGCAAGTTGAAGAAGGAAAAAGAGTTGAAGACTACTTGAGTACTAAGTTGAAAGACAAGTCTATAGAATGTTCAAAGCTTGAAGAAGTTGTGTCTCTGAGGAAAGATCTAGATAAAGCAAAGATTCAAGAGGACAAATTCAAGAAGAACTCCACCTTTCTTGATGATATGATTGCTATTCAAAAAAATTCTAAGGACAAAGATGGATTATGGTTTGAAAAGGGAGAAATCTCAAAGGAAAATCAATCTCCAAACAATGTTGAAAATAAGAGAAATACCAAACATGTCCAAAACTAGAAGAAAAGTTTCAAGAGACCTCCTATCAGACAACTAGTTGCACAAAGGTACTCATCTTTTAATGGTTGCTATTATTATTGCAATAAATTTGGACATAGAGCTATAAAGTGTAGAAGTAGAATGAATGAGAAATTTCAATAACTTTTTAGTCAGTGCCATACATGGAATATATTTCAGTCAGTGTCAAGAAAAACCCTATTGTAACCATTAAAGGAGAGAAATGCAACCATGAGCTAAAATGATTCTAAAGTGTCAAGAAAAACCCTATTGATAAAGACTCACAAGGTATTTGAATTTCCTACAAAAACCTAGTTTTAGAGAAGTGCAATGTGTTTACCCCACAAGTTATTAATATTCTTGAGGTTGATACCTAAATTCAAGATGCACCCGTACAAATCCATAGAGACGGATAAAGAAGGGGAGTTTTCTAGGGTTCCATCAAACATGCTGCACATAAAGGATGTGTAGATTTATATTCATTTAAATTTGGATTAATACGATCATTTGAAGATGGTAGATTTTAGGGATAAAGTGTTAATTGGTGATGATTTCAAGCTAAAACCAGAGTATGCCAGTTTAAAGGAGAAGAATTTGGATGTGTGGAAAAAAATTCTTAATTTTTTCTATGATAATGACTGGGTGAAGTATGTTCTAAGTAGAATTCATGACAAATTCATGTGACTGGATATGCCGCACATGAGAAACATAGAGGCAATTAGGGTTATCACCATCTTATGCTCCACTAGACCAGTTTTGACAGCAAATTTAGTAAAGAATGAAGTTGTAATGAAGCTTACTAGAGTGAAGTTTGATAAGCGTGCCCTAACAGTGAATGACATTGAAGATCTAACACTCAAGTATGCTTCTATGATGATTGGCTATAAGATAATTTTCACAAATAGAGAGAATTCAATTTTTACCATTGCAATACACATGGACCATTAGATGGTGAAAAAGGCAAATATTTTAATCTTTGTGAGCTCTTGAGATTGTAATTGATAGAAAATTTAAATAAGACAAAGGAATCAAAATACCCTTTCCAGTATGGTACTCTTATCATTTGCTTGATGTTTTACTTTCTAAATGAGTTACCTAGAGCAAAGAATGTTTTATGGCTAGATAATATTCCTATAGACACCTAGATTAGAGATTATTTGAGAAGATTCCCTGGTAAAGACTTGTGATTCAATGTTGTGGGGATTATTTAAGCCTTTTCAATCTTGGATGCAAGAGAGATAAAGGATTCCTAGAAAAATTGTGGATACGTACAAAAATGATTTAAATTTTATGGTTAGCAGAGGTTACTATTATATGGAAGTAGTTGAACCCAAAATTGTTTGGGTTCTAAAACTACCCTATGAGGTAGATGAGTCTTTATGCATTGGTATTGTAGAGATAGTGTTGAGAAAACATAGGGATAAAATAGTGGAAAGGTATGCTACCTATGAAGAGAAAAAGAGTCAAGTGAACCTTGAAAAGAAGAAGGATATTCAGGAAAAAGTTGAAAAGATGAAGGCTATCATGAAATCATAGTTACAGTAGGGTTTGATGAATCTAGTGCATTGTCTTGTTATGTATGAATGATAAATCATTGTAATGCATTGTAATCAGTATGTACAAGTCTAGGAATTCATATAACAAGCATTCTTTCCCTTGTTTGAATTCATTGCCTTAAATGCACCTAGAGGCAACCATACCTAATTTGCTTGTTTCATTGTGTCAATTGCTTGGTTGGGGCTATATATGCTTGGGAACCCCTAAAATATTTTGTAATAGTTTTGAATACATCAAGTTTCCCATATCCCATGTTTTCCTCAATGATGGAGTTCCTTTAGGGTGTTGTTCCCATGTTTCAATGTGCACTCGAAAGCCTTTAGGCATTGTTTGAGATGAGTCATTGTGTGAAGGGTATAAAGGAAATAAAATTTTGTTTGGAAAGAATTAAGGGTGTTTGTGAGTGAGTATTTCTCTGCATCATTTTGGTATTAGATCCCAAAGATCTGGGCAAGGGAAGATTGGACATATTATTGGTGAGGTTAAGTATTTGATCTTTTGCTAAATTTTATTTGGTCTGAAGAAAAATGTTGCAGGCTTTTTGAAGGCATTGAGAAGAAGCAAGGTAAAAGAGACTTGCTTGGAAGGGGAGAAACAACACATTGAGAATGGAAGTGTTGAGGAGAATAGTCCATGGAGACTTGAAGAGTAAGAAAATACTCAATCAAGGACGACTACCCAATTATTCCAATAAGTCAAGACTATGACCAAAGGCACTTACCCGATTCATGGACTAACCCAACTCAAGTAGACAAAATTGGATTGTGAGTGTGTATGATAGCTTAGTATTGGCTTATTAAGGGTTACCAGAACAAATCCTTCTCTTGAGTGATACTTCCCCTCCCTTTCAAAGGTGTGAACCTGTACCTGTATCCAACTTGGGACAATTGCAATGGTAGTTAAGCATTCACATGAAATCCACTTGCATCATAAAACATTAGAATATTCATATTGCAATTCATATTATTTCTTTGTACTTCATCAATATAAACATAATTACTCCTTCAAAGAAATAACATCTTAATACCTATTTCAGTATTTCATTCATTTATGAAACATATCAAAATCATGATTTACATTCATCATCTTATTTACCTAAGAAGGTAAAAGTAACTCAGGAACACTAAGTTGGGATGTAATAGGATAAGTACAATTAATTAAAAAAAAGAAAGAGAAAGTGGAGGTTGGAGGAAATACATTCTGGTAGGGATATTTTGGAAACTCTGATAAGTTCAAAGAAAGGAGTGAAGTTTGACAAAAGGGTATGTTGGGATGACAGTGTAAAACTTTGATAAAAATCTAACACATGATATTTTGAACATAAAACCCACCATACTTGTAGAAAATAAAATTAAAATGGATGGGATTTATTAGGCTTAGATTATAAAAAGGAATGGGAAAAATACTTCTAGTTCCAACAAAAATATATTGAAAATGGGACATTACACCATTGGTCCTATTTCTCTTTTATCTCATAAAATTTAAGCATCCCACCATCATCCTATCTTTCAATACACTCCTTTAAATTATCCTAATAATTATCCAAATACCTGCCACTCCATATACCTTTACAACTTCCTATAAGAATTCAACCTATCAATCATCAAAGCTCTCAATGATATCCATTGAGCACAAAAATTGTAACCCGATTCACCTAAAGAAACTATGTAAAATTCAATATTCTTAGGTTACCATGGGAGTGGATTATTGAATCTAAAAAATACCAAAAAAAAGAAAGAAAGAAGTAGAAAGAAAAAAAGTGTTCAATGGTGAAAACCATTCTTAGGTGCCTTGGTAAATTACCATGATGGGAAAATTCTTGTGAGTGTCAAGTGTAAACATGTTTCTTATGTGTAAACTACAATTTAAGGTAAGATTCTTCCACCCATTCATCCAATTTATCCCCCATCATCCTATCATATAATCATTTCATCCCATTAATCACATCAAAATATACATGCCACCATACCTATCGTTATACTTGCTTTTGACCTTGATTAGAAAGTGGAAAAGACATTGAAACATGTATTGTCCATCCCTTGATAGTTCCAATAATATAAAATGAGAAAATTAAGTTCATGAAAATGAGAGACAAAAGTGGCCACTTTTTTTCTTGAAATCAACTAAAGCTAAACTTGGATGAGTAATTTTGAATGCGTATACTAAAAATTTGAAGATATAATAAGAACAAGAATTGTATTACCCTGAATATAGTTTCTAAACTATTAAATATTTTTTAAAATGGTTAAGGTTAAGAGGTGAAATATTGAATACACACAAAATTATTCCTATTTCTATCACTAAAATATAAAAATGTTTGGTTTCCACCCCCTTTTTTTTTGCATTAGGTATTTTCCAAAAACTAGTTGCTAGAAATATATCCAAGTGTGAATACTACATTTTTTTAATTTTTTATTAAATTTTTTTGTGTGATTTTTCAAGTTGGATGCATCCTAAAAATTATGCCATTGAGTGTGCAAGTCACATATCTTACATAAAACTTATTGAAAATTTATTTTTTTAATATGTATAGAATGAAGAGTAGAACAATCATATGTGTATTTTTTAAATTTAGATAAGTAGATTAAAAATTGTAAATATAAAAATGCATATGCCTTAGAGGAATATGATGACACTTTTCAAAGAAAATAAAAATAAATACATTAACTTATCTAAAATATTAAAAATATATATGGCTAGAAAGCTAATAAGTTGCTCATTTTCATAAAATTGACGAGGTTGAAGTTTGAGTTTGATGTTTTATGTTGAAAACATGAAATTAGGAGTCAAAAGAGATGTAAAACCCTTAGGATTAGAAAAATACAAGCCTAAATGGGTGGGTGAAAAATAATTTTAATTCAAAGGATTAAAAATGTGTGTGCACTATGTTTTACAAAAATAATGCAAAGCATAATGCATTTATGATATATTTTGTATTGATTTTTATTAAACATAATATGTGTGTGTTATATTTTTCATTGTTTTTTACAAAACATAATGTGTTTGTGTTATGGATTGGATCTAATCCAAGGTATAACAAATATGTGGTATAGTCCATATGTGTTATGGCTCATACATTTTTTACATAGTGTGAACATATTTTGTCAAAAATCTCAAGGTCAAGGCCACTAAATTATTTATCATTTACATACTCTTACCTAGCCCTCCAACATAGCATCCTAAATGAATGACACATATCTAGAGTGGTACATATCATTCCTATGTGACATAGTAATTGGAAACCACATCCTACCTCTCCCCTTTCTATTTCCATCTCAAATCTCATCCCCCATGGTAATCATAATCCCATCCTTCCATCAATCCAACATATTTCAAATGTCAACCAATCCTAAAACCAACATGCCATAAATCCAACTTTTGAAATTGATTTCTAATCCTAAATTCCATATGTTCAACTCTTCAAACTTGAGATCCCATACTTAGTATTCAAATCCCCTCTATTTAATAAATCATCTCCTAGTCCTATCCATGCAACCAATCCAATACACCACAAACTCTTTCTCATCTAGTAACAACATAAAAAACTCTTTCCAAATCCTAGCCATGTAATCTAGTAAATATCCAAAAGAAACAACATGATTTGTCCTTAGTCTTTCAAAAATCTAAACCTTATTAAGCTCTAACCAAATCAAGAAATTATTAAGATAAAGATTATAAATACTAGCCTGGATGCTAAAACATGGTCTATAATTTTTGTAGCTAATATTTTGATCATGATACTTAAGTGTTGTCTACTTCTTTCCATTAACACATGGGAGCCTTTATTCATGTTTCTAAGATAAATGTTTATTTATCCTGAAATAATTTATGAATTTAAGAAGAAATTTAGTGTCCCTATTGGCTATTTATTTATCTTTATTTTCCCATACTAACAATTCTATCATCATCATCAAATAAAATAATCATTGAATTTCTACTTAATTAGCAGAAAAAGCTTATTTTTATTTTTATCATTTTTGTATTATTTCCTATTTTCTTTTGTGTTTCTTTATTTTCTTACATTTACTATTTAATGCTTGGTGTATCTCATAACCTTCATCATCATGGTCATCTATATCATGATACATTGGACCATATGATCCTTGGTTATTAGTCCCTCCTACACTTGGCACATTGTCACCATAATCCCTTATATCATGGTGCATCATGTCAAGTGCTACAAAAAATCTAGGTTACTCATCATCAATCAACATAAAATAAAACATCCTTATCAAAACGTATATCATTTTTCTATTCCTTATCATTATCCTTTTTCCAACACCATTTCATCTCATTCCCATCCAGATATGTATATCTCTAACCATCTCCCTCATTTTATTCATTCCTCATCCCTTTCCACCTCTCTCAAGGATACATCCCTAACCCATTTCCTAACTCTCATTCATCCAAATAATTGGGGGATTATACTTTCAATTCTATCTCTTTCAGATAAAACTATATATTATTCTTCTTTGAACTAACATTTCTTCTTCTAGTCACAACATTGTCTCAAAAAGGAAAAATTTAAACACATAAAATTGACCACATCCTTAAAACACATCTAATATCACCACTTTCAACACTTTTAGCATCAAATCTATCCCACATACATGCCTAATTATTCTTCTAGTATTAATCAAATAAATTACCTTTATTTATTCATTTAATTTCTACTTATTCATCTAATTGTTCCTCTAGCATTAATTAAATAGATAACATTTTTTATTTAATTAATGTAAAAAATTCATCCCTTTCTCCCAATGTTCCAACATTAATTGAATAAATCATATTTATTCAATTAAATCAATCATCTTCTCCAATATTCCCAAATAATTAAATAAATGCACTAATATTTATAAAAAATGTCGCTCATCATTAGTTGAAGAAACTAATCAAGTTTATAAAATAATTAATTATGTGTGCATTCCTCTTCGAAATATTTCATGTGACTTGCATGCTAGTACAAACTTGGGTTAATTGTTTATGTTGTTTCATATTGGTTTTATCTTGATATTTTAGTGTTTATAGGTAGCATGGGGAATTGATGGAAATTCCATAGAATATTAAATTTCAAGATGTTGTAGTACACATAAAATCAAATGGGTCTCAATCAAGTGATTCCTATCCACCACAAACCTCACCCATCAATATTAGGATTCAATGACTTGATCTCTTTCCCATCTTCCCTCCATGATGGTATAAGGGTCTACAATAAAGTCATCATACGTCAAAATTTCTATTTTTCATGTGGCCACATTAGAATGCCTGAGGTTGCACCACATTTTGACCTTGGGAAGTGTAGGATCCATTAGGAGAATCACTCACTAGTATTATTTTATGTGCTCTAAAATATATACCATGACTAGAAAAGGGTGGATGAAGGAAAGTGCCCCTAAATTTTTGATCCAATAGATATCTTAGTAGGCCAAAACCAAAATTTTTAATCTTAAACAAATACTCTACCCTACTCAACTTTCTAGATGATTAGTGCCCATCACCATTGGACCACATGTATTTTTCCTGTTGATAAGTGAGTGACTGTGACCTTTTTCAAGGGTACTATGAAATAAAGGAACTAAAGTAAAATGTATCTCTAAGTTGCCTCTTGGGCTATCCTCTCCCATCAAGGTTTTGTTGCAAGTATGAATGAGTATGGTGGTGTTGTCATTAATGTTGTCATTGATGTCAACACAATATAGGTTGTTGCAAAGAAAGGAAACAAGTGATTGTAGGCGGTGCATGTATAGTTGAGATATTATTGAGATGTTGTGAGTGCATGGAGCTATATTTATGGTGTTGTTGGTGTGCTAATATGATGAGTTACCAAGTGCTTTTGAGAAATTTAATAAATAGTGAAGACAAAATTGTGTGTGTGTTCAAAATGTGTTGTGTCTTCTGTGTTGATCCTATGCTCATGTGGATCTGTAGTGTTGTTTAAGGGCATCCTTGGGTGATATATCTTGGATGATAGATTTTGGTTTGATGAAGAGTCAAAGTTGAGTTCACCAGTTTGTGAACTGGTCTAGCAGAGTTGTTTGTTTGTGGACAAGGATAAATGTATCTACTCCGTAGTCCTCCACTGGTTTGTTTCAGGTCTTGCAGATCTAGACGAAGGCTTGTAATGGTGTTACCTATGTTTTATCAAAGGTTTTCATGGTTTGGTGCTCTGGAAGACTAGTTTCAAAGTTACTATGTGTGTCTATATAGTCCAGATGGACTGATGGAAAGCGTTTTGTGTATGAAGGTTGTTGCAATAGCTGCGGATGAATCTGTAGGCATCTAATATGTGTTCTAGTGTATGGTGAATCATGTTATGTGGTTTGCATGTTATCTTCTTGTTACAGATGCATGTACTTCAAAGTTCATTAGTGTTTTCATTAGGTTTGGACAACCTGGTGTTTACACGTCATGTGAAGGATAAGTATCAATTAAGGAAGCGTGTGATTAATCCAAGATGTTATTTTGGTTCTTGGTTAAGTGTTGGTTTGTTTTGCTCTCATTCTCATCCACCATGGGAATGTTGGGTTGCTGACCTAATTTGAATTTATAAAATGAAGTGTGTAGCCGACCTTGGAGAAAGTTTCCAAGGTTGAAGATGGTATAAATACAAGACAAGATGTTAAGGATTGCACACCAAAAATGTGACAAGCAAGGTAGATGTGAGAGATTGTGTGAAAGTGAACTGAGGTAGTGAGAACTTTAATGTGTTAGTCTTTTGAAAGAATTGAGTTGATGGTGTCTACAATTCTCTTATCAAGGTTGTGGATGTGTGAAAGTTGTTGTGGTGGATGTTATGTTGCATTGAAATAATGTTCTCACTGTAAGTAGTGAGCCTCCCATTTGGACAATGAGTCCTATCTAGACAATGAGTCCTATCTTGGGCAGTGAGCCCTTTGGTAGTGAGCCTCTTTGTAAATGAATTTGCAATTACTCTTATATTGTGAGTTAATCCTCACCGTGGTTTTTCCCTTATTGGGTTTTCCATGTAAATCTAGTGTTCTTGTGTTTTCTTTCTATTATCTGCACTTCATGCTCACACTTAATAATAGATTAAAGTGGATGTGGAATATTTTAACATCCGTGGTGAATGTGATTTGATACAATTGATTCACCCCCTCTTAGTTATCTTGTTCATTTTAACAATTGGTATCCAATCTTTGGTTCATCGAAGAAGAGCTTAACCATTTGAGGTAGATCTGATGATGCACAAATGGACAATCCTTGTGTTTTATGGATCTGACTATAGTTTCTGGAAAGTGTGGATGAGAGGTTACCTGATCTCTCTTGGATACAAGACTTGGAAAGCTATTGAGACAAAATATGTCAAGCCAACAAGTGGTCCTTCTTCTGCATATGATATTTCTACCTATGAAGAAAACGAAAAAGCAAGGTATGCAATCTATAATACTTTATTTAAGACTGAGCTAACAAAAGTTATTTCATTAGGATCTGCTTATGATGTTTGGGAAAATTTGAAAGATATCTATGAAGGAAATGATAGAGTCAAATTATCAAAGAAGTTAACAGCTAAGCATAGATATGAGAACTTGAAAATGGAAGAAGGTGAAGACATTGCAAGCTACTTTCAGAGGGTTGACATTGCAGTAAATGAAGTAAAAAATCAAGGAGGTACTCTGAAAGATGAAGATGTAATGGAGAAGATTCTAATGACCCTACCAGAGAGCTACAATGACAAGGTCTCATCCATTGAGGAAGTTTATGATCCAAAGAAATTCACTAAAGAACAACTATTTGGCACCTTGACCACATTTGAAATGAGTAAATTTGGAAAAGAAAAGGAGAAATTAGAAACTTCCTTCAAAGCCACAAAGTTAGAAGATGATCTAGATGATGAAAGTTTAGAGGAGTTGGAAGAAAATTTCACAAGGAAATTGAAGAAAGGTACTAGCAAGTACAAAGGTATGTTACCTTTTAAATGTTTTAGTTGTGGAAATATTGGTCACTATGCTTCAAGATTTCCAAATAGATCCATACACAAGAAGAGCAAAGACAATAAAGACAAAAAGTTCAAGAAATTTTATTATGTTAGAGAAGATGCTGGAATTTTTGATGATGAATCTAATATTGAGGGTGATAAAGATGAATTCATGTTTCTAGCCTTAGAGAATAAATCAATGTCTACTAACCATGGAAGATGTGCAAGGGAATGTGGTTCGGAAAACAAGAAGGAAGAGATGGAAGGTACTCTGGTTTCTTCCTTTCATGCTAGACAAGATGAAGATTATTGGGTAATTGATAGTGGCTGCTCAAATCATATGACCAGAGACAAAAGTAAGTTTACTAAACTTGAAAAGTATGATGGAGGATTAGCGATGTTTGGAGATGATTCTGGTGCAAAGATTGTTGAAAAGGAACAATTAGTTTTGATGGAAAACACAATATTGATGATGTTTATTATGCTACGAGATTAAGGAATAATCTCTTGAATGTTGGAAAAATGTGTAGCAAAGGATTTAATCTTGTGTTTTAGGATAATACTTGTGAGATAAGAAAAGGGTCTGGAACTATGGTAGATACAGGAAGAAGAACATATGGAAACATTTATCACCTTAAGGGTGTTGATGGTCAATGTTTTGTGCCTCAAGTTAATGAAATTTGGCTATGGCACTGAGGGATGGGACATGTAAACTTTGACAACTTGATCAAGATTAGTTCAAGAGAAGCTGTCAAGGATTTTCCAAGAATCACAAGGCCTATCAATACTATTTGCAGAAGTTATCAGTTGGGAAAAAAAAAGTTGCAACTTTAAAGGAAAAGAACAATCAACTACTGGAATGTTGGAATTGATTCATACAAACCTCTATGGTCCTACAAGAACAAGAATTCTTAATGGTGATAGGTATTTTATGATTTTTATTGATGATTACTCTAGAATTACATGGGTTACTTTTCTTAGGGAGAAAGCTTAAGCTCTAGATAGATTCAAGGTGTGAAGGGATATGGTAGAGAATGAATAGAACCTAAAAATAAAATGTTTAAGTTCTGACAAAGGTGGAGAATTCACCTCCAATGTGTTTAATATGTTTTGTGAAGAGCATGGTATAAAGAGGCATATTTCTGCTCCTAGAAATCCTCAACAAAATGGAGTTGCTGAGAGGAAGAATTAGACAGTTCAAGAAGCTACAAGGACTATGATGAATGAGGAAAATTTAACTAAGGTATACTGGAGAGAAGCAATTCAAACTGTTGTCTATATTCTTAATAGAGTTTAGATCAAAAGCAACAACACAAAGACTCTTTATGAACTGTGGTATGGAAAAATTCCTACTATTAAGTACTTTAAGGTGTTTGGAAGAAAATGTTATATTAAAAGAGATGATGAGAACCTAGGAAAGTTTGATGCAAGATGTGATGAAGGTATTTTCCTTAGATATTCAACCAAAAGAAAAGATTATAGATGCTACAATAAAAGATTGAGAAAGATTGTTGAAAGTGAAAATGTAAAAGTTGATGAAAATATGCACATATCAGTTGAAATAAGTGAAGATGAACCAAATGAACTTCTTTGTGGACAAAAGCAATAGAAGAATAAGGAAGAAGAAGAACAAATTGAAGAAGAAGAAGCTCTGGAACCTACTCCTAAGACTCCAAAATATGTATAGAAAAATCATCCAAAAGAATAGATAACTAGAGAAAAAGACAAAAGTGTAGTGACAAGAAGCAAAGTGGTGGCAGCTGAGGTAAATTTGTGTTTAATTTACAATATAGAACCTAAAATAGTGTGTGAAGCATGTAAAGATAAAAATTGGGTTAGAGCAATGAAAGAGGAATTATAGAAAATAGAGAAAAAATAGACATGGGAATTGGATCCTAGGCCGGTAAACAAGAATATAATTGGTACAAAATTGGTATTCAGGAATAAGTTGAATGAGAATGGTGAAGAAGTAAGAAAAAAAGGAAGGTTTTTGTGCAAAGGTTATTCACAGGTTGAAGGAATAGACTTTGAGGAGACATTTTCCCCTCTGGCAAGAATGGAGGCTATTCAGATGTTTTTGGCATTTTCTACTCACAAAGATTTCAAGGTATACCAGATGGATGTTAAGTCTACATTACTGAATGGAGAATTGCAAGAAGAGGTCTACATGGAACAACTAGAGGGATTTTAGTTCCCAGATCAACCAAACATGGTATGTAAATTGAAAAAGGCACTATATGGACTTAAACAGGCTCCCAGAGCATGGTATGCAAGGTTAGACACATATTTGACTCATCAAAGGTTCAACAAAGGCTTCGCAGATAGTAATGTTTATTTCAAGATTGAAGGAAACAACATTTTGATAGTAGTAGTGTATGTTGATGATATTATATTTGGAGGAAATGAGGGTGTGTGCAAGAAATTTGTAGAGGAGATGCAAAAGGAGTTTGAAATGTCTATGATTGGTGAGTTGATTTTCTTCCTTGGACTTGAAGTGAATCAAACTAATAAGGGCATATTCATTTCACAATCAAAGTATGTTAAAGGATTACTAAAGAAGTTTGGAATGGATGACTCCAAACCGGTCTGTACCCCTATGGTGACTAGATGCAAACTAAGGATGATGAATCTCCTAAAGTTTATTAGAGCAAGTATAGATCTATGATTGGTGGATTGCAATATCTTATTACTACTAGCCAAGATATCATGCATGTAGTATGTTTGGTTTCCATATTTCAAGAAGAACCCAAAGAAACACATGTTACAGCTATGCAAAGGATATTAAGATATCTAAAAGGGACTCTAAATTATGGTTTGTGGTATCCTAAGGATACTGATTTTACTTTAAGTACTTACACTAATGTAGATTGTGTTGGTTGTGTAGATGACCGAAAGAGTACAAGTGGTGGTGCATTCTTTCTTGGATGTAGGTTGATTTCATGGCTAAGCAAGAAACATGATTCCATCTATTTATCCACTGTAGAGGCTGAGTACATAATAGCAGCATCTTGTTGCACATAGGTACTATGGATGGAGCAAACATTGATGGATATAGAAGTGATGTGTGATGAGCCTATCTCTATCTTCTGTGATAATACAAGTGCAATAAATATTTCAAATAATCTTGTAATGCATTCAAGGACAAAGAATATATCTATTAGATATCATTTCTTAAGATAGAAGGTATTGGAGAATGAATTCAAGCTTGAATATGTGCCTACAAAGGATCAGATTGTTGATATATTTACTAAGGCTCTTCCTAAGGATACTTTTGAGTATCTCTGAGAGAATTTGGGGATTACTACTCCTCCTTCTTTGAACTAGATGCATATAGAGGTGCATCAGTCCAGTGGATCTACAAATTCATCATTTGTCTAGACTGATGATTGGTGTCTGCTCCTCATGGAGAGTACAAAGTATCATTGTTTTAGTATGAGATGTGCATTATCATGTGTGCACTCCTAAGGGGGAGTGATCAGAATTATATATGGTTGAAGAATTATGTAAAAAAAAAAAATCCATTGATGTCAAAGGGGGAGAGAGGGTCATGTGAAAAATAATAGTGAAAGAAAAAGGATATTGTTGTCTTTGATGGTTTTTCACATCATGTGTTTCCATCAATGACAAAGGGGGGGATTATTGTAAGTATGAATGAGTATGGTGGTGTTGTCATTAATGTTGTCATTGATGTCAACATAGTATAGGTTGTTGTAGAGAAAGGAAACAAGTGATTGTAGGTGGTGCATGTATAGTTGAGATACTATTGAGATGTTGTGAGTACATGGATCTATCTTTATGGTGTTGCAAGTGTGCTGATATGATGAGTTACCAAGTGCTTTTGAGAAAATTAATAAATAGTGAATACATAATTGTGTGTGTGTTCAAAATGTGCTCCAGTATGTGCTCTTAATTTCTTCTATGTTGATCCTATGCTCATGTAGTTGTAGTGTTGTTTAAGGGAATCCTTGGGTGATATATCATGGATTATAGCTTCTAGTTTGATGAAGAGTGAAAGTTGAGTTCACCAGTTTGCAAACTCGTCTAGCATAGTTGTTTGTTTGTGGACTAGGAGAAATGTATCTGCTCTGTAGTCCTCTACTGGTTTGTTTTAGGTCTTTTAGATATGGAAGAAGGATTGTAATGGTGTTATCTATGTTCTATCAAAGGTGTTTGTGGTTTGGTGCTCCTGAAGACTAGTTTCAAAGTTACTATGTGTGTCTGTACAATCCAGATGGATTGATGGAAAGTGTTTTGTGTGAAGGTTGGTACAGTAGCTATGAATGAATATTAAGGCATATAAGATGTGTTCTAGTGTATTGTGAAGCATGTTATGTGGTCTTCATGTTATCTTCTTGCTACAGATGTGTGTACTTCAAAGTTCATTAGTATTTTTATTAGGTTTGGCCGACCTAGTGTTTACATGTCATGCAAAAAATAAGTATCAATTAAGGAAGTGTGTGATTGATCCAAGATGTTATTCTAGGTTCTGGTTAAGTGTTGGTTTGGTCCACTCTCATTCTCATCCACCGCAGGAATGTTGAGTTTCCAACCTAATTTGAATTTGTAAAAGGAAGAGTGTGTATCCAAACTTGGAGAAAGTTTCTAAGGTTGAAGATGGTATAAATACAAGACAAGATGTTAATGATTACACACAAAAAATGTGAGAAGCAAGGTATATGTGAGAGATTCTATGAAATTGAACTGAGGAAATGAGAACTTCAATGTGTTAGATTCCTGAAAGCAGTGAGTTGATGGTGTCTGCAATTCTTTGATCAAGGCTGTGGATGTGTGCAAGTTGTTGTGGTGGATCTTATGTTGCATTGAGATAATGTTCTTTGTGTAACATTCTTCTTTCTATCTTTCTTTATCTGTAGGTAGTGAGCCTCCCATTTGGACAATGAGTCCTACTTGGACAATGAGTCCTATCTTGGGTAGTGATCCCTTTGGTAGTGAGCCTCTTTGTAAATGGTTTTGCAATTACTCTTATATTGTGAGTTAATCCTCACAGTGGTTTTTACCTTATTGGGTTTTCCATGTAAATCTGGTGTTTCTTGTGTTTGTTTTCTATTATATGCACTTCATGCTCACACTTAATAATAGATTAAAGTGGATGTGGAATTGTTTAAGATCTATGGTGAATTTGATTAGATACAACTGATTTACTCCCCCATCTTAGTTGTCTTGTTCATTTCAATAGGTTTCCCAAGTTAATATCTTATCTTCTCTCACTTAGGAAGTGTAAGTATGCCTCCTTGAACAAGGACACCTAAGGTGTGATATATATATATCATAGAGATTCATGTTTGACTCTTCTAAAACTCTAGAAAAGAAGAAAGTGTTTTTGGTCTAAATCCTATTAAGTGAGGATGTTGCAAAAAATGCATTCTAAGGGATGAATAATGAGAGATTATATGACCATAGTACAAATCAATACATGACGGCCTAATTTTTCAACACCCATAATACTGAGAAGGGGGGTGAATTAGTATCACTGAAATTCATTAACTTCATCAACTTAAAAATGCATTCAAAGAATCTCATTTAACTTGCAAATATGGAAAGGAAAAATTAAAGCATGCATCACAAAATTTAACACAATAACAAAAGATTTATGTGGAAAACCATTGAAATGGAAAAACCATGGTGAGGATTAGCTCATAATATATTATAACTGGTTACAATGGATTACATATTGGAGGACTCACTATCTAGAAAGAAAGGCTTACCACCAATGGCTCACTTCCCAAAGGACTCACTATCCAAAATAGAAAAGAGAACACAAGAATGGCTCACTACTATATTTTGAACTGCTAACAATGCATTTGTAACATGCTAAAGATATAGTTCCAATTAAGCTCAAAAAATTGACTTTACACACTTCATACTTCACCACTATCATCTTTCACACTTCACTCTACATCACATCTTCATTCACATCCCACATACAATTTCTACATCACCATTCACATCCCTCATATCATCTCTCATCCAACTCACACTAAATTGACCTTCTATATATATATATGCATGCATATATTTCGTAAACACTCATATCATTAATTAGGTAAGCCTAATTAGATGAAACATGTAACACCATAACCCATCATATCAAAACTACGACCCACATACCTTACAGAAGAAACAAAAATGTTTTTTTCACCAAAATAGGCCGAAATGACCTATAATTACTCCCATGGATTCTGATCCTTTCATAATTCAACTCTGGATGACCCCAAAACCCTTAGGTTGACACCATACAACAAAACTAGTGAAGCAACAACTGAATGAACCAATTGTTCATCCACAACTTAACACACGGCCCACCAAATCACTTTTCACTTAGAGTGCATACACTTCTAACATCCTCAAACACTTCCTCAAAACCACAGAACTTAATAATCATCCATAGTGGAATGCAGAGCATTCCAATATGCACTCTACACCTATAACTCTGCTTCTACTAAGCTTGACACTTTGTCATCGATATCTTCAGCTGCAGAAGATATGTAACCCTAAAAATTTGGATATAGAATCCTTCAACAGGTACCATGAACACCTCAAAACTACATAACAATACTCTACAAAGTGAAGCAATGCAAACCACAAAACTGTTGCTTTGTTACTTACCATTCCAGTCTAGGACTTAGGTAATTTTCAACAAAACACTTGGTCTTCTCTGGACTACTCCAAAAAATGTACATACATATGTCCAATGAATTCTACAATAGGTTTCCATAAATGACAACACCATACACCATCATGCTCATGTTTCCAACAATCTCCCCCTTTTTCATTGATGGCAACATACTTCTCCAAAACACTCTCCTCTACATCACTCCCCCTTTGACATCAAGGGAAAAGGGTACCAAAAAGATACATCTCTTCTTACTCCCCCTTATTGATATATTTACATGAGAATACCTCCCCCTATTTTCTTTACTCCCCTTTTTATATTAACCATCACAAAAAAGGAAAAATTATATCACAAAACTATCTACTAACTCTACATATGTATATTGAAATAAAAAAGCTACATATACAAATAAAAAAAGTGCACCTTAACTATATGAGGGTAAAGTACCCTGATAAGAAACCTTCAATTTTTTAAGGTGACTCCTATCCTTCTTTGCAACCTCCCAACCCTTCTTATAAAATGCAAGCATATGGCACAAACTTTCAAATTGAACATGGAGGTCTTCTCCTTCTTTCAAAGAACTAGGCACTACATTATTTTGTACAATCTTCTCAACATCAACTAAAAATTTAGTCAAAGACGTAAGCCTTGCAATTACCATATCTTTGAGCTAATTATACTACATTATTATTGTAGACACTAAAAATTGTCCTAAGCCTTTCACTTCTAAATTCTCCATCATCCCCCCTTTTGGCTTTGATAATTAAATAATTTTTAATTATTTAATTATTTTCTAAAGTCATATGTCTTCTATTAATTAAATAATTTTAATTATTTAATTAATTCATTCCTATCTTTATTTATTGCTTGATTAATTAAATAAATTTTATTTATTTAATTACGTCACTAATTAAGTCCTCTTCTTTCTAAAATTAAATAAATTCTTATTTATTTAATTTTTATCCACCTTCCACTATAATTAAATAATTAAATAATTATTCATTAGCCTTTTCTCTCATAAATTAAATAAATTTTATTTATTTAATTTGGTCCACTCTCTTGAATTTAGAATTAAATCATTATTTAATTCAAAATAATTCCTTTTCTCACATTCTTCTATAATTAAATAATATCTTTAATTATTTAATTATTCATTGGTCACCTAGATTAAATAATTTTTATTATTTAATTTCTCCTATCACCTCTTTTTCCGTGCCAATCTTATCTTCCACATCAAATCTTATCTCTTGACATCTCATTCAATTTCATCCCTTGATTGAATTATCTCATAATTCTATCTCAACCCTTCATTTCTTGTCATTGCCCTGATTTTGACCTAAACCTAGTCCATACTACAACTTTCAATTTTGGCCATTGATTAAGACATCTTATTGACATTCAATCTCATCCATCCGTTCAAAATGGAATTTTCTATAAAATGCCATTTTCCTCTCATTTTTGTATTAGGCATTAGATTTTAGACATTATAGGCATTAGATTTTAGACATTAGAGACATTAGATATTACACATTAGACATTATAGCATTTGTCATCTTACTTCATTTAGTCTTGGCATATTTAGGCATAGGCATTTCACTCATATTGTCATAGGCATTAGGCATTTAGACTTTGATCAAATCCTTCAAAGCTTGGTGTAGGACTTAGACTTTATTTACATATTGCTCGCATGTCAAATCTGAGGGCAACACATCAACTAGCAAGCTAGAAGGTGTTACAAAAGTGAATCATGGAGGTCTCGACAGTTTTCTGGTATAATCGTTCTTTTGTTTACTTCCATTGTATTTTGTAATTTCTTTGGGTTTATTGTCTTCATTGATTTTCTAACCTTGAATCAAGCCTAAAAATAACCCTCAGTTACATTGGTGAACCCGATGTTGTTTTCTGTTATTTCCGTACGGTTTTCTGTGTTTTCTGTCATTTTTGCAGGTACAGGTATGGAGCGATGCAGTCATTTTTTTTAAATCATGATGCATCTGATGTGTCGCGACGCATTAGCCGACCCAAATGCCACAATCACTCTTTCAAGCCGCAATCGTCGTCTAGAAAGCCGCATTTGTGATCCTGAGCTGCATTCGACACACAGAGCGATGCATTCGCTCTATCATGATGCATTTTCCTGGTAACATTTTCTAGTGATTTGCATTCAGGTTTTTATGTTTTCTGTGTCCTTTTTATTTTGGTTATTTTCTGCATTTTTCCTAGCATAGGTTTTCTGTTACTAATCAAGATTTGTAGCATTTGGCGATTACTTTTTGTGGGTCGAAGACAAACATTCAAACTACTAATGTGTGGTCTTGCAGGTTCAAACGTCAAAGACTAAACATCAAAATAATGTGCTTATCTTTTTCTTAGTTTAGTTCATTTTTCCTTTTGGTGCAATTAAAATGAACTTGTGTTTCTACTATGTCTGAATGTGTTTGCAAAATGGTAGGCGAGTATACTCTCACCTTGTGAAAACTCAGTGATCAGAAAAACAGACACATTTTTATCTGTTTTTAACCCCACGACTTAGTATATCGGAGTATCCTCTCCCCTTGCGCTTTCGGGCGATCTTGGGTGCAAGAGAAACAATTACTAACTCTAGAAATTGGGCCTAGAAATTGGGCCTGCCTGGGGATTTCATCACCCCAACGTGACTCAAATCGGCAACAGAGCTAAAGCCAAGCTACCCCCGACCAGTATATAAATGTGTATCTTAAGGGAAAACCTAAGATTACGAATGCGGATGTGTCATACGGACAGAGTAGTACTCCCTTAAACCCTATTGAGCTTAACCTCTTTAGGATGGAGTGCCACCTAATTGGTGATTAATCTCTTTCCCTATGTATGGCCACTCGAATGGGGGTCCTGAACTAAATACTCTTGTGTAGCAAGCCAAAAACCTTCTATTTGCTAGTGCAACACTGGTCAGTGTGAAGGAATCCACACTTTTGCAGTCTGTAGTAGAGGTGATCAATTTGTCATGGGATTTTCATGGGGATTGGAAGCTTGGTTGGCTTGAGAAGAGAGTGCACTATAAGGGGGATCCCGTGCAACCAAGCTTCTGAATTCACACGCTACAGATATGCAGTTGGGGAAACCCACATGGAATCTAGCGGATATTGTCCTAGCCTAACCTAGGATTGTACTTGTCTTATGTGCACTTGGTTACATTCAAAAACACTGTGCTTGTCAAGTGATTTTTGGATTCATCACAATTTATAGTTTTGAACACAACATTCAACTTTAGACAGATCAAATTTTCCATCAAAATGACAAGAAACTCAATTTTCACAAACTGTGTCGCATCTGTTAAACCGCATTCACATTTCTGAGACACAATCATTTTGATAAACTGCATTCAACATCTAAAACACCGCATTTGTATGCGTCACGACACATCTAAACATTATAGAGCCGCATCTGCCAAACTGAGTCGCATTGGTCAGCCCCCAAGCCGCATTCGCCAAAACTGAGCCGCATATGCAAAATCGAGTCGCATTTGATAGTCCAAAAGCCGCAATCGCGCAAACCAACTGCATTCAACAAATTGTGACGCATTCGCAGCTTCAAACGATGCATTCGCCTGTCACAAGTGAAACCTTGAAACAGAGTCAAAATCTGAGTCTATACTTTGTCAATATTTTGTCAAACACTATTTCAAAAGGGATCCTGTCAGAAATAAATTCTGAAATTGCTTAAAACTTTCGTCCATTAGTTTGCATTCATGACCATAGGTTCCATCTTTCATTCATTTTAGTTGCATAAATTAGGCATTAACTTGTCCCTAGGTTTTCATCATTGCATACTTTGGATTAAGTAAATCTCAGCACCAATTTGCAACATCATTATTTTCAAAACTAGGTTATCTTGGACTTCACCATCATTGTGTTTTTTAGTCATTGTCCCTTTTGTGAGATTTTCCCAAATCAAAAGTCTAGCTGGGAACACTCACTAGTCATATTGGTATTGTCATCTTGTCATTTTCCAACAAAGTCCTTAGTAACTGAAATCGAAAACAAAGATTGAGCTTAGAAGTGCTTAGGTATCCTCATCTCAAATTGAATCATAAGTATAGGCATTGCATATTTTATTCCCAAAAATCCAAAAACATTACACATTCTAGTCGTCATTTTGAACTTATACCTTACATAGTGTCATCCTTGCATTTAGTTGTCATCTTCATTTTGAGCAATCTCATTTTATGGTGGAAACAAGACTCCAAAAACAACAACGACAAATGGAAAACTTTCAACAAGATCCCACTTCCACTATCAACAACCCCATGTATGACCCAAATTAGAATTTTGACAATCCATTTGGTAATTCAAACAATCAACCTCTCTCGACAACACCATCATCATCAAATAGTCCCTTTGAACCCTTCTTATGTAAGGATGAGTACGGTCAAATACTCAAAGAAAACCTAGAGGTAGCAGCACAAGACCCAAAGGCTTCTCAATTCGTCAAACAAATGGTCCTATATGATAGAGACAGATACTTGGCCATACTCTTAAGTCAAGGAGCCAAATTACCTAAAGGATTCGACATCAACACGTTGAGATCAACATCTCCAAACCCTAATGTCAACAACACGCACAATATATCAAATAGTGGTCAACCTCCAAACACTACGACCAATACTTTCTTTGACACTACAACGATAGTACATGCTACTCCCAACATCCCAAACACCTCCAACTCAATAAACACAACATCCATTGGAGGATCACAATCGGCCACAATGCCCACAACATCCATGACACTGTCACAATCGGTTGGAACCACCTATAGCTCCTTGGCAACGTGGGCAAGTTATTCAAACCCTCTCTTTACCACAACAGTAAATGCCACAGGGGCATCATCAAGTCACAACAATCCCCCCTTGATAGCTACATCTACTACCATGAGCACACCTTCGACACATCCACTCATTGGTATATCACAAAATCCTTTGGGAGGAAGCAAAAGACTTATCTTTATCCAAGGACAACAACAACATGTTAACACACCAACACAGTCAAATATCATTGCCTCCCAAGGACCAAATGCAAACATACCCCTGGTTCAAACCCAACAATTTGGACAAGGTTGCCAAATAACACAACCCATGGCATCATTCGCACATAATGTTCAGGGTCACCATATTCCCTAGGTAACAACACAAATGGCTGGGGGACACATCCCAACATATGCATCACACATCCATACTCACCAATATACCCCCAATACACACTTTCAATACCAACAACACATAAGTCTAAACACATCATACATGTCACATCAATCCATACCTCCACAATACACCAACATCCATGCGCAAAAAATGGGGACCTATGGTGTACCAACCAATCCAACATATGGGACTACAAACGACCCCGCAATAGATGACTTATGAGCAAAAATGATGGGTCTAGAGAAAACCGTCCAAAAAATACAAATATCAAGCAAGAAATCAGAAGTGTCATATGACCTAAACGTCTACCCATTCGACATAAACTTATACATGCCAACATTTCCTCAAGGATATCTGTCACCCAATTTTACAAAATATAGAGGAAGGACAAACCCCATCGAACATGTCCGCGAATTTGCAACCAATTGTATGGATGTCGCTTATGAACAAACATACTTGATGAGACTTTTCTCTAAAAGTCTGGCGAGTCCTACCGTTGAATGGTTCTCCACCCAAAAGGATATCCAAACATGGGATAAGCTTAAACAAAAATTCATAAAAAACTACGCATACAACATTGACATAGACACCTCTATTACTAGCTTATGAAATATCACACAAGAGGATGCTGGTGAGACATTCATCCCATTCTTTCAAAAATGGAGAATTTTAGCTAGTCAGTGTCACATTGACATACCCAAAAGGGAAAAGGTTGACATGTTCGTTCAAACACTTCTGGATCCCCTAAAATATGCATTGCAAGTGCATTGTTGTACAACATTCATAGACCTAGTCGAAAAGGGGGTCCAGATTGAGAAAGCCCTTATCGCAAAGGGAGAGCTAAGATACGGTTCCAGAAACACAAATGTAAATCCTCCCACTGACAAGAATAAAGACTGGGTCAAAAATAAACATGTCACAAATGACGGTGTTGTGGACGCCAAGGCTACAAACATGGTGGGTCCTATATTGGCTTTAAAAGGGGTTCAACCGCAAAAAAACCATACAACGATATCAACACCCCCTACTAATGTCCCTTCAAACAATCAAAGCGGTCAAAACAATCAAGGACAATACCATTAGATGAGACAATTCCCTAGGGGTCGCACATACACTGCTTTGGGGGAACCCATTGAGGAAGTCCTCAATAAATGTCTTCAAAATGGCGTCATCACACTTCAAGAACCAAAACGATATGACCTAGGACAATTCAAACCAGCATGGTGGAATGATAATGTATTTTGCGAGTACCATCGGGAAAAAGGACATAAAACCTCTAACTGTTGACAACTGAAAAACCTAGTACAAGATCTTATCGAAAGTCATATCATCGAAGTAGGTGGATCACAATTTGCTTCTAATTCAGATCATACTATTCATAAAAATCCACTACAGGACCATGGTTCTAATAATGCTTCCGCGTCAGGTCCATAGACAAACAATAATCAAGCTAACTTTACCCGAGCCAAGTACGACTATTCTAGTGGACCAATTATAAATAATGTAGGAACTGATGACAAATACATCAACACCATTACGATCAAGAGAGCACCTTAGTGTAATGCTACTACTCGAAGTGGAAAGGTCACCATAGCTGGTCCACCTCCCACTAGGCAACCCAAAATTACCATACCTGGCACATCTGCTAAATAGTCAAAACCCACCCTGACCACAAGACCCACCCTGACCACAAGGCAGGGGCAACCCAAAAGTCAGTTCAACCTTATCGACCAGCTAGGCAAGACTCCCGCGCAAATCTTTATACTTGAGCTGCTTCGTATCTCTCCCGCACACAAGGATATCCTAGATAAAACCTTGCAAGAGTCGTCAGTCCCCAAGGACATTGATGTCAATCAGTTTGAGACCATGGTAGGATACCTCACTACGCCTCACCATGTCACCTTTTCTGATCAAGACTACTCATCACCAAAGACCAATCACAATGATGCCTTGCACATAGAAACCTTTGTCCACAAGCACAAAGTTAGATAGGTTTTAGTAGATGGTGAAGCAGGATTGAATATATGCTCCCTCAAACTAGTTAAGGCTCTAGGATTCTCTGATGCATGCATAGACCCAACAAAGAGTATAGTGATCAAAGCATACAATGATGAAGAACACTCTTCACGTGGCATTATCTCTCTCCCTATCAGAGTGGGACCAATCATTGTGGACACAACCTGCTAGGTCCTGGATTTGGAATTACCGTATAACATCTTGCTTGGCCATCCATGGATCCATGCCTTAAAAGCAGTTTTTTCCACATATCACCATTGCCTAAAGTTTCCATTTGACGGCATGGAAATAACCATATATGGAGACCCCGACCCTTTTCAATATTGTACAAACCTAAGGGGTATTTCTGAAAATTGAGTGCCTATTAAACAAGAAGTACCTGGCTCCTCGTCATCCAAATACATCGACCCATCCACACTCACATCATCTTCCACATCCACTCCATCCACATCTTCCGCCACACCACCACCTTCCGTAAGCCCTAAGGCTAAATCCACTGTCAAGATCCAGGACCTCGACTGCGAAGAATTCAAACTACACACAGCGTACAACATAACAACAATACCCAAGTATCCAAAGGTCTATGGTCGGCCATGTTGTAGAATGGAACCCAAGGTAATTTTTAAAGTTCCACCAAAAATAGTTTTCCTCAAATGGGGCGACATGAGTAATGAGGACCTTGCTAATATTACAAGATGGCTCTATAAGGATATTGTCGCACTACCCCCGTTACCAGTCCAGATATATGGCAAGGGATATGACATAATGAAGGCTAAGGGCTACGATGGTACTAGTGGCTTAGGCAGAAATAAAACTGGTCGAAGGGAGCCCATAGAACCTTTAAAAATACCAAAGTATCTTGGATTAGGGTTTGGATTGCCCGACTATGACGATCGACGTACCTCTAGACTTTCAAGTGAGCGAGTACATGCTTCGGAAAGTGTCGATTCCACTAGGGAAACCCTCACCGAAACTGACTCCCAAGAGTGGGAATTTGGCTCAGAACGATCCCTAAGTGACTATTGCCTAGATGATTTGTTTGTCGAAGAGGGGGAACTGACCTCTGAACAAAGATTTTGGAAAACATTTAAAATTGATTAGGAACCAAATGGTCAAACTCCCATTACCACCCCCCTGACTTGCAAACCCCACTATCTGAATCCCATCAGTCCAAACCATCTGAATTACCAAACAACACTGACAACCATGACTCTAAGTTCTTCACCCCTTATTTTGATAACGAATATGACACTAGTGAAGGGGATTATTGGATAGAGTCTGATGTGGAGTTGGATGATGATAATCTCATCTACAATATCATTGAATCAATTTGCATGCTTTCTTCATCCTCACCTCAATTCACCAACACTGACGATGGCATTTCCCTAGTTTATCCTCAACTAGTCGATTGGGACCAACAAGGCCCACCAGTCCTGGACACCTTTCAAAATGATGAGGCAATTGCAGAATTTATGGGGATTTACTATTGATCTAGATTGCATGGCATACTTCAGTGAGACTTCTCTGTCCTTCAATCGCAAAAGTAAAAATAAGAATAAAATAAAAAAATGAAACATCTTTAGGTGAAAACTGAAAGGCACCTTCTGATGATAAAAAAGTAAAAATAAAGGACGTATCTGCGGGTGAAAACCTCTCCGAGGCACCCAAAGATGGAGGACTAGACTTTCTCCCCGTACAATGAGAGAAGTCAACTATGCTTGTAGAGGATACCATAGAAGACAACATATTGACTGTAGAAGATCCCAAAATGGTCCTCTTTGCTGCATCACTGACTGAAGAAGAGAAACTGGAATTTCATAAATTCTTTGCAGAACGTAAAGTCAATTTTGCATGGTCTTATGCTGACATGCCAGGATTAGACCCAGAATTGGTCCTGCACCATCTGCCACTATTGCCTAATGTCAAACCAGTCAAACAGAAGTTACGCAAAATGCACCCTCAAGTCGCTCTATTGGTCAAGGTGGAGTTGAAGAAACTTCTAGACGTAGGATTCATACGGTCTATTGATTATGCCGAATGGATATCTAACCTGGTGCCAGTAACAAAGCCAAATGGGCTTATCCATGTCTGTACAGATTTCAGAGACCTAAATAAGGCATGCCCAAAAGATGACTTTCCTTTACCAAACATTGACATCATAGTTGACCTTACAGCAGGATATGAGATGTTGTCCCTCATGGTTTCTCCAGCTATAATTAGATTCGCATTGCCCTAGAAGACCAACACAAAACAACATTTACTTGCCCATGGGGAACATACTGTTGGAATGTCATGCCATTCGGTCTCAAAAATGCAGGCGCGACATATCAAAGGGCTATGACCACAATCTTCCATGACATGATGCATAAAATAATGGAAGATTATGTAGATGACCTATTGGCTAAATCGGTGACTAGGAAAGATCATCTCAGGGTTCTAGACATAATTTTCAAGAGACTGGAAGAATATAAAGTCTGACTAAACCCTAAGAAATGTGTCTTCGGTGTCACATCGGGTAAACTCTTGGGATACATAGTTTCCAAAAGAGGCATTGAGGTTGATCCAATGAAGGTCAAAGCCATCATAGACATACCTCCTCCCAGAGGAATCAGTGAACTCAGAACTCTACAAGGAAGGGTACAATCTATTCGACGCTTCATAGCCCAATTGGCTGACAAGTGCCACCCATTTCAATACCTATTGCGCAAGACTATTCCCTTTGTGTGGACAGATAAATTTCAAGAAGCCTTTCAACAAATCAAAGATTACCTACTGTCAATGCCAGTTCTCATGCCTCCCATTCATGGAAAGCCATTGATCCTATACATATTAGCAACTAATTCAGCACTGGGAGCATTACTAGCACAGAACAACCAAGAAGAAAAGGAAAGGGCTATATATTACATCAGTCGGACATTGGTCGGGTATGAACTGAACTACACACCAATTGAACGAGCTTGTCTAGCCATGGTCTTTGCAGCTCAGAAGCTAATAAATTATATGTTAAGCCATCAGACACAACTAATAGCAAAGATTGACCCCCTTAAATATTTGTTAAGTTGGGCAGCATTAACAAGACATCTGGAAAAATGGGTCATGATCCTGAGTGAATATGACATTCAATATGTAGAAAGAAAGGCAATAAAAGGACAAGTCATAGAGACTAGCTAGCGGATGCACCTTTGCAAAGTGATTACCCATTAGTGGCAGATTTTCCAGACGTGTCGATATTCCATACGAAACCTAAGGCACCTTAGCAACTCTACTTTGACGGATCACACACAAATCATGGCTCAGGGGCAAGAATCCTATTCATCACTCCTCAAGGAGACTCCATTCCTAAGTCCTTCTACATTGCCTTCCCATGCACAAACAATGTGGCAGAATATGAGGCACTAGTTATAGGACTAAGAATGGCAATAAAATGGAAAATCAGAACACTACATGTCTATGGGGATTCTCAGCTCGTCATCAACCAGGTTAATGATGACTATGACACAAAAGATGGGAAGTTGATGCCCTATAAGTGGATGGTGGATAGTTTCCAAATGTACTTTCATATGGTAACTTTTGAACAAGTTTTGAGAACACAAAACAAAGCAGCAGATGCAATGGCTACAATAGGCTCCCTCCTCGACATCCCAAGCCATCTGCCACAGTTGGAATTTCTCATAAAACAATTGCTGGTTCCTGCCTATGACATTCCAGAGTCAGAAATGGTCTGCAAACTTGTTGGTCCCAACTCTCCCTAGTATCAAGACATTCACGATTACCTTAAGTCCCAAACCCTCCCACCTAACTTGTCCAATAACCAGAGGAAGTCCTTCATTTGAAAAGCCACAAGATATGCCATCGTCAGTGACACCCTTTACTACCATAGCTTTGACAACACCCTCCTTAGATGTCTCAACACCAATGAAGCGGGTACAACCTTACGCTAAGTACATAACGGTATATGTGGATCTCATTCGAGTGGTCCTACCCTAGCCAAGAAGATAACGAGACTTGGGTACTACTGGCCAACCATTAAAAATGATGCACTAGAATATGTCAAGACTTGTCGTCAATGCTAGGTTCACATTGATTTGATCCACGCTCCAGCACAGGAACTTCGGCCGATCACCTCTCCTTGGCCCTTCGCTCAATGGGGACTCAACCTCATGGGTAAGATCCATCCAACCTCATCCAACGGCCACAAATTCATTATCACTACCACTGAGTATTTCACGAAGTGGATTGAAGCCATCCCATTGACATATATCACCGACAAACAAATATCCAAGTTCATACTTAACTACATCATTTTTCGGTATGGCCTTCCGCAATCCATCATCACTAACAATGGACATTCATTTAAAAACTAGGATGTTTGTGAGTTATGTGAGCGATTTCACATCCAACACTATTTTTCATCTCCATACTACCCACAAGGAAATGGTCAAGCTAAGGCGTCAAATAAAACCATTGTCAAAATCCTCAAAAAGACTATCAATGACGTCGGTCGCGATTGGCATATACAACTCAATCCTACTCTATGGGCTTACCGCACTAGCATCTGTACGCCTATAGGAGCCACTCCTTTCGCCCTAGTCTTTGGAGATAAGGCCATCTTTCCCATTGAGGTTGAAATTCCTTCCCTACGAGTCTCCCTGAAGGGTCTAACTGATGATGAAGAGTATAGAAAGTCACGCTTGCATGAACTGGAGATGCTAGAAGAGAGAAGGAAAAATTCTCTAAACCATCTACAAGTGTATCAGAACCACCTCTATTGCAGTTACAATAAGAGAGTCATGGTCAAAAAATTTGACATTGGCGACTTAGTCCTAATGCAGAACCCCAAAAACCAAGCTGACAGAGAAAAGCTGGGAAAGTTTGAACCAAACTGGTTGGGTCCTTACGTCATCATATCTTCTTTTGGTTCTACAACCTATCAGCTAGCGACTCCAGATGGAGAACAATTGATAGAGCCTATCAATAGTTTACATCTCCGAAAGTTCGACGCATAGCATCAGGAGATTGAGCTGAAAACTATAAAATGCAAAAAAAAAAATGAAAAAAAAATGGTAAAAAATCGTTGCCTTCACGAAAATCTGGCAAACAAGCGTCTTGGCAACACCAAAAAAATGAGAAAAATGACAAAATAGTAAAGAGAAAAATGATTCGTCCAACAGTGAAAACCTGGCAAACAGGCACTTTAGATAAGTACCATGGCAAAAACCTGGCAAATAGGCACCATGCGTAGTCAATCATTGCTCTTCCATCTACTGTTACTTTTTCTGCCTTGGCCTAGGATGAAATGAACTTCCCGCCGTTATCACACCAATCACCACCACATCATACCCTTCCTTTCATGGTTGAAAAAAGGTTGACATCAAGTCCTGACTACTGTCCATCTGGCACCCCTGGCACATCCCTTTTAAGTCCTTTAAAATTGGCTAAGTCTTGGACCTGACTGGGGGAAAAATTCTTATCATGTAACTGTAGTGGATGTCACACATGGTCTCAGAAATAGCATAAATTCCTGAAAAAAGACCAAAAAAATCATAAAAGTCCTGAAAAAAGACCAAAAACATTGCAAAATAGTCTTGAAAAAAGACCAAAAACATCACAAACTGTCCTGAAAAAATACCCAAAAATTGAAAAGCATCCTGAGGAAACCCCAACAAAGTCAAAATGTCTACAAAATCCCAAAAATAGAATCACATTTCATCATGTCGGTCATATCAATCCATCTTTGTCATTTGTCCAAACTACGTTGTCTCTGCGCACTTGCTATGTAGGCAAGACTCATACTTGAGTCCCCGAGACAATAGGTCAGTCCTTTTAGGTTTGTCAAAATAAAATCATGGTGCAATCTTTGGTCATCAAGACACAGTCATTGGTCGTGTCAAACTACGAGGTCTCTAAGTGCATGACGTAGGCAAGGCCATCTGTCGATGAGCCCCTGAGATCGCACTAGGTCAGTCCATTAGGGTTCATGGCATTACACTGGCACACACGTCAAAATGTCTTCAAGTCAAAGTGAATCATTCCCAAGTGGACAAAGCTCCTAAAAATGAAATATGACAATCACTTATTCAAACATGACAAATACATCAACAGGTCAAAGAAAATCGGCATATAGTCAACACAAGGCAAACCTTGGTCAAACTCGGTCAGAACAAGTCAAAATTGTCACAACTGGTCAAACTATCAAATCTTGGTTATCTTTCAGATATGTACTTCTGAAGAACAATCTCTTTTATTTATGCCTTAGGATGTGTCCTTCCTAGGCATCGTCATTTTCATCCGGCACCTTTGAGGAATTCCTTTTGACATTTGGGAATCAATCCTCTTAAACATCAACATTATTTAGGATGTGTCCTTCATGAATGTGGCAATCTTTGGAATTTCGTCATCTTGGCATCATCAAAACATGAAACCTTGGCATCTCGACATCATCAAGCCTAACATCTTAACATCAAAACACTTGGAATCCAGACACACTTGGCAAAAACTTGGCACTTGTCTTTTGGCTTTCATCATGTTACTAGCTTTTCAGCGAGATCCTCACAAAAGGATTTAGAAAAGCAGCAACGTATCATGATTGTCTTATCTTGTCATGTTACTAGCTTTTCAGCAAGATCCTCACAAAAGGATTTAGAAAAGCAACGACGTATCATGATTGTCTTATCTTGTCATGTTACTAGCTTTTCAGCAAGATCCTCACAAAAGGATTTAGAAAAGCAGTGACGTATCATGATTGTCTTATCTTGACATGTTACTAGCTTTTCAGCAAGATCCTCACAAAAGGATTTAGAAAATCAGCAACATATCATGATTGTCTTATCTTGTCTTGGTACTAGCTTTTCAGCGAGATCCTCACAAAAGGATTTAGAAAAGCAGCGACGTATCAGGATTGTCTTATCTTGTCTTGGTACTAGCTTTTCAGTGAGATCCTGACAACAAGATTTAGAAAAGCAGCGATGTATCAGGATTGTCTTACCAGGTCTTTGACTTTCATCATGTTACTAGTTTTTCAGCGAGATCCTAATAACAAAATTTAGAGAAACAACGACGTATCATGACGAATGAAGCACATGATTAATAATTTCTCAACGAGGTCCTGATTCTGGAATTTAGAAAAGCAACGATGTACCATGATAGAGGCTCTATTTTGTATTTTGGCAATCATGCTGCTAGCTTCTCAAGGATGTCCTGGAAATAGGATTTAGAGAAGCAATGACGTTTCATGAATTGACGTTGTCTTTTTCTGCTTGTGGTTGATTATGACAAAAAAATTGTGGCAATTGTGCTTTTAGTATGAGTTTTGATCATCCTTGTCTATGACTGCTTGTCTAAAGCGATGGTACGACCTTGCACACCTTGATCTATATCATATCATGGTGTTTGTTGGCCATCACAACAGTCTGCCCAATGATGATTAAGAGCAATAAATATTAAAGTCCTATGACAAAGTTTTGAAGGATTTGGTTTAGGAACTAACATGCATCTCCTTAGGTCTGGTCCTCTTCTCTCATTAGTCTAGTCATCTTCTCTCGTCCATCTCACGATGATATCCCGTGGCATACAAAAACATAAGTGCACCCATGATCATATAGATATTGCATTAGGTCCATACATACACCATCCATAGCATTAAATCATATACATTTCATTACATATTGCATTCACATTATCTGGCATCCATTCAAATAAATACATTAGGCATATCATCATCACAAAGGCATCATAACATGGAAACAAACATTGCATCATCATAGCATCATATCATAGATAAACATCATAGACCATACATAATATCATCATCACATATCATAAGAAAACATCATACATAGGACATCACATCATATATATCATAATGCATGAATCAAAGAACATCACATAACATACATGTAGGCCGCATCAAAACTGCATCATCATATAGTATCATCTCAAAAATGTACAATGTCATAGGATAAAGTCAAGAGATATCCCAAAAATGGAGCTCGTAGGCTCAATGGTCTATACATAATGTGTCATAATAACAATAATGCCCCTAGGGTAGACTCTCATCATCCCCTCGTGGCGAAGAGTGTGGAGGCGGAAGCTCTGTAACCGGCGCTGAAATGATAGGTGGACCTGTAGCAACCTCTGACTGCGCAACCAGTGGAACTAACACTAATGGCAGCATTTCCACAGTAACGGACACCGGTCATCTCACTACAGCCTGACTTTGTGATGCTGATGGATCTACCACTGGTGGCTGCCTCTGTACTGATCTCTACCCTAAGCTAGTCGACCCATGACTGTGGCTCAAATGATGACTCGAGGCGTGCCTGTGTGAGTGGTGGGACCTGTGCCCTGACGAGGTAGACCCTCCTACACTAGTGTGACTCCTGTTGCCGCTAGCACTCCCAGATTGATGGCCACTGCCTGTCCTTGTCTGAGACCGCGACAATGTAGGATCCTATCGCTCGAGAGGCACCTCCTGCTCATACAATGTCCTATACTATCCCAGTCTCGTGCTCACCCTAGCCAACTCACGAGAAATATCCCTTGCAGGCCTTGTGCATAATGTAGCAAACTCAATGCACCACTGAGCTGAGTTCTGCTAGCAGATCACTGCTTGATCCTACTCCACCTGGGCCACCTCTAGGGCTGACTGTAGTGATCTGACCTATGCCATGATCTCATCTAGTCTCATCTGTAAATCGGCCACCCTCTAATATGTCGTGGCATCCTAGGGAAATCTTGAGGACGGTATCTCCTCCTCTCCCTCCACCATCTGCCATCTGAGGAGTCTCTCAGCCTCATTCATAGCATCATCGTCATCGTCATCATCCTCTCCCACATCCTCTCCACTGACGCTCTCATATCGAGGTGCATTCTCCTCCTGCCTCGACTGCTCCTCTGCCACCTCCACATCCTCCTCATGTATCTCCTCCTCTGCCACATCCTCCTCATGTCTCTCCTCCTCTGCCACATCTGCCTCCACATCCCCCTCCTGTCATGGATACTCCACCTCCTCTCTCTCCCCCTCCTCGGTAGCCTCTGGGATAGCATCTAGTAGCACTCTAGCCATGTGCTGTCGCACCCTTCGGCCCTGTCTCTGACCATCTCTCCTCCTCCGGCGGCCATCTCCCCCATCATCCCCATCATCTTTGTCATCTCCCCCATCTGGCCTCCATCTCTGCCTCCATCCCTGCCTCTGTCCCGACCTCCATCTCTCCCCTTGCCTCTGTCCCTGCCTCCATCTCTCCCCCTGCCTCTGTCCCGGCCTCCTCACCTGGCTCTCGACACATGAGGTATAACTAACCGTTGGTCCACAGGTGCTGGTCCATCAGGATCTGTCAATGACACTGGTCTGTGTGCATCCCACCATAGGTCGTAATCTGCAGTGGTCCTGGGATCGGCAATACCACCTCTCCATCCCCAAGGCTAGGCTCCTAGCCCATCGATCTGCTACTCTGCAAAACCTACCAGAATGGCTGGCCCCCAAGCGTGCTCTCTAGACGATTGGGCATACTCAATTGTCCATGCATGTACCCCCTGCTGCTCTCTGAACTGCCTAAGGACATGTTGCAGAAAATACATCTCAATAATCAGCAAAGTCTGCACCGTCCTGTCGATCAGGTAGCGGTACTATCTGCATAAGCTCAGGTGGTCGTCCTCATCATCCCACTGCTCGTAGTCTCTGTACAACCTCCAGATAAAGGTCACCATGGTGTCAATCCTATGCTGCCACCAACTTGTCTCGCCCATTCGGGTTTGTTGTAAAGCACCAGCATAATAATAAGTATAAGGCATCCCCTCAGCCAACTATGGTCTCGTAATCGGCAGACGAAATATGGCTATGTGCTCCCATGCCCAGATCATCATCAGGGTGGTCCCGCAAGAGATACTCTCTGCCCTCCGGTACACAACCTCGTGCAGCTGATGGTAGAGTGTCCCCAGTAAACAAGGACCCCAAGCATACACTATCCTATCTCGTCTCATCCCTACCAAGACGTCTCTCCAGCGAATAGGGAATCCGTGTCCGCGATGGTCAGGAATCAAAATGCCACCAATCAAGGTCGCCAGGAAAGCATCAAAACGACCATAGTGCTCTGCCATGAACTCCCATTGGATCTCATAGCCCTGGATGCCGAGTCCAGCGCCCTCATCACGATAATATGCCCTGAAGGTCTGCTCACCATGGCGAGGGTCATAGACGATCCGTTGTCCTCGGATCGGCACCCATTAAATGCGGTAGACATCCTCGAGTGTAATAGTAGCCTCTCCCGTCAGTAGGTGAAAAGAACAAGTCTTAGAATGCCAACGCTCACACAATGCAGTCAGTAGTCCCCTATTCACTCGAATGGCAGGCATATAGGTGACATAGAACAAACCTAGCCGCATCAATCGTCGCTGCTCTCATGGGCTCAGCTAATCAGCAAACCTAAAGGTCGTTGGTCTGCTCTCTCGGGTGTAAATTGGGGCAAGTTGTCTCTGCAAGAAGCCAAGCAACGTGTCAATACCCTCTGCACAACTGTCAGTATTATCAAAAGCATTTAGGGTTTTGCAAATATTAAAAATCAACCCTAGCCAAAGTCAACGTCAAATGCGTCGCGTTGACTGCAAATGCGTCGCAAAACATCGAATGCGTCGTTTAAAGCTTCAAATGCATCGCAACATGACAATTACATTGTTTAATTGATCATATGCATCACAACAGAGCATTTGCGTCACAAGATTTGAAATTTGTGTCGCAAGCATGCGAATGCGTCGCTTAGACAGTCAATTGTGTTGCAAAGTGACGAATGCGGCGTTCCAACCTTCAAATGTGGCTCACAATGGCGAATGCGTCACAATTTTTGGCAAATGCAGCACAGAGCCTCGGTCTCCTCTAATTTACCATGTCATTCACATCGCGACACATCAAATGTGTCAAATGCAAAGACGAATGCAGCTTACGCGAATGCATATGCGTCGCGACGCATTTGTTGATTGTCCTAGAAACCTAGTTTTGGCACGCAAAACAAAAAAAATACAAAGGAGGATAGGGGTACATACCACTGGCTCTGAGCCCTCTGGCCACTTGAATGTTCGTACGATCTCGCCGCGATGCTCTGTCACTGGAATCACCATCCTCGCTACTCTCCTTTTGTGCTCTGGGCTCTTCCAATTCGCAAAATTAATAGTAAGAATGAATTGACTTTTACCTGATTTGTCAACCTATTTATAAGGTCAAAATGACATTTCTCAGCTGGGTCATTACTAGAGGCTCATTTGGCCAAGTTTGACCACTCCGTTGGCTGTCTTAAACGTGTCAAAATTTGAAACTGGCTGCGCCATTGTTTTTCTAGTCATCAAATTGACTTATCGGGACCCTTTCCAAATTTTTCTGCCGCCCACCCAAAATTTGAAAAATTTCTCGAGGGGGCATTGATACTCTATACCTTCACTGGGGCACGACTTTGACTTATTTTCTTTGTCACAATGCGACATGCTACATTATGACAAAGAGGGGCAAAATGTAGACACTAAAAATTGTCCTAAGCCTTTCACTTCTAAATTCTCCATCATCCCCCCTTTTGGCTTTGATAATTAAATAATTTTTAATTATTTAATTATTTTCTAAAGTCATATGTCTTCTATTAATTAAATAATTTTAATTATTTAATTAATTCCTATCTTTATTTCTTGCTTGATTAATTAAATAAATTTTATTTATTTAATTACGTCACTAATTAAGTCCTCTTCTTTCAAATTAAATAAATTCTTATTTATTTAATTTTTATCCACCTTCCACTATAATTAAATAATTAAATAATTATTTAATTATTCATTAGCCTTTTCTCTCATAAATTAAATAATTTTTTTTTATTTAATTTGGTCCTCTCTTGAATTTTGAATTAAATCATTATTTAATTCAAAATAATTCATTTTCTCACATTCTTCTATAATTAAATAATATCTTTAATTATTTAATTATTCATTGGTCACCTAGATTAAATAATTTTTATTATTTAATTTCTCCTATCACCTCTTTTTCCGTGCCAATCTTATCTTCCACATCAAATATTATCTCTTGACATCTCATTCAATCTCATCCCTTGATTGAATTATCTCATAATTCAATCTCAACCCTTCACTTCTTGTCATTGCCCTAATTTTGACCTAAACCTAGTCCATACTACAACTTTCAATTTTGGCAATTGATTAAGGCATCTTATTGACATTCAATCTCATCCGTTCGTTCAAAATGGCATTTTCTATAAAATGCCATTTTCCTCTCATTTTTGTATTAGGCATTAGATTTTAGACATTAGAGGCATTAGATATTACACATTAGACATTGCAGCATTTGTCATCTTACTTCATTTAGTCTTGGAATATTTAGGCATAGGCATTTCACTCATATTGTCATAGGCATTAGGCATTTAGACTTTGATCAAATCCTTCAAAACTTGGTGTAGGACTTAGACTTTATTTACAGATTGCTCGCATGTCAAATCTGAGGGCAACACATCAACTAGCAAGCTAGAAGGTGTTACAAAAGTGAATCATGGAGGTCTCGGTAGTTTTCTGGTATAATCGTTCTTTTGCTTACTCCCATTGTATTTTTTAATTGCTTTGGGTTTATTGACTTCATTGATTTGCTAACCTTGAATCAAGCCTAAAAATAACCCCCAGTTACAATTATATATCCTTTTTTCTTACAGTAGAAAGAATTGACCATGTAGATTTTCAATGACTTCTCTAGTAGCTTCATCTCCATCATACACCAGATCATAAACACCTGAGACCTGAGCAATTTGAGGCTCAATTGAGTCCATTTGATCCTTAATGCTCCTTGTAGAAACTGAACACTTTAAACAGAATTGAAATAATTGTTTGGCTTCTTCCAAACACTTCTTAACATCCTCCAAGTTGCCTTGCAACTTGGCATGTGCAATACTACACTTAGCAGAGACATCAACTAGCTTTTTATCATTTAATTTCTTTACCATTTCCTTCTCTATCTTCTCTTCCAAACCAGTAGAATACTCCTTAAAATAATCAAGTAATAACCTCAACAGTTGCACACCGGATAAATAATTGTCAATTGTTATTCTAGGAAAGCCTTCTTGCAATACCTTCACAGCTTCATCCACCAACTTAGTACTCTTCTGATGAGTCTGAAGAATCTCCTTTCTCATGGAGGCATGAAAACCATCACCAAGCTGCAACTTATGTAGAGGGGAAATTTTATCTAGGTCCACTTGACCTTGTTTCATAGGAATCTACAACAATTGTGCAAACACCACCGATTGAAATTGTAATTGCATATCTAGAAGATCTTTCAATGAATCTACAAAGGGTTTGGAGGATTCACCACTAGTTTTTGTGCTTTCTTCTTCATTTTTATCATTACTCTCCTTCTGACCACTGCCAAAGCACTCATCTACATTCTTCTCAACATTCGAGGAGGCATAGATTCTTCTTTTTTATGTCTTGTTGCATCTAAATTTACTACCCAAAGGAACTCCCAACTCTTTAGGAAGTGTTTCAACTTATTGTAATGTCTCTTTCCCTAGACTTTCTATATCATCCTTATATCTACTCATAAGAGTGCTAACTCTTTATTTTTCCTTGAATCCCTTTCTATACAATTGAGACAACTTGAGTCTATCCTCAAGAAACAATGAGGAAGCAATCTTCTCCAAGGAAGATGCCTTCATCTTTTCATCCTCTACAATAGCCTCTTGTCTTCTTGCATTCAACATGCCTTTTAGATAATTTGGAAATTGATCCTCTATCTCACCTAGGCCAATATAAATGTCACCATGTATTTTACTATAGCCTATTCAATTTTTTCCTTGTCTTCATAATTTGCATCTAGATACATTGCAGCTATATCTTTGATGATCCCAAACTCTGCAATAGCACTAAATAGTGCATCTAACTTTATAGGACTATGTTCTTGGATCGAAGGGGTCTTCTCAGATAACTTAGTTGTTCCCTTTCCTTTTTCCTTATCTTTAGATGATCCATCTTCTTCTCCTAACCTAGAACTCTTTTCTCTTCTTTGAAAAATGAAATCTTTCTTTTCCTTTCTACTTCCTCTTCACTTTCTACATCCACCACATGAAATTTCTTTTTTTTTTGTACTGGACTCTTCTAGAGAGAAATGATACTTCATTTTCTTGAATGATTGGGGTCCTTTCTCTTTGATGAAGAGAAAGAGAGACTTAAACTTGATTCAATTGACACATTTGATACAATGATTCATCACAAAGCATAACTGGGTGCATCCTAGTTCATCTTGGAAACATTGCTACAATGGCCTAATAGGCATTCAACAAGGGAAAAAAACATTAGGTATGAAAACCTTAGATGTGTAGACCTCTTATAACTCTTCTTATTGATTCCCCAATCAACCTTGATCAGAAAATGTGTGGGTTTTTCCAAATCCTCAAGCCACTAAGGTTTTAAGACAGTTTATACACAAATGCAAGCATAGTGTTATTAATAACTCACACATGCCAAATTTTAAAGGCTTGAGCCCAACATGGCTTTTAGATGCCCTTAAAAAAAATTATACCAATTTTCATAACATTTTGATGGTGGGAAACAAAGATATGAAATTTTCTAGTTCGTTGGAAACCCTAGGCAAGGTTTGGACCTGCTCTTAGTAAAAATGCCATAGCTCACACAAAACTCAACAAAAATGCATGAAACCAAGAGAATTTGTAAGGTAAGAAACAAAACCATCTTCCCAAGGAATGTGCATGTTCGTACCAGACTATATAGATCTGTACCATGCATGTTTTCAGATTGCAACTTTTTAGAAAAAACAAACTTTACAAACCTTCCCTCAATGAAATTTCCATAGCTTGCACAAAACTTGATAAAATTGTACCCAAAAAAATGCATTAGAAAGATAGGACAATTCTCCAACTTATCCAATTGATTTCATGACCGTACCAAATTTTACTAGCTCATACAATGAAAATTACATTCAAATTTCACAGAAAATGCAATGAAGAACGTGCAAAATGAATTGGTTTCTCATTCAAACTTCTCTCTAGCATTATCCAACCCTTGGGCTCAAGATTGCATTGTATATTTATCATATTACAACTAATACCAACTAAAAAACCAACCTATAACTCCTTGGTTAACAATAATGACAATATTTGCAAGTTTTTGACAATAATTTGATAATATTTTGTAAGTTTTGCAACTTTTTACAAAATGACTCCCAAACATCATAAAGCATCATAGAATGAATCTATATGGTATTAAATGACCTTATTGACCCCAACCAAACCAAAAACCAAAGTGTATCAACATGAAAAAAAAATTCCTCAAAAGGTGCATCAGGGATGCCCCTACATCATACTCCCCAGGGGGAGAAATTTGATGCTCTTGCTCAAATGTTCCTTCCAATTTTTCCAATCATAAATCAAATTTGAAAAAGGATTTCTTCCACCCATGCCTTGTTCAATTGCAATATTCACAATTTTGATTTGCTTCCCACCATGCTTTTGTTGATTCTTTATAGTTTTCTGCAAAATATCTTTTATTATCTTCTTCTTTTGAATCCTTTTGTTTTCTTTGTTTTTAATCATTTGTATTTCCTCAGTCAATATATCATTCTGCTGGTTCACTGCTTCAACCACTTCATCTGTTTCACCTGTAAACACATACTCACAAATATTGTTAGAATGAAAATTTTGAGGCTCAATGGACTCATAGTCTTCATTTGTTTCCTCTTCCTTGGATGGCTTTGGCTCTTCCATCATCTTGATTAACTTTTTTATCTTTCTTCTTTTCACAATTTCCTTTATTGAGATCATTGTTTTCAACTTTTGAGATATTGTTAATATTTTCAACCATGAGATCAAATGATAAGATTTCTTGAATTGGATCATTGTTAGACTTTGGTGATTGATTTTGATCATGCTTTGGGAAAGATTCTTGATGTATGCCCCCTTTCTCATAGGATGATGTAGAAAAATTGTCAACATGATAAATGGTAGATAGATCTTGATCATTGTTTTCAATTTTTGAGGTATTGTTAATGTTCTCAACCATGAGATAAAATGATAAGATTTCTTGAATTGTAACATTGTTAGACTTTGGTGTTTGATTTTGATTATGCTTTGGGAAAGAGTCTTGATGTATGTCCCCTTGCTCATTGAATGGTGTAGAGACATTTTCAACATGATCAGTGGTAGATAGATCTTGATAATTGTTTTCAATTTTTGAGGTATTTGTTAATGTTTTCAACCATGAGATCAAATGATAAGATTTCTTGAATTGAATCATTGTTAGACTTTGGTGATTGATTTTGATCATGCTTTGGGAAAGAGTCTTGATGTATGTCCCCTTGCTCATTGGATGATGTAGAGACATTGTCAACGTGATCAATGGTAGATAGATCTTGATCATTATTTTCAATTTTTGAGGTTGAGATATTATCAATGTTGTCGTTGATATTCAGATCTTGAATGTTGTCAGGTCAATAGCTATTTATTTTTTATCAATGTTGTCATTGATATTCAGATCTTGAATGTTTTCAGGTCAATAGCTATTTCTTTTTTATCAATAAGGTCTTGGATGAGATTTTTGAGTGTAAGACATTTTGATGCATCATGACCTTTTACTCCATGTTATTTACAATAGGTCTTGTCATCGTACCATGGGAATTTCATGTCACGTTCACCACTTCGTGATGGTTTTGGAAGTGTGATAAGTTTAGCATTAACTAATTTGTTTAACACCCCCTCGATTGGCTCCCCTAAAGGAGTGTATTCACGTTTAGTAGTATGGATGGATTGTATGGCTTGTTGTGGTGGAGACGATTGTTGTATTTGAGATGGAATTTCTTGTTAGTCTTGAGATTGATTATTTTGTAGTTGATGATTTTGATGTGGATATTGCTAATTTTGATTTTGTGACCATTGATTTTGTTGATTCACTTGATGTTGTGGAAAAAGACTTTGTTGCTGATATGAATCAATGTTTTGATGATATTGGAAGTATTGTTGATGTGGATATTGAGATGTTTTATGGTGTATGTTTTTTGTTGGGGGTTTTGAATGAAGGAATATCCATATTGATTTTGCCTAACATTAGGATCCTGATTTTGTTGTTGTAACCCTTGTTGATATTGTGCATTGCATGAAGGGTCATAGGATGGGGGTTGTTGGTATGAGGTTCTAAACATGTTGTTGATGACATGAATTTGTGTTTTGATGAGTGTCATGATGTTGTTGATATTTTGACTCACTCTTGGGAGGGTGTCCAAAGCGTTGCTAATAAAGTGCATCAATTTTTTTCTCAAGTGCGTTTATGGCATTTTGATCTTGGTGTTGTTGCAAAATTACTTGTTGTTGTGACTCTTGATAAGTTAGATTTTGATATGGATGAGGATTTTGGTTGAAATTTTCCATGTGGCAAGATGTGCTAGAATCATGATTAGGGTAATCGATAATTGATATATCATTGACATTTGTGGCATATGATGTCCCCATGGGTGTATAGAGTGGAATTGGATTTGGGTAATAGATTGACATGTTTATGGTTGCATGTTTGGGATGTTTTGATGCAAAAATTATAGCAATATTAGTCACTATTTTGGTTTGTGACTAGTAACAGAGAGCTTAAAAGCAGTAAGTTTTGGCAAAAGCAGTTCTATTTGTGTCAATAGATACAAATTTTTTTGTGAAAACTATGGTAGATTCAGCAAAAGCGACCTTTGTTGCAAGTTTTCATGATTGGTGAATAGTGAATACAAAAGTGGTTGTCTTGATCAAAAGCGACTGTTTTTAGCAATAGCAGATGTTTTGTCAAAAGCAATTGTTTTAAGCAATAGCTACTATTTTTTCAAAAGCTATTGTTTTAAGCAATTGCTATTATTTTGTCAAAAGCTATTGTTTTAAGCAATTGCTATTGCTTTGTCAAAAGCTACTATTTTAAGAAATTGATATTGTTTTAAGCAATTGCTACTGTTTTAAGTTGCTACTATTTTGTCAAAAGCTATTGTTTTAAGTAATTAGTATTGTTTTGTCAAAAGCTATTGTTTTAAGCAATTACTACTGTTTTAAGCAATTGCTATTGTTTTAAGCAATTTCTACTATTTTAAGCAATTGCTACTATTTTAAGCAATTGCTACTATTTTTCCAAAAGCTATTGTTTTAAGCAATTGCTACTATTTTTTTTAGTGCAATAGCGGTTGTTTTTTCAAAAGCAGACATATTTTTGTCAATAGCAGCTAGATTTTTGTCAATAGCGGCCAAGTCTTGAGGAAAACTATGGTAAGATTTTTCAAAAGAAACCTCTATTTGTGATTTTTCTAACTAGTGAATTTTTGTAGGAAAAAGTGGTTATTTTTGTCAAGAGCAACCGGTTTTTAGTCAACTGCAGCTAGGAAAAATTGTCAAGTGGCACAAAAAAGATCAACTACGACAATTTTTAGATTAGGTGTGTTTACTTTAGTAAAACGGTAGGTTTTTACCAGTGACTGTCATAAGACAGAGAAAAAGCGACATATTTTTTGTCAATTGCGGCCTATTTTTGGACAATTGCGCCAAAAATAGAAGCAAAAGTGGCCTTTGTTTAGTTTTGTTTTCCAATTTATGTTTTGGCAACAACTTTGGATAAATTTGAAGATTTGATGGCTTTTTTTATCTGATTTGAGATTTTGGCAAGTGATATCATGCAACACAACAATCAAAACTATTTGACCCTAAATGTCTACAACGTCTTTAACCACATTTCTTTCCACAAAAGCTCAAAGTTCATGGAAGTCAAAATGTTAAAGCCATAGTTTCCAATGTTTACTTTGTCCTTAATATGACTTGAAATGTGAGCCTAAATATTAAGAAACATTTAGGGATATTGTTTTAAGATATCCTTAAGGAGTGCAAATATAGGGCTCTTTCCAAAGGATTCACACTAAGTCAAAATGGTTTGAAGTTTGATAATCATGTTTAATGCTTGTTTTGATGTGTTCATTTTAATTCAAGCACAATGTTTGATGTTTCAAAGTATCCGAATAGATTTGAAAATTTTGTGAAGACAATTTACACCCTAAGAATAGACACTTTCTTTTAGGTAGGCTTACCTCATGCCCTGAAGGGATGATTTTACATGCAATGAATGGAGAGTGTTTTAAGCTCAACCATAAGTTGGACTTGGTAGATAACTTCTTGGAATCAAAGTTCAGATGCACCACTTCAAACAATGTTTTTGGTTAAAAAAGGGTGGCTTCTACAACATTGGTTCTTAGTCATAAACTATGAACATAGACATTCGACACTCACCCGCTTGCCACTTAATGCTCTTTAACAGTTCTCGTTCCACTTAAGGCATTGGATTAGGTGCAGTCTATTGTCGGCCCATATTGAAGCTAGTTATTTATGATTTCACAACCTTTGATATAGCCCGCCAGTAAGCATGCTTCAAGACCTTGCTTATGATTTCTCCAGTGTGAGATGTGTCTCATAGCAAGCCCCCTCTTTAAGGTAAATTTGAAATACAACAAGTGAAAAACTTAAAAATGCTTTTCCTCACCTAAGATTGCCAAAAGGACATGAGGGGAGAGGATAGACACTTCAATTTGTCACACATGGAAGAAAAAGTATACACTTTATCACAATGTTATTTTTAAGCCCCTTAAGCAGTGCCATCCAAAAAAATGAAACAAAGTGTGTAAAAGATAGAAATTTTTTCTTTTTATGTGCATCAAAGTGAAGTATTCTAGATTTTAGAAAAAGAGATAACAATATGCAAAATCAAAAAGAATTTGTCCAATTTTAATCACCAATTGAAGTGTTTCTAAAGCCTTGCCTTAATTGGTCAACAAAAATAAATTGATCGTTTCATCAACATATTGAAAGCGTTTGGTTGAAAGAAAACATTTTTTAGAGCACCAAAAACAAAGTGTTTTATTTTGATCTAGAAAGCTTCTGAAAATTCTTTTTAAAGCACCAATTTGAAGTCTTGTTCTAGACTAGAAATCTTTTGAACATTCTTTTTAGAGCACCAAATTGACATCTTTTCCTAGACTAGAAAGATTTTGAACTTTCCTTTTAGAGAACCAAATTGAAAATGTGCAAGTTGTTGGATTCATTTTAAGTGCCAACTTCAAAGTTTTCCAATCTAGAAAGCTTCTGAAAATTCCTTTTAAGGCACCAAATTGAAATCTTGTTCTAAACTAGAAATATTTTTGAACATCCTTTTTAGAGCACCAAATTGAAAATGTGCAAGTTGTGGGGTCCATTTTATGCTCCAAATTGAAAGTTTTCTAATCTAAGAAGCTTCTAAAAAATTAAAAGCTTCGACCATTCGCCTTCTTTGCAATAAACATGTTAATTGTTCTTGGATAAACACATGCCATGCTTCTACAAATCCTACATAAATAATGTTATCACCTTTCAAAAATTCAAACCAAGCAACTGTTAGGATTGGAAATCAAAAAATCACTTGCATCTTTCAAATCAAAAAATAACAGAGCAAAAGCAAAAATTTAAATCAAAAGCGGCCCTGTCATTTTTGTAAATGTGATCAGAAAAGTCAAAAGCGGCCCAAAAATGCAACTATGGACCTTTTTCTGTCAAAAGTGGCTAGTTTTAGTGCAACTACAGCCAAAAAAAGTCAATTGAAAAAAAAACATGAAAATTTTTCTTGTAGCTTTTGCGTGAAAATTTTTCAAATGTGTTTTTGGAAAGTGCAACCACGTTCTAAAACCTGCAATTGCTCAATTAAACTCATAGAAACGTTAATGTTAACGACTATGGTCCCACCGGGCATGCTAGAATATGTAAGAGGGAAATCGAGAAGATGTTATATAATCTAATTGAATGAATGGAAACTAATCTAAACAAACAAAAAGATGATTCATTCCCATTACTCATGAAATGAAACTACACAATTAATAAATTCAAGAACATAATTGAAAGAAAACAATAACAATGAACTCAAAATAAAGTAGCTTTACCATCCTGTGTTGGAGTGTGTTCGTGAAGATGTTCGATTTTTTGTATGAATGTGAAGCCTTCATTGTGCGTGCAAAAGCTTGAAGAAGGTGAAATGTTGTTGATCAAAGATTTGTGTTGAAGCTTTGTCAAAATATCGATTAAGATTGTGGCATTACTTCATTGTGTAAAATATGTTGATTCTCTGATCGTTTTGGGGAAGAAATGAGGTTGTTATATAGATTTTGTGTTATGAAATGAACACTTGAGATTGCACAGTAGAATATCCTGATCAACGCTTGAAAACTATTAAGAGGATTTAAATGTGAATAATCTATGCATTTCGATTATGTAATTAGTGTGATTGAAGAAATCACATGTGTTTAGTAGGATTAAGGAAATAGTTTGATCATTTGTGGAATTGAAGAATGGATTGATCTGTTAGGAAATAGATGGGTCAGTCAGCCAATCAGAGTGAGCAATTGGGGGATTGTAATTTTCTCAATCATAAAAGTGGGTGAGGATAATTAATTAATTGATTTAATTAATCAATCTTTTTGAGTTGAACATGCAAATCATGTTTGAATTTTGTAAACAAAGTTGTATTTATTTGATTTGACCTTTTTGATGATGTTTTGAATAATTAGTTCAATTATTCAATTTTTTATGGGAAAGTGACATAGTTAAATTATTATGTTTTAATAATTTAATTGATTTAGACGAATAAAGTGAATTAGCAACATAATAAAATAATTGATGTTTATTTAATTAATCAAGAGGATTAAAGAATTAAAGATATAATTAAATAAATATGATTTATTCATTTAATAAAGAAGATTGATTCAAATGAATTAATTTAAATAACATAAAGTCATTTAATTAATAGTGAAAATATGATTTTAGACTAATTAAATACTTGGACATTAAATAATCATTAGGAAAAGATGGATATTAGAGTTAACATGCTAGTTTGTGGGCTAGGACAATTTTAGGTGTCTACAAAACTCCTATGTGATATTTTTGTCAAGGTTTCAGACTTTTCCATATTGAAATACCTTTCCACTAAATTTTCTCCTTCTTTTTCCTTATTGAGGTTTCAAATTTTTTCTTACTAGCATGCCTTTCCTCCAAATTCCACTTTCTCTTTCTCTTATTATTTTGTCAAACTTATCCATTTTGGCATACCTTTGATCCATCTCCTAACTTTCTTCTTTATTCCCATTGAAGTATTAGATTTCTTCCTACCAACATGCCTCCTACTCAAATGCCAACTCCTAACCTTGGTATGAGTCTTGTGGTATCCTTGAATCTCAAACCTTGACACTCCCACCATTTTTCACTATTCATTCCTACTTACCCTTGTATGACTCAGGATGCATCAATGGTTAGTTTAGACTTAGTGACCCTCTAGAAGGTATTTTCCTACCAAAAAAAAGTATTTTTTATTATTTTTTTCATAAATCATTATGATTTTATAATGCTAGTAGGGGAAGAAACTTATGCTTCATTTATTTACAACCTTATCCCTTGACTATTGTGAGATATCAACAATTGTTTTGAGTAGGAACTCATTTTAACCATGGATCCTTATGTTGTCAAATATTGAACATGTTCCTAGGAGCATTTACTCAATTTTACTTCATTGAAACTTGGAAAAAATAATCAAAGCAGATGTTGCTTAGAGTGTTAGGCTTGAGGGTGAAAACATTTAGATTTGTAGAGAACTAGAGGAAAAAACCCTTTTATTCTATAGGATCGAGGATGAAAACCCTTTGATCTACGATATGCATTCATCCACAATTTGATAGAGGACTTCATTGTTACGAACTTGATTTTCACAATGTCAAGTGTGTTAGTAGACTGTTATAAGAAAGCTATAGAGTATTTTTAGTTTCATCTATTGTTACTATAAAATTGTATTAGTCACTATCAAAATTGTTGCTTTTATACTTGTCATGTGATTAAATGTAATAATATCAAACTTATTCTAATCCTATTTTTTTTAATGTATTTATTTTATAAAGTCTAAGTTATTAATATTTTATAAACCCATGATGAATCAAGATTTTATCACATTAGATTTTAATATCAAAGCTAAAAGCAATTTGTTAGAGTTAAATATTATAATTTTTAAAGGAATTTTTAAGGTTGGTTGAATCTAATTAAAAATACTCAAAACCTTGAATTTTATTAGCTCATAGTAACCATTAGGGTTATTACAAATGGGTTCACACACCAATATTGTCTATTGTGTTGGATGCGATAGTATTTTTTACATTTTTTCATTTTGAGAGTTGTAGGCTTAAGGGATTTTGAATTTTGGAATGCTTGTATTTTGGTACTTTAGGCTTCCAATGTGTATCCATATTTCCAAATTTTAGAACCCAAACATATTTTCTAGATTGACTTGTGAGATTTTTTCTTTGATATTTGGATTGCACATATTTTAAGTTACCATATATTTTTGGTACAAGTGGACTTCAAATACTTGGGCCTCTAGGAGTGTGGACCCCTAATTGTTGGATTTTTATTTATGGATTTTTTTTTCTGAGGTGCTTATACTTGGATGACTATATTTTGGAACCTATAATAACTTTATATTTTGAGATATTTGGATATTGGGATTTTAGATTCTTGTATTTGGAGGGGTAGCCTTAGGCATATGATATTTTTTGATCCATGGATACTTTTAGGGATTTTTCCTTTAAGTTTCTTAGGATTATGATTATTTGGTTGTGAGAAATTTATAAATTTGGAGGGGTTTCTTAGTATATGCTAATTCTTGAGTGTCATCAATCCCTAATAAATTTGATGCAACTAAAGATTGCATGTAGCTTAATAGATACTCTCATCTAATATTAAGCAACACAGTGAGTTATGGTGTACTAAATTTATCTTACAACCTAAGGATGCATTATCTTGGTAAGGTGATAGTACTATACACACATTAATATATCTATGAGAATTTAAATCTTAAAGTTATGTATAATAGCTCTAAGAAAAAGTACGAAATAATTTTTTTACATAAATAAGAAATTTAACATATAACCAGAAGTTATACAATAGTTGTTAGAGGTTATCTATAAAATTTTCAAGCTAATATATTGACCTATTGACTATAATCAATTATGTTGAGCAAGAAAAATAAGAGGGGGGTGAATAAGTTATGGCAATTAACACTCAAAACTTTTACCAGAGATTAGATCATTATCATTCACAAATCCTTTACTCTACTAATATGATTAATCATTAAGTTTAAAAGTAGAAACTAAAAGAAGAAAAACCATACACACAATAACACTAGATTTGCATGGAAAACCCATAAGGGAAAAACCACAGTGAGGATTAGCTCACAATATAGAGAATATCAAAACCGAATACAAAGGCTCACTGCTAGAAATGCTCACTACCAAAACATGACTCACTATCTAGTAAGGGTTAACCACCCAGAAGGCTCACTAACACTGAATTACAAAAGAAGAAAGAAGATATTTTTTACAGAGAGAGAACAATCTCAATGCAATGGAGATTTCCACCACAATTTACTCACACACTTGAAGATATGCTTGAATGATAGAGTACACCTTCAGCTTTAAGTGGCTTCCTTTGTGTTCTTGCATCTTTCTTTTGGTTCAATGCTTTAAGTGGATTAAAGAAAAAGTTAATAAAGTTAAATTTTGTAGAACACTAATTCACCCCCCCTCTCAGTGTTCCTTGATTCCAACATCTCATTGATAAAAACATTAAAATTCAGCAAGTTTGTTTACTAGACCCTATCCAAACATAGAGATAGTTGTGACAACATCAATAAATCAGTTACCAAGCATTTATAACCATTTCTTTCCCTATTTACCAAATTCACTATTTTTATCATTCTAACCTCCATGTTCCTTATAGCACTATCTTATGACAAAAGCGGGTATACCAACCATCCTTGATTGAATCTCTATAAAAAAAACCTATCTTTAGGAACCCTTTAACACCAATTTTAACATGCTACAAATTTAAATTCCATTGTTTAGAAACAATTATCAGAAAACCCAACAGTTCGCTGCCAAATCACACTAATTAGCCCAAAATTACAAAGGAGGTACTCTTTAATCTTCACCAAAACACTAAATGTTTGCAAAAATTCATTTAACTAATCTCAAAACCCAAGATTCATCAACTTTTAGGAAGAAATAGGCTCAATAAAATGTTGATCAATCAAACCCTTGATTCTAGGCTTTGTAACAAAGATGAGGGTTTATTGAAAATACATGTTGCCAACCTCAAACCCATATAAAATCTATTCAAAAATGTCAAATTATACCTGCACTAACTATATAAACCTTCTCACACCCTTCTTGCATGCCTTTACATCATTTAGCACCTTGGAGCCATTCATTTTTATAAGGAAAGCATTGCTTTTTTTGTTAGAACAACATTCACATTGTAATCCTGCCTTCCCTTGCACATTTCAACACAAAAAAATCTTAAAAAATCCTATCTTAATCTACTCCACCGATCTACAAGGCCTATTTCGGTGGAGTAGAGATCATTTGCCTATTTCACTCTCAAAGCCCCAATATTGAGGGTTGCAGACCGAGTTCAAGAAGTTCAACTCAAGCAGGGAATACACTCAATTGATTTCCCTCAAAATGGATGAAAATTAAAGATAACTCTCTGATACACCAAAGACAATAAGATTTAAAACCCTAAACTCCTACACAAACCGTACAAGTTGATGAACAATAGAAAAAACTTTGAAAACTATTAAAACAAGGTACTTTTATTGAATGAAATTCTTCAAGATTACAAAGATTATCTACAAGATTTTTAAAGATGTTTCCCAACTAATAGCTTCCTTTTCAACTGCCTTCATTGACCTATCCCTTCAATTTTCCACAAAGTCTCTTCAACTTCCTTTTTTTTTTGCTTTTTTTGCATTTTTTTTGCTTTATTGACAACTTTGCAATTTTGTGCAACAAAACAACTTTATTTGAAATTTAACTTAACCAACCCCCTAGTGACCTATTTGACACTTCAAATACATCATTTTTTACCTCCCAAGACCTTTTGACAATACTTTTACATTTGAAAGTTCAATTTTTCCAATTAAGGGCATCATGTGAGCAAGGTGCTCTTGCACCATACAACCAACCAACAAAAAATTTCCAAGTCCCTTGGAAACATATTGTATCAACCTTGCTTATACCTGCAAAACAACTTCAAATCTTCCTTAGACTGCTTCTTCTCTCTGTCTCTTCAATCTTCATCTTCCTTGGTTCCATCCCTTGTCTTCAACTTTGTCTTCATCACCATCTTCACTTGTATTCACTTTGTCTTTTTCCTTTTTCCATCTATCTCTCTTCCTATCAGGTTCATCTTCTCTTTCAAAAGGACACATGATTTTCCTTCCACTACTCACAACTTTCCACCAACTTTTTCTTTACCAAAGGACATAGGATTGTCCTTCCACTTTGCTTTTCCAAGCAATATTTCCTCTCTTTTTTCCACAATTCATCCTTGACCTTCTATGACCAACTTGTCTTCACCTTTTCATCTTCTCATGTACTCCCATCAGTAGAGTACTCTTTAGGCTGCAACCTCAAGTGCTTCTTCACATAGGTATCAATCTTCTTCACTGCCTCACCACACAACTCAACAATTCAACAAACCATCCATCTTACCCAATAGCAGATCCTGGAAGATTACTCACTCTCTTTCCTTGCACCTTCTACCCAACTTAATCTCCATTAGAGGATGTTGACCACAAACCTCAGCTTGTTTTCCAACACACAACTCAGAACCCTTCCTCTCTATAGCTTAGATGGATCAAGCACCTACAACCAAACTCAACAACTTCAACCAAACATCAGAATTAGCTAGCTCTAATACCAATTGATGCAAAAGAATCTACCAACAAAAACAATTCCTCAGGGCTACATTAGACCCAAACTCAACTAAGAAGATCATATTGAACAAATCACCAAAATCCACTATACATTTCACCAAAAATCCATCAAAAACTTTGGCCATCCAAAGGCTATCAAACATTAATTTCACCAAGTTAGTATTCCACAACTTTATCAGATTCAAATTCACCTTTACCATCATAAAAATGATTGTCCCAACACAAAACCTTATTAGAAAAATAGAACCATTCAACTCTTTCACTATTCATTCTTTCATCCTTCAACACAACTCTCTTCTAAAGGAAAATGGACAACTAAAAATGTATCCTTACTCTCAACTAAAACCAGACCTTCAAATAACTAAAATCTTCATCAATTTAACTGAAAAAAACCTAGAACATATTCACATAACACTGTATTATTAGATCCATTTCCTTTTGTAGCCAAAATACCCTTTTCCACATATGGTTCTCATTGCTCAAAACATTAAAATTCAACAAGTTTATTTTCTAGACCCTATCCAAACATAGAGACAGTTGTGACAACATCAATAAATCAGGTACCAAGCATTTATAACCATTTCTTTCTTTGTTTACCAGATTCATTGTTTTTATCATTCTAGCCTCCATATTCCTTATAGCACTATCTTATGACAAAAGTGGGTATACCAACCATCCTTGATTGAATCTCTATGAACAAAACCTATCTTTAGGAACCCTTTAACACCAATTTTAACATGCTACAGATTTAAATACCATTGTTTAGAAATAATTATTAGAAAACCTGACAGTTCGCTGCCAAATCACACCAATTAGCCCAAAATTACAAAGGAGGTACTCTTTAATCTTCACCAAAACACTAAATGTCTGCAAACAATCGTTTAACTATTTTAGGAAGAAACAAGCTCAATAAAATGTTGATCAATCAAATCCTTGATTCTAGGCTTTGTAACACAAAAGAATGAGGGTTTATTGAAAATACATGTTGCCAACCTCAAACCCATTTGCAATCTATTAAAACATGTCAAATTATACCTGCACTAACTATATAAACCTTCTCACATCCTTCTTGCATGCCTTTACATCATTTAGCACCTTGGAGCCATTCATTTTTATAAGGAAATCATTGTTTTTTTGTCAGAATAGCAACATTCACATTGTAATCTCGCCTTCACTTGCACATTTCAACACAAAAAATTCTAAAAAGATCCTATCTTAATCTACTTCACTGATCTAAAAGGCCTAATTCGGTGGAGTAGAGATCATTTTCCTATTTGACTCTCAAAGCCCCAATATTGAGGGTTGCAGACCGAGTTCAAGAAGTTCAACTCAAACATGGAATACACTCAATTAATTTCCCTCAAAATGGATGAAAATGAAAGCTAACTCTCTGATACACCAAATAAAATAATATTTAAAACCCTAAACTCCTGCACATACCGTACAAATTGATGAACAATAGAAAAAACTTTGAAAACTATTAAAACATGGTACTTTTATTGAATGAAATTCTTCAAGATTACAAAGATGATCTACAAGCTTTTTAAATATTTTTCCCAACTAATAACTACCTTTTCAACTTCCTTCATCGACCTATCCCTTCAATTTTCCACAAATTCTCTTCAACTTCCTGGTTTTCTTTTGCTTTATTGACAACTTTGCAATTTTGTGCAACAAAACAACTTTATTTGCAATTTAACTTAACCAACCCCCTAGTGACCTATTTGACACTTCAAATACATCATTTTTTACCTCCCAATACCTTTTGACAATGATTTTACATTTGAAAGTTCAATTTTTATAATTTTACCAATTAAAGGCATCATGTGAGCAAGGTGCTCCTGCACCAACTACCTCATTAACATACCACCAACTACCTCATTAACTTACCCTAAGAACTGCAAGTCATAAAAACTGAACAAGAAGAAATATGGAGCAACTACATTTCTCCCAAACCTTAGCCAGCTGCAAAGAAAAGCATGGTTCACAATTGGTGAAAAAAACTCACACTATGCAATGATCTGGAAACCTAAAATCTAGATATAGTAGCTTCCAAAAATAATTAATAATAAATACCTCAAATCCTCACTAGCATAGCAACACAATCTAGAGAAAAACCCAGAGAAAACACTAAATACCTACAACCTTTCTTTATTACAATTTTCTCAATATCCTCGACATATACAACAAATAACCATCATGCATGACATCAATGACAACACCTTTATACTTGCAACAATCTCCCCTTTTGTCATTGATGGCAACACATGATGTGAAAATCCATCAAAGACAACACAACATCTCTAAAAACACTTTCTCATGATTTTTTTTTTCCCCCTCAATAGATAAACTTTTTCACATGATACTCTTCTCCAAATAAACATTAATGTCAACACCTTCATACTTGCAACAATCTCTCCCTTTGTCATTGATGGAAACACATGATGTGAAAAACCATCAAAGACAACACAATAGCTCTGAAAACACTTTCTCATGATTTTACTTTCTCCCCCTCAGTAGATAAACTTTTGCACATGATACTCTTCTCCCCCTTTGACATCAATTGCAAAGGAAAAAGATATTTTTATTGCTTTCTTCCTTTGACATTAAGAACCTTACCAATATTGAATACTCCCCCTTAGGAGTATACCCAACAAATTTTTTAATGAAAACACAAGATACTACCTACTCCCTCTGAGAGGTAGCCACCAAACATCAATCCAGAAGAAAGATAGATCTATAGATCCACCGAACTAATGCATTTCCATATGCATCTATTTCAAGAAGGGAGGGGAATGACCCCTAACCTCTCCCGAAGAGGAAGAGCCTTAGTAAATATGTCAGTAATTTGATCCTTTGTAGGTACATACTCAAGCTTTACTTCATTCTCCACAACCTTCTCTCTCAAAAAGTGATACCTGATAGATACATGTTGTGTCCTTGAGTACATCACTATATTCTTTGAAATGCTAATTGTACTTGTATTATCATAGAAAATAGAGATGTGATCATCGTACATTACTCTGATATCTTTCAATGCCTATTTCATCCATAAAACTTGTGTACAAAAAGATTATACAACAATATACTCAGCTTCTGCAGTGGATAAGGAAACCAAATCTCGCTTTTTACTTAACCATGACACCAATTTGTAACCAAGAAAGAATGCACCACCACTTGTACTTTTTTATCATCAACACAACCTACCCAATCTACATCTATATAAGAACTTAGTGTAAAATCAATATCTTTAGGATACCATAAGCCTTAATCTAGAGTGCCATTCAAGTATCTAAATATCCTCTTAACAACAACAACATGTTTTTTCTTTAGGGTCTTATTGAAATATAGCCACAAGAAAACCCGCATGCATGATATCTGGTCTAGTAGCAGTTAAATACAATAGTCCTCCAATCATAGATTTGTACTTGCTCTGATCAACCTTAGGTGAATCATCATCTTTTCTCAATTTACAGCTAGTCACCATATGAGTGCATACCGGTTTGGAACCATCCATTCCAAACTTCTTCAACATCTCTTTTAAATATTTTGACTATGAATTTTTTTTATTTGATTGATTCTCAGCCCAAGAAAGAAATTCATCTCACCAAACATAGATATCTCAAACTATTTTTTCATTTCTTTAGCAAACATTTTTTCACATTGTTTCATTTCCTTCGAAGATAATATCATCAAAATATACAACTACTATCAAGATCTTGTCATTTTCAATTTTGAAATACAAATTACTATTTTTTGTACCTTTATTGAAACATTGTTGAATCAAATATATGTCCAACCTTGCATACCAAGCTCTAGGAGCTTGCTTTAATCCATATAAATCCTTCTTCGATTTGTAGACCATATTTGGTTGATCTAATGACTAAAATCCTTCTAGTTGTTCCATGTACACTTCTTATAATTCACCATTCAGAAATGTCGACTTTATATCCATCTGATAAAATTTATCTTTATGTGCAACAAATGCCACAAACATTTTGATAGCTTCCATCCTAGACACCAAAGCAAAATTTTCCTAAAAATATATACCTTCTACTTGTGAGTAGCCCTTACACATAAGTCTTTCTTTATTTTGACCACTTCTCCATTCTCATTCAACTTATTTCTAGATACCCATTTTGAGCTAATTATGTTTTTATCTGCCGGTCTAGGGACCAATTCCCAATTTTGATTCTTCTCAATTTGCATAAGTTCATATTCCATAACTTTCATCCAATGCTCATCTTTACATGCTTCACTTATTGTCTTATGTTCAACTTCAAAAAGTAAACACAGATTTATTTCACTAGCAGTAGCAGCAATGCTTCTTGTCAATACTCTTTTTCTCTTGTCTCCAATGATTTAATCTTCTGAATGATTTTTTTGCACATATTTAGGTGTATTTGGGGACACCACCAAAGCTTCTTCTTCATTCTTCTTTTCCTATTCTTCCACAACTTCTTCAACTTCTATGCAATTAGGTTCATCTGATACATATCCATCAACTTCAATTGAATTCTTCAATGCTTCATCCACCTTGGCATTTGCGCTCTCTACCATCTTTCTTAGCCTTTTATTGAAACATCTATAAGCTTTGATTCTAGTAGAGTATCCAAGGAAGATACCCCAAGGGAGATACCCTCATCACATCTAGCATCAAATTTCCCTAAGTTTTCTTCATCCCTTTTGATATAAAATTTTGTTCCAAATACCTTGAAATACTTGACAGTGGGAATTCTTCCACACCATAGCTCATAGGGGGTCTTAGTACTATTAGCTTTTGCTTGAATCTATTGAACACGTAAATAGTAGCATGAATATCTTCTCTCCAATAACCTTCTGATAGACCAACCTTTGTAATCATTAATCTAGTAGCTTCCTGAATCATCCTATTCTTGCTTTCAAAAACTCCATTCTGCTAAGGAGTTCTAGGAGCATACGATTTCCTCTTTATTCCATGAACTTCACAAAACATGTTAAACTCATTAGAGGTGAATTCACCACCTCTACCAGACCTCAAACATTTTATTCTCATTTTTTTTCCATTTTCAACCATAGCCTTAAATGCCTTGAATCTATCTAATGCATCAAATTTCTCTATGAGAAAAGTAACCCATGTATATCTAGATTAATCATCAATCAAAAGCATAAAATACATTTCACCTTGTAAACTTCTTACTCTTGTAGGACCACAAATATTTGTATGAATCAAGTCCAGTAGTCTGGTAGTAGATTGTCCCTTTGACCTAAAGTAGTTTCTAGCTTGCTTTCCAAACTGAAAATCCTTGCAAACAAAATTAACATGATTTGTAATCCTTGGTAAATCTCTTACAACTTACATAGTACTGATCCTCACCAAGTTTTCAAAATTCATATGACACATCCTTCGGTTCCATAACCGACTGTCATTAATTTAATACATAGAATAATGTCCATCAACACCCTTAAGTTGATAAATATTTCCTTGAAACTTCTTTCCTGCAATAATCATTGATCCAGATCCTTTCCTAATTTCACATCTCTTATCCTCAAATACAAGATTGTATCCTTTACTACACATCTATCCAACACTCAAGAGATTATTCCTTAAACCCTTAACATAGTAGACATCATCAATATTATGCTTTCCATCAAAACTGACTAAACCTATCCCACTAATCTTAGCACTAGTATCATCTCCAAACTTAACAAAGCCTCCATCATATTTTTTAAGTTTAACAAACTTACTCTTATCACCAATCATGTGATGTGAACAACCAATATCAATAACCCATTAGTTCTTTTCTTGTTTAGTATGAAGAGCATAAATTGTAGTATCTTCAACTTTTTTTGGAGCACTTTCCTTTACCTGTCTGTAAGTATTAGCAGAAGTAGATTCATCTTTTATAGCCAAGAACAAGCATTAATTGTCATCAAAATCTCCATAATCAGATTCTTCATTAGAAATAATGACATCTTCATTCAATTAATATGCTCTCTTAATTATCTTCCCTTTGTTTTCTTTGCTTAATCTATGTTTATTTTTCTTATCTCTTTTTAGACATCTCGAAGCATAATGACCTATTCCTCCACAACTAAAGAATTAAAAGGGTAGCTTACCTTCATACTTACCGAAGGCCTTTTCATCCTTCTTACAAAGTTAGCTTCCACTTCATCAAGGTTCTCTTCATCTGAATCTTTAGCTCTTGTAGTGTTGAAAGAATTTTATGTCTTGGATCCATTTCTCAAGCTAGGATTTCTCATTTCAAATGATGTTAGAGTACCCATTAACTGATTTTTAGTATAAGCTTTGTAATCTATAAATTCGTCAATAGCGTATACCTTTTCAATATATGCATCAGGGAGAGTTTTGAGAATATTATTTACAATCCTAGATTCATCCAATGTAGCACCAAGTCCTTGCATTCCACCTACCAGTTCATCCACTCTTTTTACATAGGATTTAATGTTCTCATCTTTAGACATATGCAGGATCTCAAAATGTGCCTCCAAATTCTTTAACTTTACTTCTTTGACCTTTTCATCTCCTTCATGAATCTTTTCCAATGCCTCCCAGACCTCTTTAGCAACCTTCATATTTTAAACTTTAATCAATTTGAAATGTGAAAGACTTCTTTAGAATGAAATTTTCCTTATTGTTTGATTCATGTGCCTTGATTTCATTAGCTATACTTAGACCATTAGCAGGAGGAGTGTATGCAGTATTATAAGCTTTCTCAATATCATATCCACAATATTCTAGATATCCTTCCATCTTTATTTTCCAGAGGGAATAATTAGTCCCATCAAACCTAGGACACTCAATAGTAATCTTGCTCACCATGCTAGACCTTCCTTAAGTGGTTAAGCTCTTCTCCAAGGAATCAAGCTTTGATACCAATTGTGGAGCAAGAAAACTGAGAGGGGGTGAATTAGTTGTAGTAATTAACACTCAAAACTTTCACCAAAGATTAGATCTATTATCATTCACAAATTATTTACTCTGTTAATATGATTAATCATTAAGTGTAAAAGTAGAAATTGAAAGAAGCAAAACCATACACACAATAACACCATATTTACATGGAAAACCCAATAAGGGAAAAAACACAATGAGTATTAGCTCACAATATAGAGAATATCAAAATCGAATACAAAGGCTCACTGCCAGAAAAGCTCACTACCAAAATAGGACTTGTTGTCTGAAACAAAACTCACTGTCTAGTAAGGGTTAACCACCCAGAAGGATCACTGCCACAAAATTATAAAAGAAGATAGAAGAGATTTTTTATAGAGAGAGAATAATATCAATGCAATAGATACTTCCACCATAATTCACTCACACACTTGAAAATATGCTTGAATGATAGAGTACACTTTCAACTCACTACCTCCAGAAACTCGCCACTTGATTTTTGTATTGATATACTCAAACTCGCATCACACACAAACACACTATTTCACACCTATCTTGCATCTATATTTCTCTTGAATTTATTCACACACTATCACAAACATCTCAACTTGTGTTTATACCATCTTCAACCTTGAAAATCATCCAAGGTTGACCACATACCATTTGTATTTACAAATTCAAATTAGGTCAGTTCCAAAACATTCTACAGTGAAATTAGAATGAGGGTGACCTGAACATACACATAATAAGGACCTAAATAGGTCCCAACACACTTTTCCATGCTTTATGAACTTTGTAAATAGTGTTTAACACAAGGTTGTCCAATACTAGTGTAAAAAACATAAATCAATTAAGCACACTCAACCTTAACTCGATCCAATCTTTTTGGTCAACAAATTTTGCTTGAACACTACCTCATCAACTTATCCTGAGAACTGCAAGTCATAAAACCCAAATAAGAAGAAATCTAGAGCAACTACATTTCCCCCATACCTCAACCAACTACACAGAAAATCGCAATTCATAACTGGTGAACAAAACTCATACTGTGCAACAATCCAAAAACCCAAATTTTGGATATAGTAGCTTCTAACAATCATGAACAATACCTCAAATCCTCACTAGCATAGAAGCACATTTCAAAGCAAAACCCAAAGCAAACACTGAATAGCTGCAACCTTTCTTTATTACAATTTTCTCAATATCCTCAACATATATAGCCAATAACCACCATACATGACATCAATGACAACAACAACCTGTTGACTAGTTGGCATCAATTACAACACCTTCATACTTGCAACAAATTAATTATAAATAAACATAAATAAGATTACAATAATCTAAACCAATAGGATAAAATCTTGGCTTCAATTCACCTCAAGTGAGCACCTTCTTGGATTAGCTACACATTCCTCTTCTTTACTAAAATAATAAGTAGATTAGTGCATTATATGACTCATGGTATCAAAATGATAAAAAGAAACTTGTGTGATAGAAATATTTTATAAATTATCTACTCAAATATATTAAATTAATTTAGAAAATTTATATCCTAGATATGTTGGATTACATAATATATACATCTACTTATTACATTTATTAATCCCTAACAAATAGTGCTAGACTTATCTAGTCACTGACCATCGCATAGGAGGAATTCCAATTTTAGAAATATAAATGAAACTAGGAGATTGAGCTAAAAGTAATTAAATAATATAAATTCTATTAATTTATTTAAATCTATGCTTGGGAAAATAAATTCATTGATAAACATGAGGATGAGTGGCTGAATCATTTTAGTTCCTCCACGATATTGTCATCTTGTTGGAGAATAAGTATCATGTCATATATTTGATCATCCTTCCTTTTTTTATGAGGGACACCTTTGAATGAAAAGAAGAGATCACTATTATTTCATAAATGTAAGCAATTGTGGCCTTGGTTATATGTATGCTACAACCTTGGTTGTAGGATGTCATTCTTAAGTGCTACAAGAAGAAGTCAGTTCATAGAAAATCCTTGCTCTAAGATCATTGTAACCAAAAAGAAATGCCATATATTTTAATAATAACTATTTTAACACAATCATTTTTTAAAACACATTACAACTAACATATTTATTTTATCTAAATATTAATTAAAAGTCTTGGTTATAGGGAAACGATGTATGTGTAAATCTACTTTAAAATAGGAAATATAAGTAATAAATTGAGGAAATTATGAGACTTATCAATACCACCTAGCTAAAAAAATTTCTTAACCTCAAGAAACTAAGGTATTTCAATATACATCAGTTTGACTAGCCTAAATCCCAAGGGTTCAATTAAAACCCTCACACTGCTTCAAGTAGAATCCCTTCTGACCTTCTAGCTATACTACATGAGAACAATAGGTTCTCATGCATACATTGTGTGGATGTGGGTACCTCCTCCTCAAATCGATCATCTTCTTTCTATATTAACAACCTTCTTAGTTTTAGCAACCTCTACTAAAAGGGTTTGAGGTTGTTTAAATCTCAACCTCTTACCATGTGGGCCAATATTTGGCTAGTTTCCTATATTCTCTAGTTTCAAAAAAATCCTAAGAGACATAATAATTGATCATGCAAGTTATTCTTAACAAGTAGTTTGATTGAACTATTAAAGTAAGAATGCATTAGCTAATAATTAATTAATCTTTAATTGATAATTATTCTAATTCATTTCATGCACTTAAGATAAACTTAGGAGTGCTTTGTTTTGTTAACTAGAGTGAGCTTTAATTGGATCATTTTATCTCATCACACAGGATGGCGAAACATCATGATCTAATCCCTTTATAATTTAGGGTTGTTATTATAAGTAACTCACACTCATTGTATTAACTCTTGATCTCCTTGAAGACTCTTGAGGTTCATTATGCAAGTTTTTATTGTTGAGGATATAACAAATCATTATTTTCAACTCTATTGCATAGAAGTTATTTTTTTCCGTTGTTTGATCTTGCATCTTGTGTTTATTCACAATTCTAGCATAGTATCAAAGTGTGGATTCAACAAACCCCTTCTCCATTTTAAAGTTTTTTCTCAACTAGGGCTACAAGAGAAAATATAAAAACTTCATTATTTTTTTTACAATTTTTGGAGTTAGGAAAAATTTTAGTGCATGTATTGTACAACATTTTTTTCAAAAGAAAAAATATTTTTGTTTTATTATTTTTAAAACCCTTGCCACCCTAGGGTCGCATGGGCAACCAATGCTCATCCTCTATGGGGCTGATTTTTTTTACAATTTTAGCAAGATTGGGAAAATCACATTACTTTTCACTCGATTATTGAAATTGGGAAAACAAGACATCATCAGAAAGTTGGTTCTGAGGACTATCCATGGTGCTAGTTTTTTTCTCAAATTTTATTACTGGTACATTTTATCACCTATCAAAATAAAATATGCTATTTTCACTCCCAATATCACAAATTTTGACCCGTTTCTTCATTTTTTGAAATTCTAGTGGTGTTGGGATGGTCTTAGAAATATATGCACTTTTTCTAGATTTTTCTCCATGTACATTTTATTAAGTTTTTTGTATTTTTACATTTTGGTGGATTAATTGGACATTTTAGCCCTTGGAAACTTTCTATTTATGTGGGATGAATTTTTTTGGTTGTTTTATATGTACTTCTAGAATTTTTTCCTATTTGGGTAGTGAAGACATATTTTGCATGCAATTTCTCTTTTGTAGATGCATTGAGATAAAGTGCCACTCCAATGTATATTTTTTTGGGGATTTTCACACATCTTGTTGTGCCTTTTTTACTTGTGCTATGGTATAAAGTGCGATAAGAGGGTTGTGAGTGCATTTTTTTTCCATCACACCTTTCTCAAGTGAGTGTTTGTTCCATGACAACATTGAATCCTAGTAATTCTTGCCTCATGTGTGTGTGACTTATTTGCACACCCTTTTTTCAATTACAGGTACTTTCTTGTTCACATTCAGATGTTCTTGGTTCTCCTTCATGCACTTTTTGGTGACACAATTTTAGTGGATTTATATTGTCTCTCCCTTTTTTCATTATGGGGAGGGGGTTTCCATTGTTGGTGCTAATGCTTCCTTTTTTCACTTTTTGAGTGATATATGTATCTAGTTCTTATTCTTATGTACTAGGGAGATGCAATGGTTGGTTACCCATACATTTCAATAAGATGGAGCATTTACCATATGGACTCTCTTGCACTCTTATTTTCAAAGGTGACCTATTTTCACTTGATCAATGCTCTTTAGACTATTGGTACATGTGCATTTGTATCTTCAAGTTCCATATTTTTTCCCTTATTTGTCATCTAATTTGAGTAGTGTTGGGGAACACATGCATATTATTATCTTTTTCATCTTGATCATCATCTATTTCATAGGAGTTTCTTCATTTTATTACTATAACAACCATCATTCAATAATTTTCTACAACTTCTTCATGCTTCAATGATTTTCTTCATGTTCATATTGTTTTTTGGACACTATTTTATATGATTTTTAGTCTTTCACCTTTCTCTTTTGGAGAGGACTTTTCCCATGCGGTTTTCTCCTTTTCTCCAATTGTGAGAGATTTGTTTGTTTGTACATGGGTACCTCATCATACCTTGTTTGTTAGGACCCATCATTCATTCTTTTTTTTTTATGCATTAGATTTTAAGGGTTTTTAGCTACTCCATAAGTTCATCTTAAGGGGGATGTTAGAGAAATCATGCATTAGCTAATAATTAATTAATCTTTAATTGATTATTAGTCTATTTCATTTCATGCACTTAAGCTAAGCTTAGGAGTGTTTTTTTCTATTAACAAGAGCGAGATTTTATTAGATCATTTTATCTCATCACACAAGACGATGACACTTTTCATGATCTAATCCCTTTATCATTTAGGGTTTCTCCTATAAAGCACTCACCCTCATTGTATTAACTCTTAATCTCCTTGAAGACTCTTGAGGTTCATTCTATAAGTTTTTCTTGTTAAGGATATAACAAATAATTATTTGCAACTATATTGCATGGAAGATGTTTACGTTCATTGTGTAATCTTGTGTCTCATGTTTATTCACAATTATAACATAAACAATAGTGAGACAATACATCAAGCATTCCTATTATATATTCATTATCCATTTTATTTAATATATTGAATGAGAAATTTGGAACATTAACAAACCTATTATGATGAAGATGGCTCAAAATTTTAAAATGTATAGTGTATAAAAAATATTGTCCACCTTCACAAGTGAGGTGCCTAATAATATAGACTAATACATCAACCCAAAGGATTGGAAATAAAAGGAATTTGATCCATTATAAAAGAGTGATTAAGTTGCTCCCTTGCATGAGAAACCTCTAATTTGGTTGTAGTTACATTAGCTCTTTCTAGAAAATATTCACCAACTACATGCAACCATGAAGATTTTTCTATATTTTCTTCATGAGCAACCACCCTTAATCCCTTAATAGTTTATTGATTATTAACTAATTATTATGAAAATTGATGGGAAAAATTTGTTATAACCATCCAATATTTGGAAATAATCTAAACATACTACTTATTGAAAGAGAGGGAGACATGCTTGATCATTTGAGAGTACAATATAATCTATCAAATATCTATGGATGATGTCACCTCCCATCTTGTGCTCAAGATTCTTTAATATTGACACCCATTTCACAACCAATAATTATCACTTACCTTTTCTTTCGAATTCTACTATTTTTTCCCACAAACAAGTCTAATTTTATTTATTTCTGTAACAATGTGGATATTTATTTTTATAAAAAGTGAGTTTGTTCTTTTAAAAGGAATAGACTCATTTTTTTAGAACATAATGCATCTTAATACAAAGGGTTAAAATTTTCCACATGTGTAGGTACAACAAGAGTGATGTAAGATGACAACTCAAATGATTTTAGTATAATAAAATCTTAAACATTTGAGTTTAATTATCATCCTATTCTTCAATGTCGATAATTAATTATGATAATATTTATAGCAAATGTCACCCCAAATGTGTGTGATGTGCCCATAAGTGACACGGGGTGAAGAAAATTATATTGGGTTGATGCATTAATAATAGTTAGAACATTAAGTAATCTTAAATATTAATAAAATGTACATTTTAAAAAATCATTAAGAAAAATAAGTAGCAAGTATGTCTTAGAATGAGATATTCAAGTACTAGAATATGAATGACATGCACAAAGATGTGGCATGCAGGAATTGATAAATGTTGATGGATGAGATCTTTGAGGTGCATTGATGTTACTATAGATGATGTTGCAAGTCAGTGATTGAGTGATACTACAAGATACTAACTAAGAAGCTAAGGGTGATCAATTGTAGTGACTATAGAAATAAATTTATGATATGAAAATATAGATTGACCTACAATAGACTTGTATAGAATGAACAACTACTAAAAACTAGCGAGGAGATATTTGGGAACCAAATAGTGGCTACATATTACTCTACAACAATGATGGAGAAAGAGTAGAGAAACAAAAGTCACATAAATATGCATGCAAATGGAGAAATTATCAATTTGAAGATGAAAAATAATGCATGAGGATTTTCAATGTTGTCTATTTTATTGCTCCTTCTATAGATAGAGAAAGAAATCATATCTGATGCACAAAAATATTAGATCTATGAGGCTCATCCACGACTACTACTATACTATAATCCATTGTTTGTGACCAATAAAATTTATTTTATATGTGAGGTCACTTAGTTTTCAAATATGTTGAAATTTTTCCTTGTCGAAGGGTTTCTTATAAGGCTTGAGATGATGACCATTGATCATTAGTTAAAATGTTACAAATTCAAAGGGTTTTAATTAAACTACAATGCCCAATCATTTTTTAAAAACTACTTTGTCCAAAATAAGTCATTTTATTCGTTATTTTTACTATTTTTGTATAATTTATATATGATGGATAACCTCCTTTCTCAATTCATCTAGTGCATTAAGTTGAGTGATCCTTTATTTTTGTGCATTAGATAATTCTTTCCCTTGTTTAAGTGCAATCCTCAAGATTTTATGCTCAAATCAATAAGAGGAATAGATTTATTACTATATACTAATTCATAAGTTGTTAACCCTATATTTATCTTCCAAGTAATCCTATAATCCCACATTTCTTCAAGAAGATGTGTTGTCCAATATCATCGATGAAGAGCTAATATTATGGAAAGAATTTTTTATAACTTACATTTGGCCATTTGACTAAGGATAATCAGTTCATATTCCTGGAAAGAGATACAATCAAATATAATGTAAATTGTATTCATTAGTCAATAACAATATCCTTACGTACTCTATAATGAATGAAATTTCTTCATACAAGATTTCTACTACATTTTTGTCATGTTCATATGTTAAGGCCTTGACTTCAACCAGCTTCATTAGTTATTTTGTGTATATTATTATATACTCCCTATTTTATGGAGGTTCAATTAGGAATTTTTTTCTATAGATCCCATTTTATCAAATGGTTCAACCACTAATTATGGTTGCAAGGGAATTTCATCAATTTTGTTGAGAAATCCATTTATTGAAAATAATCACACTTATGTGTATACAAAATGATATCCTTATGTATTATTGACCAATAATATCCAATATTTAATACCATAAATACCATTCTTTTTCTAAAAAAAATCCTCCACAAGTTTCACCATGATATGCCTAAAGAATATTAAAGAGCTCATCTTCTTGAATACGCCAGTGCATGACAATATTATGGATAATGTAGAAGAGATAGATAGAAATCCATGAATATTAAAGTGCTCATCTTCTCTACCAAATTATATTTTTTCTCTAAGTGAAAATGTGGAAGGGATTTTATTGTAACCAAGTAATTAGCAATGTCTACATACCAATGTGGCATTAGGGGAAGTCAAGAAATAAAATATAATACCACATTGGCCTTACCGAGTTTATCCATAATGATATGTTATCATCTGAATATGCATCTCAAGGTAAAAACTAAACTCACATATCTAATGAATATGGGATGATATCTCAATTTGTTGGATTTGAATCTTGAGATAAATCTCTAGATGAAGGGTTGGTTCCCTATCTATTTGTATCCTCTAAAACTAAAACTAACCCTTGTTGAAAGAGAAGGACAACTAAGAAGGAGGTGAAATAGTTCTAGAAAATTAAAACATTAAAACCCTCAACAGTAATTAGATCCACATGCATTCAATAAACCCTTATTCTATTATAATGATTAACCATGAAATGTAGATAACAGTTTGTGAGGAGGAAAATCATTAGATGTTAAACAAGATTTAACGTGATTGAAACGAGAATCTAAGCTAAGATCAACACATTAATCTAAGATCTAATCCTACACATACTGTGAGCATCTTTTTAAATCTGTAAATACTAACATCTAAAACATGGATTAGTACTTTACAAATCTATCAAAATAACTCCTATGAAATACCTTGTAGATGTTTCCAAATGCAATACATGACCAAATGAAGCTAAAAACATTATGAAAACAACAACAATCACCTATTCCATAGTGGATTGGTGTCACATGTGCTAGTGACCCTTTCCCAACCCTTGATCAAAGCTTAAGTTGTGTAAATGATGGAGATGATGGAGTGAAATGGACAAGATCAAATCTCAAATGAAGAGAGTAACCTTGCCTAAAATTGTGGAGGATTTGCTCAAAGGTGAAGCTTGTATTTAAAGATTTTCAAATGCTGAGTGTTGAAGAGGGACCAATGTGGGACTAAAGATTCTGCCAATGATAGGAGGACACTTGTCATCATGTGATTGGTTGATGTATGTGCAAGATTTGGGAAGAGTGCCCATGAGAGGGAAAATTTGAATTCAAATTTGCAATGAATGCTGAGTTTGACCTTTGGAAGGGGACATGTAAGAGACATGTAAGGCCTCATAAATGCTCTGTTGAGTGTACATGTCCACTTGGGGGGAGATTCAAACTTGGAGAATATTCTCCCTTTATGCCAAGTTGAAAATAAAGATTTTGATAAATCAATTAAATGTAATTTCATGTGCAAGTGGCCAAATCTAGAGAATGCAAGTGGGATGAGATTAATATTTAATCAGGATTAATTAGCTAGGATGATGATTAAGCTGATTTGACCACTTTGACTTGATTTAGGGATTTAAATCAAATCAAAGGGAGATGAATGATGCTCTGAGATTTAATTAAATAAATGATTGATTTATTTAATCAAAGAGATGATGATAGGATCAAGTTTGATTTATTTGATTTAAGTTGATGAATTTACCCTGATGAATGGATGAGTGTGATTTTGATCAAATGCATAATGCTAATTTTGCGTGTCTACACATACAAAATAAAACTAAGCTATTTGAACACATTAAGCAATCTATGATTACTAGATTGAATGTAAAAAAAAAACACAGTGCTACCATCCTGTATTGGAGTGTATTCACCTGATGTTGGGTTGTTCTTATCACCACAAAGCCTCCATAGTTCATATGAAAAGCTTGGATGAATCAACAATCAAGATTCAACAATGATGTATCAAGATCAATGGTTGAAAGGTGTTGAGAGTATTTATACATGATAATATTGTGCAAATTGATTGATCAATCAAGAATAGATTGATTAGTTAGGATTTAGATTGATCAGTCGAGATTTAGATTGATCATTCAGGAATTGATTGGCTTAGTTAGGAAATAGATTGATTTGTTAGCAAATTAGTTTTCTTAGTCAACAAGAATAATTTGCTCAATTAGAAAGTGGGTGAGGAATTATGAATTAATAGATTTAATTAATTAACTCCTTTCTGGAGTTGAACGTGCAAATCAAGTTTGACTTTTGCAAACAAAGTTGCATTAGTTTGATTTGATTTTTGATAAATGATTTGAATAGTTTGATTTAATTATTCAAATTTTGGAGGGAAAGTGTGTTAATTAAATTATTATGTTTTAATAATTCAATTAACTTAGGGGAATAAAGTGATTTATCAATGTAATTAAATAATTCACATTATTTAATTAATTGGGACGAAATAAGACTAGATTAGGATTTTATTAAATAAATGTAATTTATTTAATTGGTCGAAATGATGAAAAAGTGAATTAATCAAATAATGTTATTTTATTTAATTAATAGTAGAATTAGGGTTTAGGACTTTATTAAATAAATGAAATTTATTTAATTTGTCAAAAATGATGAAAAAGTGAATTAATTAGATAATGTTGTATTATTCAATTAATAAAGGAAATTAGGGTTTTGGATGTTGTTTGATGTTGTGTGATGTTTTCAAGATGTTCTAGGACATTGCGGGATGATTCTAAGATGTTTTAGGATGATTCTAAGATGTTTTGAGATGTTTTGAGACATTACGGGATGATTTTGAGATTTTCTAAGATGATTTTGAGATGTTCTAAGAAATTATAGGATAATTTTGAGATTTTCTAAGATGATTTTGAGATGTTCTAGGACATTACGAGATAATTTCAAGATGTTATGAGATATTATGGGATGATTATGAGATGTTCTGAGACATTACAGGATGATTATGAGACATTACAGGATGATTCTGAGATGTTTCAAGATGAATCAGAGATTTTTTGAGACATTACGAGATGTTGTGGCATGTTGTTTGATGTTGTTCAATGCTATTTAGGGTGTGTAATAGGTGTTAGATCAAATTTACATGTCTTCATTTTTCCCCTCTTTGATATAAAGTACTAGTTGCTTTGTTTCAAAGATTTTATTTTTAAGATCAAGTTTTCTTAGAAAAAATTAATGCACCACTATGCCCCGGTGTTCAACATAATGATGGTAGGAATCTATGTTGGCCCCTCAAGAGGTTGGCTGAAAAAGGGTCAGTTTCGAGGGTAAGCTCACGACACTATCTTGTTTTAGTTCTGATGTGTTGAGATTGAAGAATTAGGTCTATAGGTCACTTGTTCCTCATTCCAATGTTTTTGTGAGCTTCTAATTTGAAATTAGGAAGGTTCCCTAAGTAGAAATTAGGATTTCCTAGGTGAAATTAAGGTTCCTTGAGGATTAATATAGGAATTTAGTCCTCTAGTTAGCTCATTTGTGCTTTGATCCTTTTTCTAATTCTTATCTTTGGATTTCCCATTCAGTCAGTTGTCCAGGAGCAATGCCGATATTTGAGGGAGCCCCACATCATTTTGAGCTTGTTCAATAGTTTGGATGGCCTTCAAGTGTTGGTGGCCCGATATGTACCTTCTCACTTTTTTCTTTCATCTTGTTTTGTTCTCGTATTGCATGTACAAAGTTTCTTGAGTCAATAGCGAAGTTTTGGTGATTTCTGAGAATCTACATCATTTTCCTCACATTTGCTAGGTCAGAATCTTGAACTTAACATTGGAACCCTTTCCCTTGCCATAAAACCTTGCACTTGAATAAAAAATTGGCCCTTGTTTCATGCACTTGCTCTAAGAGCTCGCCCTTGACTGAAATCCTTGCATTTGATTGTTTTTTTTCCTGAAACCTTTCCCTTGACCTAAAAGCTCGTACTTGCTTCAGGAAGCTCACTTTTTTGTTATGTTTGACTGTAATAATGACTTTTTTACCCTATCTTCAAATGACCATATCTTGGTCATACATAAGTATTTTTTAGGGTTTTTTTTTAAATGTGGTATAATTCCCTAATCTTTGCAATGGTGTAGGTGGTTTTCAATTTTTGTACAGTTAAATTTTCCATTGGTGTCGTGAGCTTACATTTTCTAGGTCAGGAAGCTCACTCTTGAACTCAAAACCCTTGCCTTTAACCTAAAACCTTGCATTTGTTTCATGCACTTGATCTAAAGCCTCACTTTTCTCTAAAACCTTGCATTTGATTGTTGTTTTTTGAGCATCTTCTTTAAAACCTATGCAATTGCTCACTTTTTCCTGTTTGCAACCCTAAGTCTTGTTTTTCATCATTTTGTATTATTTTGCACATTCAGAGTGAAACCCTAACATCGTGAGTTAAAATGATTATAGGTGGTCATTCTATTAGACAACTAGATCTAGATGGTGGTCTGCATCCTAGTCTATAGAGTGTTTCCTTTTTGTTGGGCAGTGTACTTGATCTTTATTATGTTGTTTAGAGACATATTTTAGACATGATTTTTGTATATATATTCATTGGCCTAGTTGAGGCCTTGTATATATGTATCATTTCATATTATCCTATCACACTTTGTTTCACTAATGATGATGTACTATTACATTCTCCCTTTTTTAATGATGACATATATATGATATACCTTCTTTGATTCAGCTCATTTTATGCTTCATGGATGACAATGTATGATGGTGTATGCATATGATATGGATGGATGGATCATACTTTGTTTCATATGATGTTTTATTATGGATTATCAATATTCGTCATGATATATGATGTTTATGTGGTGTTGATATATGATGGATGAATGCCCATACATGATACATCAAGTTTTTATCATGATATGTACAAACGACATTGTGGATGTAGGATGGATATGGTACTAATGATGTTGCTTTGTAGGATGGATGTAGTTAGAAGAAATTTTTGATGATAGATAGAAAGGTGATTTTGTTAGTATTGATGAGTTGCTTTCACTTTACTTGGGATGCTTCACAGTTTTTGAACAATCCTGTTTGATGTAGCAAATAGATACAATGCAAAGACCAAGGTGACTTTGTATCTATTGCATGGACTTTGACTCTACAAATAAAGATTATTCTTTCTCATACCAGACATACGAAAACTTTGTTTAAAGTATATGGTTTGGGTTGTACTAAAAGCTTTTTAGACCAGCCACATAGAGAGGTATAAAACACCTAACATGCAAATGCTACATGAATTTTAAACCATTTACATAGAGAGGTATGAAATACCTAACATGCAACTGTTACATGAATTTCAGACCAGTTACACAAAGAGGTATGAAATACCTAACATGCAACTGCTACACGAATTGTTTCAACACAACTTCCATACACTCAATAAAGCAAGTATTCACCAAGAAGAGTCATGGCCACTTGGACAGTGGTGGTTTTTCAGGTTGGACTTGGCAAGAGCAGGCACACGAGTTGTCTAGGATACGAAGCAAAATAGGGTGTTCGTGCGGAGTCGAGTCGACAAAGTGAGGTCGAAAAAGGGATGAAAATGGGATTTGGAACAAGAAGAAGGTTTCCTGGAGGATGTTGGAAGTGCTTTGTGGTGTGGTTCTGTAGGTAGGATTGGACGTGGGGCATTCCATGAGGCAGTGTAGCGAGCAAGCAGAGTAACCCAATGGATTTTGGTGAGTGGACCGAGTGTGTTCAGAGCAATTTAGAGTGGGTGTCTTCAGGGAAGTGCACCAAGGCAGACTCAAAATGGGTTTGTGAGTACACTGGAATGGTGGAATGAGCTGAGATGAAGTATTGAGAAAGTAATGGAGATGAGAAGTGTATCAGTGGGAAGATGTTGGATGGGTCTACTAGGTTGAGTTGTTGGGGATAGGAATGGATGCAAGGCATGCCATGAGGTCGATCAACAAGAAAATAGTGTGATGCAATAGAAAGAAGCCACGGAGACGAAGGTGGAAGGTGTAATCTTGGGAAGTCAGTAGTGCTATGCTAGTCAGTGAAGAGTGGGTCTTCAAGGTGGCTAGGTACAATGGGCTTGCTCAACAAGGTTGGATGCAAGCAGGTCTTTCAATGGATGCTAGGTTCGGAACCTAAGGCAGAAGAAGTTAGAAGACAAAGGGGTGGTGATCAGTGAGGATTCCACAAAATTTTGGAACCGAGTGAATGTGAGGGAGGTGTTCATGTGGTTTCTTGGTGAAACAAGGTGTCAGAACTAGGTTTAGTGCCATGGAATGTGTTAGAGTCGAGAGGTTGGTTTCTAAGTTGAGGGTTTGGTGAAGCAGGACTTGCACTGAAGTCAGCTTGGGCCAAGGTGAAGATGGGAGGATGCAATTTTCTAGGATGGAGAACACATAACTTAGTGGTTTAGAAAAAGGAATAGCTTAGTGTGGATTCAAGTTAGAGGGCTTGTAGTGTGGGTTGTGAAGTCTAGGACTCATAACAGAAGGTTGGGCCATTGTTTGGAACATTGAGTGCATCAAGTATGGTTGGGTCAAAAATGATGCAGAGGAAGGTTTGAACCCTTCAAGGTAGGTCTCCAAGTTCTGGGAGCAGGTAGGGATGCCCCGAGCCAAATGGTTCGACATCAAGAGCGTCACCTATTTTGAGTGGGGGAGAATGTAAGGGAGTGTATGCATTTGATGGGGCCAAGTTCATCAAGCTCGAGCTAGCGCTAAGTTGGGTGCTCTTGGTTCAATTTTTCAGGATGGGACACACCAAGCCGAGCCCACCCATAAGCTCATCATGAGTGTTGGTGCAGCTAAATAGTAGTAAGTGCTAGGCGTGGAGTGTTGTCCATGCAAAGTGGATGGTGTAACTTGGAGTTGTAAGGCATGGGGCACGAAGAAGTGTTGAGTCATGTAGGACATGGTGGACCCCCTCAGTAGGTTGTAGAAGGGATGCAACTCTACTAGAGTGAGTGGAACTCGTTCAGCCCATAGGAGTTGGGTGCAACAAGAGTGCTAAGGTGTTGCAGAAGTGTTGTAGGTTGCATCAAGGATGTAAGGCTACAAGGGGCGAGTTGGATTTCATCTAGTGCAAGGCATGAAGGAGTTCATCACATAGGGTGTGCAAGATCATGGAGGCCACAACTAGGATTTGTGGATAAGGGAGTTTAGATGAAGCTCAAGACAGTGGAAGTAGGAAGTTGGAATGAAATGGGGGTACTCACCTAGAAGTCAGAAATTGGGGAGTTAGGCCTATCGGGTATGGTCATCCTACGAATGTTTGGGATTTGTACAAATAGCTTATATAGTAGGGGTATGTTACTCAAAGGATGGGTGACATAGAGTGTCAGGAGCACACATCGAGAGTCCGCTTGGAGTGATGAGGAACCCAATGGAATGGGTGACTTAGGACTCTTCCCTTATAGGGGTGAAGGAGAGTAACCCCAAAACTAGGCTCAGGGGAGATGGAGTTCCTCATGGATCTTAGGGGTGATGAAGTGTCACTCTGCCTATGCCATAAAAGGTGGGGTATTTTGGTTAGCTCACAATACCATCCCCCTTGTGAAGTAGACTAGCAAGGGATAGTACAGGTCAGTTCCAATGCAAGTTGCAGAGGGAGCTGAGTGTTGGAACTCATCGTGCAATGGGTGAGGTAAAGTGTGGGATGAGTCCCAACCTAGTGAAGTGGATTAGCTGGGGACTTAGCATGGGTCACCTCCAAGGCATGTCGCCAAGGGAGATGAATTCTAAACTCATCCTAGGGGTGAGGAGTAGGGGACACCATTGAGTGAGATGGAACCCGAGTTGGTGCTGAGTAGTCTGGGAGTGTAGAGAAGGTCTCAGGGGCACCAAGGAGAAGAAGGGTGCACTGGGTGTATCTGAATTAGGGGATCTAAGTCAAGGTGTGTTGGGCACACCCCCTCAAGGAATGGAGACATGGGACCATGAAGAGAGTGAGCTCAGATTAGGACCAAGGATTCATAAGGTTGCCACAAGGAGCTAAGGAGGGCAGGACCAAGAGGATCTCAAAGGGATGTCTAGGTGAAGTCATGGGATGGAGCTGAGTTGGAAGGATTTTAGTGTCCAGATAGCAGGGGTAAAATGAGAGGGACTTGGAGAGGTCAGATCGAGGTGCTGTGGTGAACCAAGTGGGACAACCCGTTGGAGGGGTGAGTTATTAGACAAGGATGCAGGGGTGTTCTTGGGCATAATGCAAGTGATGGGATGGCTTAGAAAGGTGAGTTAAGTTCCAAGAGCTAAGGTAGTACTCAGGGAGTAGGAGTTGGGCTTGGATGTGTGCATGAGTTGTTCAGAATGCATTGGATGTATGAGGAACAAGGTTCACCAATGTGGGCATGTATGCAGAGGCTTGGAGCTAGTCCAAGGAAGCTTCCGGCAATGGAACAAGGTGAGTTGAAGGATTCAATGTGGGCGAGTTAGTAGTCAGAGGTCTTGTTAGCTCTCAAAAATGCAAGTAAGAATACCTCAAGAGGTTGCCAATCTCTTGATACGTTTCAAGGTAACAGACAAGGCCAAATGATTTGAACCTTGTTCTCTTCAGGTGCTGCTAGACCTAGGTAGGTGTACCTATGTGAATGAGGCAGACTTGACTTATGTTTTATCTCCTTAAAGTAATTTTCCCACAATGGTAGATGGAAGTGGATAAATGAGTTTTATTTTGGTATAGATTGTATAAGCAATATCAAGGCTAACACTAATATGTTCAGTTAACAGATGTGAGAATTGAATAAAACTAAATGGTGGAGTGGTAGAGACTAGTGCCTTACTGGGGTTATGGAGTCAGATGAAAGATCTAAAATGAATAACTTCTTTCTGGAAGATACTCTAATTGTTTGGCATATAAATTTGAGTTTACAACTTGTATAAACATGCAAGAAAATGATTACAAAGTTCTTCTTAATGATCCAAATGAGATTCCCTAATTACTATGATTGACTAAAAAGAATTAATCTTTCCTTGAAAGAACAAGTTAATCAAACCATACAGATACAACAAGTGTGCATTGATAAATTGAATATACACTCGTTATATCAATTTAAATAAACAGGAAACATCAACCTTTGAGACAACTTCAACAATACTATCAATCAGCATAACAAACAACTGATACCAGAAATACGCCACCACATCAAAATATTTTCATTGATATCTCCATAGTTTCAAACATGCATCATAGTCTCATAGTTGTAAAACATTGTAATCTACTGTATCATTTTTCTATTCACTCTATCTTTTTCACTACCAAAGATGGATATTATTACATCAATTGCTTGAAAGGACACGTCCTTTCAAAAATGTCTTATGTTAAAACAACAATAGATTAAAAAAGGTAATTAGGCTCTGTTAAGCCATAAATGAATCTTTGACAAGTAGTCCAAGTAGTCCCAATGCTCATGTGTATCTGCATCTCCCAATGCATTCCAGATCGTGATCTCCATTTTCACCATCTTTTCATTCTGTTCACACGCTTCATCCAGTTTTGTATCCTTCACGGTAGTTGTCTTCAGAATTTCTTGCAATATGGACTCACTTTCATCCTTCCACCTAGTCATTTCTTTTAATCTTCCTCTATCATCAAAGAATGCAGTCAATCCCTTTTTAGTGGCATCAATTAATCCCTGCGCATCCCCTATCAATTCTTCAAGGAAGTCTCTATGTTTGTTCATAGGATGATTTGCAGCCTCAATTGCCACATTATTAGAAGAATCCCTCTAGTTTATTTCTTGGAGCTTCTCCAAAATCTTACCATCCATTCTTTTGCATTCTTGTAATGCAACAAAGTTATGTGAATGTATTCCGCAGAGCTTATTCAACCAAGTTGTTAGATTGGCTTGTCTTCTCTTAATTACTGCTACAAGTGCATCATATTTCCCTTGAGAATATGCACTTGATCCTTCCCAATGATATTTTTCTTGTGCAATTTCACCATGAGTGAGCAGCTTGGTTGATCTCATTATATCTCCTAACAAATATTTTAGGAGATAATTTTCTCTCAACATTCTCTCATTATTCATTTTGTACATTTCTTTTTCCTTGATCAATATTTGTATTTGAGCTTTGCTCAGTTGTGCTACATTGATCCCAATCTCTATTGTTGCCATAGGATCAGCCTCCCCAACCTTTAGATTCATAACATGCCTGAATGCCTTCTCAATATCAATGGAAATTGATTTCCTATGAGGTGGATACAAGGCCCAAGTCATGAATGACCCTTCATCTGGATTGTATTTTGACCTTGCATATAATTTTGTCACCTTTTCCGGGCTGAGCTTGTGTGTAGTATTACTATTTTTCAAAAAATTGCCAAAGACTAATGAGGAATTGAGATCCAACCTTGGAAAAATCATAACACCAACACTTTCTAACATTTTCCTTCCCTTTTCAAGGGTCATACCCACCATCTCTCTGTCCATACTCATCTTTAGATCATTCAATAAATGTTCTTCATTACTTGGTGTAACATTGTCAACCATTTCTCTTATCTCTTTTCCTGTTTGTTTATATAAGAATGCTTTAAATTCTGGAGAATTTATAAATTCATTATCTCCTACGAATGACTTATACTCCACGTGCCTTGCATCTGTATCTATACTCTCTTCAACACTTAATTCCTTGGCAGGGCGGGTGTAATCCTGAGTTCTCAATCTTGACATCTTATTGGGTTGACCCTATGGCACATTATCCTCAGATGCCTCTTCCCCAAAAGATGACAGCTCTATGTCTTGTAACCCTTGATTATATTTTTCAACCACCATTTCTACTTCTTCGGCTTCCAGGTTCCTAATCATATCATCAAATTGATAGGGTACATGTTGATACCCTCCAAAGTTTATATTTTGTTTAGCAGAATTGATATATCCTTCTAGATCAAAATTCTTTCTCGGTGGTCCTCTTTTCATGTTGTAGTGTAGTACCTTATCAAGAATCAAGTTGTACCCCTCCTTCACCAATATAATAAAATCACCGAAGCACAATGTACTGGGCACAAATGCCCACTTTCCAAAAGAAGTCAAATTCATGACATTGGAAAAGTCCATTTGCCTGACAATTTCCAAGTATGCAATCCTATCCATAACTGTTTTAGGAAAAATGAATGGGGCATCCTCAAATCCATAAACCCTAATCATGGTGGCATCCTCCAAGCAATACCAATCCCCCCAATTGTGACTAATTGGCCCATTGAAGTCCTTAGGCCTGAGAAACCTCTTTATCTCATCAGATAAAGAATAAGCACATGGATGATTATAGAATTTGTACAGTGGCTTTACAAAATACTCCTCAAAGTGTATGAAACAAGAATTAACAAACCTGTTGCCTCAAACAACAGTCCATAATTGAACAGGTAATGACATACCTTCCTTATCAAATTGTGAAATTCTCATCTCCTTAGGCCAAAACCCTAACTCCTGTCCAAAATACAACACTATGTGCATCAACAGTGAATAATGCCTAAGGTGTAAGATAGAGGCTCCACCTTTTACCGCCATCAACCCAAAATTAAGCCCCTTAAAAATTTATGAGGCATAATCAAAAGGTCTAGAGTTGTGATACTGAATATCTGCTGAAATTATCATAGGCACAATTGACATATATTCAAGGACTTCCATTCCCAATACTTGGCCTACCGAGAAATAAGTATATTTCAAATAGGGCTCAAGAAGATGAACATGGAATGGGGGTCCCTCACTATCCTCTAGCAGAATTGGCTTCCCACCCTGTCTAATTCTATGCAAGGGAAACCTCCAACCTTTATAAATTGTATCCATCCTCTCGAATTCCTTCTCTAATTCTTCACATATGATATTTTCGCTACATACCCCTTCCAATTTGAAAACGTCACCTATTGCATCTTTTGATATGTGTATCAGTGGTTTCCCGGATGGGTCACATATAGCTTTGAGTTTCAGATTATAATGGGTGGCCAACAATCTCACCAATTCTACATTGACAAATACATTAGGGAAAACTAGCTTCCCTAGATTAAGCTTCCATGGGTTACATACTAGTTCAAAATGATTCCTCCGATAATGAAAACTAAAAAGTTCATAACCTCTTATTGGTGTCCAAATATCTCCTATGAGCTTACATTTGTCATCTAATTTATCCACTTCTGCCCTAAGTTGTGTAGATCGTCTGGCTTTAGGTCTAGAGCCAGGTAATTCGTTGATAAGATCTTGACTTAGCTTTCGTTCAGTGCCCTCTGGCTCAATTTCAGTTTTCTTTCTTTTCCCTCTAGTAGACTAACTACTTTCCCCATGTTTTCTCCCCTTTAATTTTCCTGAACTAGTGGCTTCCATTCTTCAAAATTGCAGAAATTAAGGTACAAAGAACTTACTGTATTTTGCTTGAAAATTTTGAGCTGAAAGAATTCCCTGGTTCTTCGTTCATCCTTTTGCTTCCTCCACTATCAATTCCACAATAGTGTTCTCAATTGAATCTCCTGCAATTCATGAAACTACTTATTCTCTGTGGCACCATTAATGTTTTAGCTGAAACACAAGTGTAGCAGGTCTTTTTTCGAAACTCTCACTGCCACATCATGTAATATTTTTGGTGAGACGTTTTCAAATATTGGGTGATCCTTTTATTAGGGCTCTTACCAACATTCATTAAACATTCACTAAGACATCTTGTAGTTTCCTTGACACTTTGAGTCTCCTCGACAGTTATTTTGATTCACTCATATCTTTGCTATCAATGGATCATATATCACTAAGATGTCCTGTAGTTTCACTGTTGTTATGAGTCTCTCTGAGAGATATCCCTTTAGTCTCAAGTATATTTCTATAACTCCCACCGATGCAAAACTATCGATGTGACTTAGTAGGTCAAGCAGACAGTCTTCAGCTTACTCTAAAGATATGTATCTTGCCGAAATATTTCCTTTGTTCTTTATCGACAAGATCCCCAAGCCAATCTTGTCGGTATGTTTTCTTCATCAATTCTGATCACTAAGACATAATGGTTTTCTTGCCAATCAAACTACACTCGATATGACCTTCTTATCTCTCTTCACTGAAGTCCGTCTTGTCGATGCATTTCTTCATCGGCGCTACCATGAATCATGTCTTTTTGATGGTCATTCCCTCCAAAAATATCGCCAAGTCTCTTACCAACATAATTCCATTGGTGTGTCATGGAGGGTCGGCAGGATATCTTGAACTCATCCCGGTAGCATTATCCTACCGACAGAATCCTCCTCTACTTCATCGAAAAGACTGGATGAATGTCTCGGGCTGACTTTAGGAATTTCACTCTGATGGCGCTGGTCTGGCTGACATATTTCCTTGTGCTTCAAGCAGTAGGACATATATAAGCTCGATATGACTTCTCACTGTCACCTCGATGGTTATTATCTCACTGATAGAATCTATTTGTCATTTGACACTATGAACTGCATCTTCCCGATGTGTATCCTCAAATGAGATTTTATCGGTATGACATTCCTAACCTCTTGCCGATACACTGAAAAATATGTGTTAGTATAAAATGACTTATGGATCAGGGAGACCCGCATAATCTCATGCCGATATGATTTATACATTCAAATGCTCAGGGTCAGGTGAATTTTATAATACCAAATGATATGCAAAGCAGATTATATCAATTTTATACTCATGGTATAGGCTTCTTTGAAAACTTATGAGTATAGACAACCATAAAATTTTCAAAATTTCACAGTTCTAATAGTGGCTCTATCTGGGGATGAATGATTGTGAGATCATTGCAAGGATTCAGATCTCTAGATGAGCAAACCAAAATTTCAAGATCATGGATTAGTGAGAAGGGTGAAATTAAAAGAAGTGGAGATGAAAATGATCCTATACTACTGTACATGGAGAGAGTTTATTTTAAATGAAGGAATTTTAGGATTGTCCATGTACTGGAAATTCCTTTTCCTTTTATTTCCTAAACTACTGTGCATGGAGAAAATTCTGAGAGGATTGTCAAGAGTTGTCCATGCACTGGAAACCCTTAATCCTCTATATTTTTCAAGAGAAAAAATGCTTTAAAAATTTCCCATGTATAGGAAACTCATGTTCTTCTCCAGTCATGTTTTGTAAATAATATGAATCTTCACCTCTTTTACCAATAACAACAAAGGGTCCTAGCCACAAGGCTTCAAATTTCTCGTGCTTTCCCTTCTCCTGACACCTTGCATTCCACATCAGCACCAAATCATTTTCTTCAGATTTTCTATCTTTTGCTCTTCTATCAAATAAATACTTTATTTGTGCCTACAACTTCACTTTCTGGTTTTGAGCAACTCTTCTTATCTCATCAAGTTCAGCCAGCTGCTCCATTCTTTCCTCCATTGGTTCTGGAATGTCTATATCTTCCTAAAGGATAAACTTGTAAACTGGTAACAAATTTTGTAAAGGCATCCTACCTTGTGTTCCATATACTAATTCAAATGGGGATTTTCCAATTGCCTTCTTCACAGTGATCCTATCATACCACACCACTGCCATCTTTAATTTTGAATCCCAAGCCTTTTTATTCCCACCTAGCATTCTCCTTATGATTTTTAGAAGACTTTTGTTGTTGGACTCTGCCTGACCATTAGCTTGCGGATGGTAAGGAGCTACATAAGAAATAATAATGCCATATGTACTACAAAAATCTTTGAATTCATTAGATTTGAAACACATCCCATTATTTGTAATCAATCTTAGTGGTGTACCAAATCTGGTAATGATGTTATCCATTAAAAAAATGATCACAACTTTACTTCTTGCTTGCTTGGTTGGGACTGCCTCTACCCATTTGGTGAAGTAATCAGTAGCTACCTGTATCCACTTATGTCCTCCACTTGATTTCTCTTGTATCTCCCCAATAAAATCAATCCCCCACTGATGAAAAGGGGCTTTGACCTACAAAGGTCTAAGTGGTAAAGCTCCTTGATACTTCATTTTCCTCGAGAACTTCTGGCATGATTCACATCTTCTTACGTATGAAAAGGAATCATTAAATACTTTTGGCCAGTAATAGGCTACCCTGAGAATCTTATGTGAATTTGTCTTTGTAAAATAATGGCCTCCACAGACCCCTTCATGCATCTCTCTTAAAAAATGCTTAGCTTGTGACTCATCTAGACATAATAACAACATTTCATCCTTGTTCTTCCAAAACAAATCACCTTCCATGAACACATATTTAGATGCTTGCAGCTTCAAAGTTCTTCTCTGATTATCACTTAATCCTTCAGGGAACTTCATGTATCTGAGGTAATACATGATGTCTGTATACCAAGAAGTATGATCAATACTTGCAATTGCATTTTCTTCCTCTTCTATATTACAAATTTTATTTGCTTCAATATTTGTTTCTACCATTAACTTGGCCAAACCCTGACCTCTCACTAATTTAGTGATTTGTATTTCCATATCAAATTCTTGAATTTTATTAATCCACTTGCATCTCTTCCCTGTTACTTTTGAATGTGTCAAGATATCTTTGACAACTGCATGAGGGACATAAGTAATCACCTTAGCTCCAACAAGATATGGTCTAAAAGCCTTTGTGGATTTTACCAATGCAAATGCTTGTTTTTCCATTATATCATATTTCAATTCTAACCCCTACAATGACTTGCTGAAAAAAGACACAGGCTGCTCATGACCTTCCTCATTCTTCTATAACATAACAAAAGCTATAGTGTGCAACGAAGAAAATGAAAATATTTGAAAGGGTTTTGCAAAATCTAGAGATTTAAGGATAGGGGCTTTTTTGATAGCCTTTTTGATAGATATAAAAGCTTCCAACGCTTCTACAGTCCAGTCTATTTTTTGTCCCTTAACATTTTTTATATGGGCTTAATAATTTTAGAAAAATTAGACACAAATATCCTAACAAAGTTGATCTATCCAAAAAATGATTAGATGGCCTTGATAGTTTTAAGAATAGGGATTTAATCTATGGCCTCAACCCTCTTAGTATCTATTCTAATCCCCTCCTTTGACACAATATGCCTAAGAGTTTACCCTCTGTGACTGCAAAGTGACATTTTTTAGGGTTCAGACTAATACTATATTCTAAGGCTTTAATAAATACTTTTTCAAAATGTTCTACATGATCTTCAGCCCTTTTTGAATAAGCGGTAAGGTCATCCTGATATACTACCATTATAGCATTAATCAATTCTGCAAATGTTACATCCATAGCTCTTTGAAAGGTCGCTCATGCATTTGTGAGACCGAATGGCATTCTCACATAAACATATGTTCCCCATGCGATTGTAAAAGTTGTCTTGTACTACTCATATTCTTTGACTTTGACCTGATTATACCCGAATAACCCATCCATCATAGATAACAACTCACACCCTATCACTTTATGTAGTATAGCTTCCATATTAGGTAAAGGGTAATTATCCTTGAGGGATGCCACATTTAGATTTCTGAAATCCACACATAATTTGATATCCCCATTTTTCTTCCTCACAGGAGCCAGGTTTGAAACCCATGTTGAATGCCTGATTGGTTTGATGATACCCCCATCTCTAAGCTTTGCCAATTCCTCTTGCATTTTTGGTTCCAATGTTGGGTTAATGGGCATTTGCTTCTACCTAAATGGCTTTACATCCGGTTTCAACAGGATTTCATGTTGAAAAAAATCCTCCCTATATGCTTTGAGATCTTCATAAGACCATGCAAATACATGTTTATATTTTCTCAATAATGTAATCAACATTTTTTGAATTGTCGGGCTTATTTTCTTCCCTATATACACTTTTCTTGGTGCCAGCTCAACCCCTAAATTGACCTCTTCAATATCCTCCCTCTTGACTGGTGTCTGCTTCATGAGGGACTGATCACTTCCATCATATATCCTCTCCAATGCTACTAGCCCTTTGGGAAGCTTATTATTTTTAAGCTAGAAGACCTCCTTCCCAAATACTATCTTCTTTCCATCTACTTCTTCTACAAAGGCATTGAAATCAATTTCTTGAGCTTCATATTGATCTATACAGTGAGGAAATTTCAGGAGGTCAGTATCGTCATTAAAAACCTTCCAACTATATATATTTTCAGGCATAGCGGGTCTTTTATAACTCAATTCAAGACACTCCAGCCAATGTAATATCATCTCTTCTTAGTGCTACATTGGCTAAAAAGTCTGCCATTATGTTTTTCGACCTATCTATCAACTCAATGGAGAAAGCATCAAATAGCTCAATTGTATCGCATACAACATTCCTATATTGCTTCAGTCTCTTGTGTTTTGTTGCATATTTTGATTTAACTTGAGAAACAACTAGCTCGAAATCCCCTAGAACAGCTAGCAACTTGATCTTATGTTTTGCAACTATATTCAAACCTATTAATAAAGCTTCATACTCTGCCATGTTGTTTGTATATTCAAATGCCAGCAAAAATGAATATTTAAATGTAACTCCTTCAGGTGAAACAAATACTATTCCTGCTCCATTACCTTCTTGGCTACATGCTCCATCAAATTACATTTTCCACACACCATCATAGTTTTTTGCAACATGTTTATCGATTGGATCAACATTGACTAATTCTAGCTGGGCTAGTTCTATCTTAAAATTCCCAAGATCCACATCACAAAAAAAATTGACCTAATCTTGAGGTACCCAATCTACAATTTGGTTCATCCTTGGCTCCCTGTACAACTTAACTTCCTGACCATTCATTGGAATTGTTGCATAAGACAAATCAAATTGGACATTTCCCCCAACCGCTATCGTCCACTGTCTTGATAGAAGCATCCCAAATTGAGGAGGGGTGTCAATTACAGTTATATCTATATTATATGCCACCTGAGGATAAGCAACTAATTTGACTTCAATATATTTCATAACACCTACTACTAGAACAGGTCTACTATCCATTACATAGCATTTCCCTCCATTAGTATCCACCCACATGCCAAGATGTTTCATAACTCTAACTGGCATAATATTGATAGCTATCATGCAATTCCTCAATAGTTTGTTGTTTATAAGCAACGTGGTGAAAAAAGGATCAACTTGTGGGGGATTTATTAGTACATCATTTAGGAAAACTTTTGGGACACTTACTTTATCTTTCTTATTAACCATTTTAGTGGCTATCTTATTTTCAGAACTTGTATTTTTCTCATTTCCATTTGTTATCAATTGAATATAACTATCCCTATAATCCTTAATTTTCATCATCTCGAGCAATGGGACAAACATTTTTACCTGAGATAAAGCCTGAGTGAAATCAAAAGAGGAACCCTCTACCTTAATCATCTTCTTTTGCTCTAATGTTTCTCCTTTGTTTTCTTCCTTTTCCCTTTTATTCAATTGATCAGTCTTCTACTTTTCTTTGTGTAACTCTTTATCCTACTCCTTTTGAACAAGCTTTTGTTCATTCTTATCATTTTGCTTGTTTTCTGTTTTCTTCAAAACTCCTTGTGTTACCTCTCTATCTTTCATAAATATTCCCCTGGGGATACCTTACTTTTCATTCATTGTCCTATTTCTTAACCAATACTTGCTCTTTTCTTTTTCAATTGCAACAATGGTTAACCTCTTTATTTCCTCTTCAATGGGTCTCCTCATATTGCATTAAGCAGGCACCTCAACAAAGTGTTGTTTATCCATGTGGACATTGCACCTTTGATTTGAAACATCGTACTCATAGCCTTCATCTTCTGAAGATGAATATTTCTCCTCAACAAGGTGAAAAGTATTTGAAGTCAAATACACTGTGTGATCCTCTCCATTGTTACCTATTAACATTCCTTCTTCCTACATTTCTTGGGCTACAACACAGTGATCTGGGGAATGTGGCCCATCACAACCTTCACACCAATAGTTATTAATGACCATATATGCTCCCTTCTTCCTTAATGGATCAGGTGTTTCTTTGTTCCTGGGTCTATCTATTACAGGTTTCCATCCTTCCAATTTGTACTGTAAGGCATGTCATGTAACCTAGGCCTCTCATTTATGTACATGTTCTCCTATTTGTATTGATAATTATTGGCTTACTGAGGAACCCTGGGATTATCTCTCTTACTGATCATGCCAACAACTCTCCAATTGTTTTCAATAGTTAGTGCTATCTTTTGACCTTCAGCTAAATCTCTTGGAAACCTATTCCTCAGTTCATACCCTATTTTTGGATTGAATGCTTTCAAATAAACACTCAATGTTGTAGAGTCTGTCAATTTTGACCCAGGTGGTATCTTATTATGCAATTTGTTGAATCTTCGGTTAAAATCACAAATTGACTAGTTCTGATTTTTTTGAATCCCTACTAATTCATGAAAAGCAACATCTGATGCACATAGATTTCCATACTGTTCGAGATATCGATCCTGAAATTCTTGGATAGAATCAATAGAAGTTGTTGGTAGGCTATTGAACCAATCCCTAGCTTCTTCAGTGAGTGACATCATGAATAGTCTCATATGTAAATCCTCATATGGCATATCCAAATCTTGGATAAAAGCATTAAAACTCCTCAAATGATCTTCAGCAGTAATTGCACTACTCTTTGTAAACTTAGGAACAATATTTCTCCAACTACTATCCATAGGGTAAGGATATAATTGAAACCTTGTCAAATCAAACTGTCTAATCATTGTTGTGTATTGCTGAGGGGGAGGTTTATGCAGGTGCTGATACTGGTACAATGGATTATTGTATTGTGTATGAGGATGTGGTACATATTGTTGACCATGATGTGGTTGTGCATTTGTATATTGTGAGGAGGTATGCGGTGGATGGTTTGGCTCCTTGTATTGATTTCCTATCTAATTCTGAAGATCCTTTGATGGATTTGAAGGCCATGAATTATTGTTTCCTTTCCTATGAGGCGGTACATACTTTGAAAGACTAGATCTATGAGCATCAATTTGGGCTTTCTGCAATTTCAAGTCTTGGATTACCTTTATCATTTGGAGCTTCTGTTGTTCATGCTCTACTTTTGCTCTTTCTACTTCTTGTTTATGAAACTCCAACTGTATTTCTATTTCTTTATGAGTCAAGAACTCGTAACTTTCTTGAGAGGTTACATTATCAATGAGTTCATTTTGGTTACCTTCCATTCTCTGATCATTTTCCTGTTGATATTTGATTCCTTCAGTTTTGAGTTTAGCATCGAATTCCGCCTATTTCTGAGGATTATAAAAAGGATTTATTTTTTCTTCAGGGGTACAAGGTTCTCCTCTTGAACTATCTCTCCATGTATCATAATGGTCATATGTCTCACAATGTGGTCTTGATGCTTTTTCTTTGTTTATTATGCACATGTCATTAGATATCTTCTTACCCTTATCATCCTTATGTGGCCACTTACTATTTCCAGTGGGACCTCCTTTGTGTTGGGATCTTCTACCATTCATATTGAATTAATGCAATGTTCTTGTTAGAGTCACCACTCACTTTCTTAAAATTGAGAAAGTATTTGTTGTTTCTTATTCCCAGTGAAGTCTTTACAGGATTTATGAGTCTATGATTAAGGCTCTGACTTTGAGTTGACTCCCCAACAGAGTCGCCAATTTGTTTCCAATCTCTTGATACGTTTCAGGGTAACAAAAAAGGCCAAATTATTTGAACCTTCTTCTCTTCAGGTGCTGCTAGACCTAGGCGGGTGTACCTATGTGAATGAGGCAGACTTGACTTATGTTTTATCTCCTTAAAGTAATTTACCCACAATGGCAGATGAGAGTGGATAAATGAGTTTTATTTTGGTATAGATTGTATAAGCAATATCAAGGCTAACACTAATATGTCCAGTTAACAGATGTGAGAATTCAATAAAACTAAATGGTGGAGTGGTAGAGACTAGTGCCTTACTAGGTGTACAGAGTTAGATGAAAGATCTAAAATGAATAACTTCTCTCTGGCAGATACTCTAATTTTTTGGCATATAAATTTGAGTTTACAACTTGTATAAACATGCAAGAAAATTATTACAAAGTTCTTCTTAATGATCCAAATGAGATTCCCTAATTACTATGATTGACTAAAAGTATTTAATCTTTCCTTGAAAGAACCAGCTAATCAAATCATACAGATACAACAAGTGTGCACTGATAAATTGAATATACGCTCGTTATATCAATTTAAATAACTAGGAAACATCAGCCTTGGAGACAACTTCAGCAATACTATCAATCAGCACAACAAAAAATCAATACCAAAAATACGCCACTACATCAAATGATTTTCATTGATATCTCCATAGTTTCAAACATGCATCATAGTCTCATAGTTGTAAAACATTGTAATCTACTGTATCCTTTTTCTATTCGCTCTATCTTTTTCGCTACCAAAAATGGATATTTATACATCACTTGCTTGAAAGGACACATCCTTTCAAAAATGTCTTATGTTAAAACAACAATAGATTAAAAAAGGTAATTAGGCTCTGTTAAGCCATAAATTAATCTTCGACAAGTGGTCCAAGGAGTCCCGACACTCATGTGTATCTACATCTCCCAATGCATTCTGGATCGTGATCTCCATTTTCACCATCTTTTCATTCTGTTCGCATGCTTCATCCAGTTTTATATCCTCCGCGGTAGCTGTCTTACGAATTTCTTGCAATATGGACTCAATTTCATCCTTCCGCCTAGTCATTTCTTTTAATCTTCCTCTATCATCGAAGAATGCAGTCAATCCCTTTTTAGTGGCATCAATTAATCCCTGCGCATCCCCTCACAATTCTTCAAGGAAGTCTCTATGTTTGTTCATAAGATAATTTGTAGCCTCAATTGCCACATTATCATAAGCATCCCCCTATTTTATTTCCTGGAGCTTCTCCAAAATCCTACCATCCATTCTTTCATGTTCTTGTAATGCAGAAAAGTTATGTGAGTGTATTCCCTACAACTTATTCAACCAAGTTGTTAAAATGGCTTGTCTTCTCTTAATTATTGCTACAAGTGCATCATATTTCCCTTGAGAATATGCACTTGATCCTTCCCAATGATCTTTTGCTTGTGAACTTTCACCATGAGTGAGCAGCTTGGTTGATCTCGTTGTATCTCCTAACAAATATTTCAGATAGTCATTTTCTCTCAACATTCTCTCAGTATTCATTTTGTACATTTCTTCTTCCTTGATCAACATTTGTATTTGAGCTTTGTTTAGTTTTGCTACATTGATCCCAATCTCTAATATTGCCACAGGATCAACCTCCCCAACCTTTAGATTCATAAAACGCTTGAATTCCTTCTCAGTATCAATGACAACTTATTTCCTGTGAGCTGGATACAAGGCCCAAATCATTACTAACCCTTCATCTGGATTGTATTTTGACCCTGCATATACTTCTGTCACCTTTTCCAGGTTGAGCTTGTGTCTAGTATTACTATTTTTCAAAAAACTATCAAAGACTAATGCAAAATTGAGACCCAACCTTGGAAAAATCATAACACCAACACTTTCTAACATTTTCCTTCCCTTTTCAGGGGTCATGCCCACCATCTCTCTATCCACACTCATCTTTAGATCATTCAATAACTATTCTTCATTACTTGGTGTAACATTGTCAACCATTTCTCTTATCTCTTTTCCTTTTTGTTTATATAAGAATGCTTTAAATTCTGGAGAATTTATAAATTCATTATCTGCTACAAATGACTTATACTCCACGTGCCTTGCATCTGTATCTATACTCTCTTCAACACTTAATTCCCTGGCAAGGCAGGTGTAATCCTGAGTTCTCATTCTTGACATCTTATTAGGTTGACCCTGTGGCACATTATCCTCAGATGCCTCTTCCCCAAAAGATGACAGCTCTATGTCTTGCAACCCTTGATTATATTTTTCAACCACCATTTCTGCTTCTTTGGCTTCCAGGTTCCTAATCATATCATCAAATTGATAGGGTACATGTTGATACCCTCCAAATTTTATCTTTTGTTTAGCAGAATTGATATATCCTTTTGGATCAAAATTATTTCTCGGTGGTCCTCTTTTCATGTTCTATTGTAGTAGCTTATCAAGAATCAAGTTGTACCCTTCCTTCACCAATACTGTAAAATCACCAAAGCACAATGTACTAGGCATAAAAGCCTGCTTTCCAAAAGAACTCAAATTCATGACACTGGAAAATTCCATTTGCCTGACAATTTCCAAGTATGCAATCTTGTCTGGAACTATTTTAGGAAAAATGAATGGGGCATCCTCAAATCCATAAACCCTAGTCATGGTGGCATCTTCCAAGCAATACCAATCCCCCCAATTGTGACTAATTGGCCCATTGAAGTCCTTAGGCCTGAGAAATCTCTTTATCTCATCAGATAAAGAATAAGCACATGGATGATTATAGAATTTGTACAGTGGCTTTACAAAATACTCCTCAAAGTGTATGAAACAAGAATTAACAAACCTGTTGTCCCAAACAATAGTCTATAATTGAACAGGTAATGACATAACTTCCTTATCAAATTGTGAAATTCTCATCTCCTTAGGCCAAAACCCTAACTCCTGTCCAAAATACAACACTATGTGCATCTACAGTGAATAATGCCTAAGATGTAAGATAGAGGTTCCACCTTTTACTGCCATCAACCCAGAATTAAGCCCCTTAAAAATTTATGAGGCATAATCAAAAGGTCTAGATTTGTGATACTGAATATCTGCTGAAATTATCATAGGCACAATTAACATATATTTAGGTACTTCCATTCCCAATAGTTGGCCTACCGAAAAATAAGTATATTTCGTATAGGGCTCAAAAATTTCAACATGGAATGGGGGTCCCTCACTATCCTCCAGCGGAATTGATTTCCTGCCCTGTCCAATTCTGTGCAAGGGCAACCTCCAACCTTTATAAATTGTGTCCATCCTCCCGAATTTCTTCTCTAATTCTTCACATATGATCTTTTCGCTACATACCCCTTCCAATTTGAAAACGTCACCTATTACATCTTTTGATATGTGTATCAGTGGTTTCCCGAATGGGTCACATATAGCTTTGAGTTTCAGATTATAATGGGTGGCCAACAATCTCACCAATTCTACATTGACAAATACATCAGGGCAAACCAACTTCCCCAGATTAAGCTTCCATGGGTTACATACTAGTTCAAAACGATTCCTTCGATAATAATGAAAACTAAAAATTTCATAACCTCTTATTGGTGTCCAAATATCTCCTATGAGCTTACATTTGTCATCTAATTTATCCACTTCTACCCTAAGTTGTACAAATCACCTGGCTTTAGGTCCAGAGCCAGGTAATTGGTGATAAGATCTTGACTTAGCTTTTGCTCAGTGCCCTCTGGCTCAATTTCGGTTTTTGGTTTTTTCCCTCTAGACTGACTACTTTCCCCATGTTTTCTCCCCTTTAATTTTCCCGAACTAGTGGCTTCCATTCTTCAAAAGTGCAGAAATTAAGGTACGAAGAACTTACTGTATTTTGCTCAAAACTTTTGATCTAAAAGAATGCCCTGGTTCTTCATTTGTCCTTCTGCTTCCTCTGCTATCAATTCCACAATAATGTTCTCAATTGAATCTCCCTCAATTCATGAAACTACTTATGCTCCATGGCGCCATTAATGTTTTAGCTAAAACACGAGTGAAGTAGGTCTTTTTTCAAAACTCGCACTGCCACATCATGTAATATTGTCGGCAAGATAGTTTCAAATCTTGGGTGATCCTTTTATTAGGGCTCTTACCAACGTTCATTAAACATCCGCTAAGAAATCTTGTAGTTTCCCCGACACTTTGAGTCTCCCCGACAGTTATTTCGATTCACTCGTATCTTCGCTATCAATGGATCATATATCGTTAACATGTCCTGTAGTTTTACCGACGTTATGAGTCTCTCTGAGAGCTATCCTTTCATTCTTAAGTATATTGCTATAACTCCCACCAATGCAAAACTATCGCTGTGACTTAGTAGGTCGGGCAAATATTCTTCAGCTTACTCCAAAGATATGTATCTTGCTGAAATATTTCCTTTTTTCTTTATCGACAAGATCCCTAATCCAATCTTGCTAGTATGTTTTCTTCGTCAATTTTGATCGCTAAGGCATAATGGTTTTCTTGCCAATGGAACTACACTTGGTATGACCTTCTTATCTCTCTCTATTGAAGTTCGTCTCGCAGATGCATTTCTTCATCGGCGAGACCATGAATCATATCTTTCTTATGGTCATTCCCTCCAAACATATCGCCAAGTCTCTTACCAACATAATTCCATCAATGTGTCATGGAGGGTCGGCGGGACATCTTGAACTCATCCCAGTAGCATTATCCTACTGACATAATCCTCCTCTGCTTCATTGGCAAGACTAGATGAATGTCTCGGGCTGACTTTAGGAATTTCACTCCGATGGCGTTGGTCTGGCTGACATATTTCCTTGTGCTTCGAGCGGTAGGACATATATAAGCTCGATATGACTTCTCACTGTCACCCCGATGATTATTATCTTGCTGATAGAATCTATTTGTCGTTTGAGACTGTGAACTGCATCTTCCCAATGTGTATCCTCAAATGAGATTTTATCAGTATGACATACCTAACCTCTTGTCGATACACTGAAAAATATGTGTTAGTATAAAATAACTTATGGATCGGGGAGACCCGCATCATCTCATGCCGATATGATTTATACATTCAAATGCTCAGGTTCAAGTGAATTTTATAAGACCAAATGATATGCAAAGTAGATTATATCAATTTTATACTCGTGGTATAGGCTTCTTTGAAAACTTATGAGTATAGACAACCAAAAAAATCTCAAAATTTCACAGTTCTAACAGGTCTTATGGGGGACAAAAGGGATGACGACTCGGAGTTACCCATGAATTTTGTATTAGGTGCAGCAGCAGTCTAAGTGAGTGGAAAAGGTGGATGCCAAGGGAAAGATCTAGAGTGAGGTCATAGGCATGTAGTATAGTGTGCCAGGGGCATGGAGCTAAGTCAAGTAGGTGAGCCAAGTTGATGGAGTGAGCTAAGTTATGGAGTAACTCTCATGAAGCCAAGGAGTTGGTGTTAGAGGTTGGAACTCCTCTGAGGAGTCAACTGGGTTGGTGTCGGTACATGGGAGTGAAGGAGTGAAGGAGTGTCAGGGACAATCAAGAGTCAGAGAGCTCGTGGGAATAGTTGCATGTGTGTTATTCTGCGGTGCATATGCTAAGTCAAGATCCTGCAAGAGGGATTCACATGGAGTTGGAGAAGGCGTAGTCTGAAGATCAGAAATGGCTTGTCCGAAGAGGGGGCCTTGAGTATGGTTTGTCAGTTCTGTGCATGGGTTAGAAACTTGAAGAAAAAAGTTTGATCAACCCGACCCCATGAGAGTTCAAAAATATCCACAAATAGCAAATCAAAATGACACCTAATTTCCCCCATTCCTTCTTCTCTAACTCCTTATGGACATCCTTGAGAGATCCTGGGAATGAGTCAATAAAATAAATCATAAAGATAAGACTATAAAAAGATAAAAACAAAGTTGTATCAATTCCCATATCTGTTTGGGGTGGGGCTATTAGCCAGTGTTGATCATGTCTATCATAGGAATATATTCGTTAAGACATATCTCAGGATGTTGTTGGTATATGTCAAATAGATAGGTAGTTGATACTTTGGCATTGTTTCTGTCTGTTTATAGTTGGAGCTTTTGTGATTGTTTGTTTGAAGGTTTTAACTTTTGATGTTTGATTTTTTTTTTTTGTCAAAGGGTGAGTGTGACGATTCATTTATTATGGATTGTGATGATGGAGATAGGACTTTTTTTATTTTATGAGTTTTATGATGTTTTTTTTTTTTCAGGGGACTAGCCTAGGGTCTCAGGGGGGGCATCAAAGATAAGCCCTACCTATGTTGTACACATAGATGCTTGTATTTTCCTTGGTTTGAGTGTTTTTGACCTTTTCTATTTTGTGAATGTTTTTGGATTTTGTTGTTTTCTAATGTTTTTGATCTCTTTTTTTTCACTATTTTTAGATTTTATTTTTTTACTTAAGTTGAAATAAAGCATGATAGAAACCTAAGGGGACTAACCTATGGCCTTAGGGGCTAATAAGCATTTCCTACGTTGTACATGCAGAGACCACATAGTTTGGTTGTTTGACTCAAAACATAAACTATTTTTTGGATAAACAACATTGATAATCTAGATTGATATTTTGCTTTTGTGTCTAGAGGATATGTTATAGGAAATCTACTTGAACTAGCTATGAGGTTCAAGCAAATGTTGATATCTTAGACTGTTTTAGTAAAGGAATAATGCAACGATGTTGTTTTGTTTTTGATGTTTTACAAATGTTTTTGATTTTTTTGAATTTTGCTCTTTTCCATTTTTTTAGATTTTTACCCTTTTTCCTGGGGTATTAGATGACAGCTTGGATTGATATTTCACTTTGTTTTTCTAGAGAATATGTTGTGAAAAAGCTTACTTGAACTAGTTGTGGGGTTCAAGCAACTGTTGATATCTCAAAATTTTCGAGTGAAGGAATAATCTATGTTGTTGGTATCTTTGAAGGTTACCTTGGTAGTGTGTTTTTGGTATACCTTGTTGTTGGGATGAATTGGGAAGGGTACCATGTGGCACACCTTGTTGTTTGGAAAATTCCTAGATCACAATGTGAGCTAGAAGGCATAGATCAAGATTTATTCTAACGCAAGATGTAAGGACTTGCCCCTAGTGTCTAGCAATGATAGATTATCTTGTGGTAGGATTGTTGGAAATACGTGCCTCAAACATTACAGGCTGAAACCTCCATTAGAGTCAAGTCGGTGTGACATTCTATTTGTCTGTCCAACTAGCAGGTTTGTTTTATTCAGTTCTAAACAGGTCGCTATGACCTTGCCATTGTCTTGTCGAAAGGTTACAATGTGGAGTCTATCGTTGTAGCATGATGTATTCGTTATGACCTTATAGCACTCGGGAGACCTCTGGTTGAAAGGCCATTCAATCGTGCATCGGGGAGACTCTTGGTGATTGTCATCTTCAGTGAAGCTAAAGGTTTTCACTAAGATGTCTCAGCGAAGTGTTAATATCTCACCGACAGCGTATGTATTGAGGTCCTCGAGGTAACTCATTATGGCTCAGTGAGAAGTCACCGCGAAAGAAAATGTTACGCCGATTGTGTTTCATCGGAGAGACTTGGCCGAAGGAAGTGTCTTCGGTAAGATGTCCTACCGAAGTGGATATGTCTTAGCAACTAAGACTTAAGTTATAATCTTCAGTGTTGCTCTTGTCGAATGGTGGTCATCGGTGGAACATTTTGTTTTCGGTAAGAAGTCCTAGCGACTCTGATGAGTCTCGCCGATGTTGAAGAATCTTTGGGGTAACTTAAAGCTATCAGAGAAACCTCTTAGCGATGGCGAATGTCTTGCCGATAGCCAATGGTTATCGGGGTAGCTCTTGGCGACAGTTGGTCATCGGTGAAACATATGGATCTCGGTATGATGTCTTGGCGAAAGCCAATTGTCTGGCCGACAGGTGTATGTTTTCGGTGTAACTCAAGTTGTTCTATGATACCTCTTGGTGATAGACAAAGTCTTGTCGACTATCCTTTGGAGCTCGATATGACTTGTGTCTTCGGTATAACTTTAGTGACTCGCTATGACCTTCTGGCAAAAGCAATAGGTCAGGGCAACTACGTGATGACTCGGTGTATCTCTTGAAGCTCGATATAACATCTTGGTGACTACAGAGGCTCTTGGCGACATCAATATGAAGTATATGTGGCATCAGCGAGACACTGTTAGTGTCTCACCAAGATGCCAGTGCATTACGAATTCTATTGACCATCTGACTATCATACCTGGAATCTCATGGACGAATAGAGGAAGGTGAAAGTGAACCGTTAGCAGTTGGTTCATTGCAACAGTTCTGTGAGAAAGCTCAACAGTCAAGGAACACCATGGATATAGTTGGAAGTTGCAGACACTTGGGGGTTGTATAGTAGTTCGATCAACAGTGAAGTGTGAAGAATTAAAACTATATCAGTAAAGGATTTAAAATCTGTAAAGGCTATAACTTGGATGTTTTCTATTTGAAGAATGTTCATGATGAATGCTGCTGTATAATGACACCAGAAAGATAAGTCTGGAGTTGTATGTAATTTTGATTACTGTAATACAAAGGGATTTCTCTTGGTGTGGTGGGTTTTTCTCCCGTAAGGGTGTTCCCACGTATATTTGGTGTTCATGTGTGTTTGTCTAATACTTTGTTTCTGTAATCTATCTCTTAGTGCATCTAAACTTGACTGTAATTGAAAATTTAAAAGTACTTCTGCATTATTTCCTGAGGTATTGATGTTAGGAGAATTATTTTCCGCATCTAATTTTCCTTACAAGGATAATATGTTTGGATAGAGTATGCCCTTTTGGAAAATGCCTCATGGCTCAGATAATGCTGGGTAGGATAGGATTGTACTGATAGTGACCCATGTCAAGATGTTCTCCATAAGCAAGTTTAAAGTCTACACCAAACATTTGTCAAGGTCAAGATAAGTTGGATTTTGGATAAAAATGAATGGGATTTATTATGGATCATTTGAGATGCTTCCACCTAAAATAGTGCACATAGATGCTCGATTCTACATATGACATCTATTTTCTAGGTTTCCATCATGGTACTTGTTCAAAGTGCCACCATAGTGGTTTTCACTAGAGGACAATTTTTCTTGACTATTTTCTTGATTTTATTTTTATTTTTAAAAAAAAATTTGGATGTCACACAAGAGGCATGTTTACCAAGTTTTCATTATGGTGACAATTTTTTGCTCATGTTGAACCACTTGGTCGTGTTGATGTAGATATTGTTGGTGTTGATATGGTTGTTGTTGTTGTCATGAAGTGCCAACGATATCCTTCTTGGAGGAGCTATTTTCTAGGATACAAGCACTTGAATGTAACCATTGATAATTCTTATCTTCCTTGTCGATACTAAAGTTAACTTTACCTTGATTCACACATCATGATAGAGTGCCCTTAAAATACTTATGATAAATAGTTTCTACCAACACATGGTGAATGCGAGATTTGGATATTTTGGATGGCGAAATGCATTGAGGGATATGATATTCAGATGGATTGGTTGGTAGTTTGGAACCTTTGACTCTCCAAACTTGAGATGATGAGCAATGATGGGTGGATATGGAGATTCGATTGGGACCAACATCTTGATATACTTTGTAGGTCACTCTTGAAGCTTTATTTTTTATTACTGAACTATTTTGATGGATGAACTTTCCCTTTTTGATTTTTCCCCATAGTTTCTTTAACTAATGGAGTTTTATAGGGATCATTTTATTTTTTTGCTTTTGTATCCATTTGAATTTTGCTTGTCCATTTTGTTTTGCTGATTATTTTTCTTTAATGACTTGTTTTGTTTGGTATAGATTTTTCTCTTGTTGTTGGTCCCAATTAGAGGGTGAAAAAATGGGTGGATGATGATTCATGACATTTCTAGTTGTAGCTTTGGTAGCAATTTCATCATAAGGACTCTTCATGCTCTCTATGTTGATGCTTGCATTAGATAAAGTTTCCCCCAGTATTTTAGAGGTATCACTGACATGTTTAGATCCCTTACTTGTTGAATAACCAAGACCTTCATGCTTAGGATTACCAATTGTGTGGTTGATTTTATAGTGTGATATGTATGCAAAAACAAATAAATCAAACACACCGATAGAACATTATATTAAAAACAGAATTTAAATGAAAATAAATGCAAACTCTTTCTTTTGTCTTTGATGCCGTCCTATCGTCCTCTATCTCCAGTGTTTTTGTTGATTCTAGCTGGCTCTCAGATATTGGGCTAGGCTCAACAAACGGTCTTCCTAGAGAACGAGATTAAATATGAATGCATGCAATGCTATACTAAGCTATGATTATGCTGATACTAGACATGATTGATAAAATGAAAGATTACGAAATTGATAAAAACTAAAGATGATAAAACAATGCTAAAGATGCTAGAATGCTAGAATGCAAGTAATCTATAATTTGTATGCATTCTAAGTTGTAGCTGTAACCAATGCTTGGATTCATAGGGATATTTATAGAGTTTTCGAAAGATTCTGATTGGCTGATGTGATCAACAACTGTTAAAATTCTTGGCAGATTGAATGGTCGAAGATGGATAAGACTGGAGAGAAAAATAGAAGAAAACAAAAAGCAAGCTTTGTTTCCTTTTTTGGAAAAAGAGATAAGATGAGATGATAAAGATGAATTGTAAAAATCATCTTTTTGTGAGATTTTGGAAAGATTTTGAAGAAGATAAATAATGAATTATTAAATTCAATTATTCATTTATAAGTGACATGGAGATTTTTCTTAAAATATAATATTTACCCAAGATTTGAAGAATAATGAAGGATTTCATAATTAAATAAAATATTTAATTATGATTTTGAAAAGATATGGAAGATATTTAATTAATCTTTTTAAGAAATGACATGTAAATGGAATTAATTAAATAAAATATTTAATTAATTAGAAGAAGAATTTGAAAAGAAATATTTAAATTTAATTAAATAAAAAATACTTAATTAAATTCAAAAGTGATAATTAATTAAAATAAATAAAGTGTATTTATTTAATTAATCAAGTAGACATATGAATGTGAAATAATTAAATAAAAATTGATTTATTTAATCATGACAGAAGAATAAATTGAATGAACAATATAATTAAATTAATTAAATTTAATCATATGTAGAGAACTTTAGAGAAATTAATTAAATAATAAATATTTAATTAAATGCCAAGATTAATCAGACATGACCAATTTTATGCATATACATTTTTCCCCTCTTTGAAGTGATGTGTGAAACACATTGCTTCAAAGAAAATATTCCTGCTTTTTGAAATTTTGTCGCGTTTGATTTTGCCCCTGATTAGAAAAATTTTAACTAATATGCCCCTGATCTAGCTCTGATATGTTTCCAATATTTGATGATGTCGATATTAATGATGCCCCCTCAGGAGATAAATCACTGATGATGAGAAAACATTTAGATGATAAAGGAGACAGTGATTTAGCTCCTGATAATTGATGAGAAAGATGCCCCAGTTGAAAAAAAATGCCATCAAAAACCTAGTTTGTTTGACCCTTAAAAGGTAAAAAGGTAATTTAAAGGTGAGTCATTTTCATTTTTGACTTTGAGAAACCTTGTGCTCTGATGATGACTTGTCGCGATGGAGATCCCTTATCACCGACATAGATTCGAGCGGTCCCACTGATATCAGTGACCAGTAGCGTATGGACCACCGGTGAGTCAATTCAAACCTTCTTATGTTGAATTTTTTTGTTTTTAGTCAATTTTTGATGCATTTTAGCGTGGTTTTAGGTTTAAATTTTCCATTTTAGCTCTTTTAGAAAATAGTCTAGCGCATTCGAAGATTTTTATAGCGTTGATAGGTGATAAAATAGCGCTTATAGGATATCCACAGTTTAACGCATTCGATAAATGAAGTAGCGCTCATAGGAGGCTAGGGTTGAATTGGGTACATTAGCGCATTTAGGTATCAGATTAGTGCTTACAGGGGTTTAGCGCATCCAGGGGGTGAAATAGCACATTTGACAAATGAAGTAGCGCTTTTGGGGAAATAGTGCTTTTAGGAAATGATGTAGCACATTTAGGGCACAGAGCCATGCATATGGAGTTTTAGTGCATCCGGGGAAAATTGTAGCGCTTTTAGGGTTTTAACACTTTTAGGCCACAAAGTAGCACGTTTAGGAAATTTAGACAGAATTCTGATTTGATGAAAATGATGATGAATTATTGCTTCCTTGGTCAATAGATAGGAGAATTGTCATGTCATCATGTTAAGAAATTGATAAGTTTGCTTCCCGAAATAGAAAACAAAGAGTAGATAGCTGATAACTTTGTTTCTGAAAATGAAAAACAAAGAGTAGATGATTAATAGGAATTCTGATAAATTTTCTTTCTGCGATAGAAAACAAATAGTAGATTGACTGATAGGGCTTCTGATAAATTTTCTTTCTACGATAGAAAACAAATAGTAAATTGATGTGATAGGAGAATATATTTGCATTCATGATTGAAGTACAAATAGGGTGATGATTTTTGATTGTTGATAAATTTGCTTTCCTGAAAAAGAAAAAGAAAATAGTAAATGATGATAGAGTAGATTGATTTGATATGCAGATAGATAGATTTTGTATTTATGGCCTGATATGATTTCCTTTTGATATGAGACTGATATGTGTCATTTGATTGATATGGGTCTTTTGATATGAATCTAATTGAGGTAGATAAATTGTTTTGATATGAGTCGGATATGAGTCTAATTGATTGTTATTGTGATGACCAAAAATAGGAGGTTTTCAAAAACCTCTAGATTAGAGAGCGCTTCTCGACGGGTTGGGATAGGATCCGAGATTTGACACCTACAAATGTGTAGTTGATAGTGAGGTGTGGGTTGGGATCCTTGTTGGCAATGCCTCCTATTCAAGTCAATAGGGGACTGTTGACTGCATTAGTAGAGAGATGGCATTCTGAGCATAACACATTTCATTTGCCAACTGGTGAGTTGACGGTGACCCCAGAGGATGTGTACAGGATTTTGGGGATCCTGGTGGTAGGTTCCCTTGTGTTCTATGATCACAAGGAGTTGGGTGGGACAGATGCACTGATGAGGGTGTATGGCGACACACAGATAGTAGGGTACTGGGTGTCGTGGGCAGACTTTAGAGGTTATCTGGCCTTACCTGCAATGTTAGGTGTTTTCATTGGGGGCTTCCTTTGTCTGGATCGCTGGTCAAAGGGGCTATCAGTTGGATGGGGGAGGATCATCAAGCAGATGATGGGTCAGCCGAGGAGTTGCATGCTAGCTCATCTATATCATGACTTGCACCAAGTTGTATATAGAGGATCATTGAGTTTGTCTTGTGGTGTCACTCTGCTCTAGATCTAGGCATGGGAGCATATTGTTGTTACTAGACCGCTATGTTAGAGGGCTAGGCCGCCAGGTAGGCCATATGTGTATGCTTATTCATTTGCACTTGTCCAGCCCAAGTTGGGCAAGGTGGAGTATTGGAGACGGATGCTAGATGTCATGGATACAGTGATATGGAGGCCTTATATTGATTGTGATGTTTGGGATACAAATCACTTAGAGATGTCTTTTGTAGGTATACCTCAATTTTTGATAGGCTGCACACCATTCATCATAGAGATATTTTTGGCCCTACGAGTACATAGGCAGTTTGGGTTTACACAGGGTATGCCTCAAGGTGTTGTGCACTATGGACGGTGCAAGGATGAACCTGGATGGGGTCCTTGCATTGCTTACCAGGTCGCATATACGAAGTATATGGCATTGTAGCCTAAGGAATGGGATCCAGACCAAATATTGTTGATGCTGGTATGTCAGAGAAGTATTCAGTTTATTATCATACACACCCATTTCCGCGGTTTACATATCTAGATGAGTTGACACCCATTTTGGTGGCACCTCAGCCAGGAGTTTGGAGATAGGAGGATGTGGCGGGTGGTGAGCAGGCAGCTATTGGAGGAGAGGAGGAGGATAGTGGAGACGAGGAGGAGAGTGGAGACGAGGAGAGCTTAGATGATGATGATGGGGATGACGGTGGAGATGGGGGACAAGAGGAGCAAAGAACAGTGAGATAGAGGACTGATATTGCTAGCAGTTCTCAAGGTGTACGGAGACCGAGGAGTAATATCGGCTGATAGACAGTGATCAGGGTCACCTCTTCAGTGCAGCAGGCATAGATAGACATGCTATAGGCCCAGGTTCAGACACTACAGGGACAATAGGTGCAGTTACAGAGCTAGTTGGCTCAGGCTCAGGGTTTGGTAGCATAGCTCTAGACACAGTTGGCACAGACACAGGCCCAGGAATAGGTACATGCACATGCATCTCCACCTGCCTCAGACCCATAGGTAGCCTAGTTGATTGCAGAGAGAGACTCATTCAGACGACGGGCAGCAGAGGCAAAGGGTGTGGCACAGAGACTTATGGGCACTATTGGGAGTGTATCATTACGAGAGTCCATTGCAGAGGGGTTTGAGATGGCTAGGGATGTTGAGTACTATCGGGTTCGATATGAGGAGTTGTGTTCTCCTGAGCACAGAGAGCCTTTCCCACGGTCCCACAGTAGGACCAGGATCATATCACAAATAGCTACATAGAGTAGAGGGGTTACAGGGCCTCGACAAGATCCTAATGCAGGGACGAGTGGCAAACCATCATCCTTGAGACTAGCTCCATCAGGGGGGTCCACCAGCCAACCTTGAGCCAGTGATACAGGATTATTGATGTATCCAATTTTGTGGGGATATGTGTATTATTTTTTATCATATCTCATGTATCTCTCTATACTATTGAGTTTCATTGGACATTTGGACATTTGTATTTATTTTTGATGAGTGATGATATGCAACGGCAATGAGTTTTGATGATGATATGGATGTGAATTTATTTTTGCATGATGTGATATGGATTTTGATATGTATGTAAATGATTTGATGACTGATCATGATATGTAGGATGAGTTATGATATGCTCATGATGATAATTTATGATATGCTAATGATGATGATTTTATGATATTCTTATGATGATGATTTATGATGCGTACTAATGATGTCATGTAGGTGGATGACCTATGTTGTGATTAATGAAAATATGCAATGGGATTTTTGAAATGCTTGTAATGTGTTGGCAAATGATGTGGAAATGTAATGTATGTATGAAATTTGTATTTTTGGATTTTTTGAATGCAATAAATAATGATGATGTGATGGAAAATGGATGTTTATGTTTATGAGATGATTTTGTGGATTCGGTTATATAAAAAATGATATGAAAATGATGAATGCGTGTAAGGTAGGATAAATAAATGATATGAAAATGATAGATGAGTGCAATAATGAGATGAAATGATAAGGATATGATAAAAATGATAATGATAATGAAATGAAAAGATGAAATGAAATGATATGATAAAACAAAATGATAATGTAGCAAAATGTAATGAAATGTTAATTCAATGAAATGATAATGTAATGAAATGATAGTGTAATGAAATGATAGTGTAATGAAATGATAATGCAATGAGATGATAGTGTAATGAAATGTAATGCAATGATAGTGTAATGAAAATGTAATGTAATGAAATGATAGTGTAATGAAATGTAATGCAATCATAGTGTAATGAAAATATAATGTATTGAAATGTATGAAATGATAGTGTAATGAAATGTAATGTAATGATAGTGTAATGAAAATGTAATGTAATGAAATGTAATGAAATGATAGTGTACTGAACTGATAGTGTAATGAAATGTAATGCAATGATAGTGTAATGAAAATGTAATGTAATGAAATGTAATGAAAGGTAATGAAATGTAATGAAATGATAGTGTAATGAAATGTAATGCAATGATAGTGTAATGAAAATGTAATGTAATGAAATGATAGTGTAATGAACTGATAGTGTAATGAAATGTAATGCAATGATAGTGTAATGAAAATGTAATGTAATGAAATGTAATGAAATGATAGTGTAATGAAATGTAATGCAATGATAGTGTAATGAAAATGTAATGTAATGAAATGATAGTGTAATGAACTGATAGTGTAATGAAATGTAATGCAATGATAGTGTAATGAAAATGTAATGTAATGAAATGTAATGAAATGATAGTGTAATGAAATGTAATGCAATGATAGTGTAATGAAAATGTAATGTAATGAAATGATAGTGTAATGAACTGATAGTGTAATGAAATGTAATGCAATGATAGTGTAATGAAAATGTAATGTAATGAAATGTAATGAAAACTGATGAGGAAATGATAATGAAATGATAGTGAAATGAAACGAAATGTCAAAATGAAGTGAAATGATAAAAGTTAATGATATGAATATAATAAGTAAGAATAAAATAGAAATGATGTGAAATGGGGAAATGAATGATAAATGAAAGGATCTAAATGACATGCAAATGAATGATATGAGAATGATCAATGGCATGCAATGAAACTATGTGATATGAAAAATGCCAAATGCATAATGATGGATAACTAAATGATAAAGTACTTGAAATGATATAAAAATGAATGATAAATGATGAACTAGAGGATATGTACATGACCTAGATTAAATGATAATGATTAATGAAATGAGGATGAAAGATGATGATGAAACAAATGTTTGAATGTCCTCCACAAATAGTCCAAAGAGACATGACAACCGTTGATGTTTTTGTTCAGCCTTTCAAAACTCTGATGCAAATCCAGTATGCAGATATATACATTGATCTAAATGAAATGCAACTAAATGAAACCAATCATTTGTTGAGCCTTTCATAAGCTTTCATGAATCATCATAGAGTGTTTTAAAATGTTGGAAGTATGTACAAGCATCAGAGGGGAAGTTAGCACCAATGATGACCTGAGTGCAACTTTCATGATTTTTGATATAGCAAGTGAACACAAGCATCGGGGTTTAATTGAACCGAGATGACCTGAGCATTGCTTGCATAAACAGAAAAAGACTAACCACTTTCTGATGCAAATGTGGAATTGTCATCAATGATACACTGTAGAAATCATG